>VXAU01003810.1:189531-217173 GCA_013399695.1 Formicarius rufipectus
CTCGGCAGCAGGGGGAGCGGGCAGCTGGGTTTCTCCGGAGCGTTTCAGTGCTTAATCTCTGAAGAATGCAGAATGTCTGTCTGGACACCCCGGCCAAGATCAACTCCGCGGCACGGGGAGGCCAATATAAACGTTCATGTTTTGTGTCACCGAGATTTCATTAGATGTTTTTTATGTAATTGCATAAGTCGAACTACCGTGATGAAAATGCCACAGCGAACGAATGAGATGAATTGTGAAACCTCTCCTTCGAGGAGACGCTGGCCTCCTCTGCACCGAGGGGATCCAGCTCCAGCCTCTTCCAAGGCACTTGGTGACCTTTTGGGATAAGTGGGAGGCTGTTTGCCCATGTTCCCCCCCTCTCCACCCCTCACCCTGACGTCAGGGCAGCAGGTCTCCCCGTGGCCAGTGCTGGGAGGCAGAGGGGCTGGCTGCTCCTGTGCTCCAACGGGCTCCCATCCCTCCTCCAAAACCCGGGGGAGGTGGTGGGGTTGGGAGAGAGGAAGAAAAATCTCCTGTTTCTTGGCTGCCTGACATCCAAGTGCTCTGCAGCATCTGAATGATATCACTGCCCTCTTGATTTCTTGCTTTAACCCCCTGATGGAGGCAGGGAGGACAACTTGCAGGGCTCAACAAACATCTGCAGTGATGCTGCCCCACCCCTGTGCTCTGACCCTCGCTGCTAATGATAACAACTTTCTTAATCTGTCCCTTCAAGGCCTGGCGTGTTTTCCTGATGATACAGATTAATGCTAATTTAATTAGGCCTTAATCAGTGCTTGCTTGATTCAAACCCAGACACGTTCCCAACACCAGGCAGCTCCAAGGGCTGCTGAAGGCTGAGACAGGAGGGTGCTGCTCCTCCCTGGGATGCAAGGGCTTGGAGAGGTGGCATCTCCAGCATCCACTCCTTTCCCCAGCTGTGCACCCATCCTGGTTCTCCTCGGTGGCCTGGCATCACGGACACCTACACAGTGTGAGAGGCTGGACCACTGGGACAGCAGCCCAGCACAACCCCCACCGGGTTTTGCCTCCCGTGGGAGGTTTTCCCGTGGATTCACAGTGGGGATGGGGCAGCAGCCCAACAACAGGAGCCCCGGGTGCTGCAGCCCCACGGCGGCTTCCGCGAGACGGTCTGGAACGGTCGCCCTCGCTGCAGACACATCTGCTGGGCAGGAGGGCCTGGAATTTGGGATGTTGTTTTTCTGGCGGGGAGTGGTGGGTGCCAAAAGCCTGATAAATTAATCACCTCGGACATGGGTCAGTCCAGCTTCTGGCGTGCACGGGCTGGGCCCCCCGAGACGCCGCGCGGAGACGGCGCTGCTGCAGCGCGCGAGTTCCTGGAGCAGCAAGGCTGCCCTGGAGAGGAGCAGATTTCGGGAGGGGGCAGCTGCTGCCCGCAGTGGTGGGCTTGACCACTGTGCTCCCCTGGGATGGATGGCTACAGGAAACCTGGCAGCACGACCCTCACCAGCTGCCTGTGCCCGGCAATGCCGGGACCCGACAGCGCTCATGGCTTGGGTTGCAGCAGGACCTGGCCAGGTGGCTGCACAGTGCTGGATCTGGGGAGATGGGAATGTATTGCAGGTCCGTGCAGCTCCTGGCACAGCAAAGTCCTTGGTCAGGGCCTGCTGGTGTGCTGGTGGGCATGCGGAGCCCAGGGAGGCTGTGTGGGATGGGGATGTGCAGCACGTGGAAGGGGTACAGGTCACAGGCAGATTATTGTAGCCTCTCACCTGTGGGCAGGTGTTTGCTGTGGGAAGCTCAGGGCTGGATGTCCCAGCCCCTGCAGGATGGTGAGCCCAGCCCACCACAGCACATAGTCCAAGGTGAGAACCATGATTTACCCCCTCCCTTTTGTTGTGGGTGTTGTGGACCCTTCATGATGGGCTTTGCTCCAGGGAGATCTGATCAATCCAGTCAGATTCCCAGCTGCTCAAACCTGAGGCAAGGCAGGCTGAGCCTGCACCTCCCCAGGCTCCTTTGTCCTTGGGGAAGGGAAGGGGAACCCACAGTTCTGTGCAGGTATAGGGCATCCATCCCTGGGGGGTGGCAGTTCCTGACTCTGAACAGTCCCCACTGCTCACCAAGCTCCCCAGACAGGACATAGTGAAGGGTTTAGTTCACCCACTGCTGGAGTTCCTGCAAAACAAAGGGGATTTTTCTGTTTTTAATGACTCCACTTACCATTCACTTCATCCACGTTTCATTTACCTTCCCCTCTTGTGTGCTGCTTCCCATCCTGGTAACTGCCAGCACCTCTCCTCGCCAGCAGCAGCATTTGCTTTACCTTCCTTGGTCTTTTTAGGGACTATTTCTGCTCAGAGAAGGACAAAGAGGGAAGCACAGCTCACGGGACAGAGTCCCATAGAGGCTTTGAGAGCATCAAGGGCTGTGTTAGTGTCCTGCATTCCCCAAGGTGTTCACAGGAGCTGCCCAGGGCAGGATCAGACTGCTCTGGGTGGCAAGAGGTGTTAAGACATCCAGCATGTGCTGCCATCTGCACATGGGATCTCAGCAGATCTTATCAGGATGATGGAGAAGCCTCCTTCCATCCCTCTTGTCTTCTCCACTCACTCTCCTCCTCTCCCTCTTTTATTTTTTTTTGTCCAGACATAATTAATGTAAACCAAATGCTTTGTGCACAGCTGTTGGCATCCTGAAACTGTTTTGTGTGTGGTCTCTCCTTTAGCCTGAACAGGGATGGAGCAAAACTCTGAGCACTATCCCAGACCTGCTTGGGTAGGGAGCAGCATCTATTGCACAAGAGGCACCTTGAGTTTCTGCTTTCCACTCGTGGGATGAGGTTATAGGATGGCTGGTTGAACTGGTTTAAATAAAAATGGAGCTTTCCTAAAACTTCATCTTCCAAATCCAGCCAAACAATCCAGCCAAACCCATGTCAAGTTTCCTTGCTGGTTGGAGGAAATTTGCTTAACTGAAACCCCAAAAGTCAGTCTCATTTTTGTGGCTGACTTTGTGTGTCTTGGTTCCCCCGGGACCTAAGGGCTGCTAACATACCAAAACTGCCACGGGGCAGATGTCCTCATGCTGCATGTGGCAGCTTTGGACCCAGGGATCAGTGAGATCTTGGGATTTTTATTTTTACAGCCAAAGGGGTGATTTCTGAGCACTGCTATCCCTTGGTGTTGTCCCTAGATCTTTAGGCCTTGAGGTGTGAAGGAAAGAAAGTATCTGGCCCTACCTGTTCTGCTCCCAAAAGCCCAAGCAGCAGCAGAGCCTCTTGCATCTTGAGTGGCCCCTGACAGTCTGCAGCCCCAGGATGCCCCACACTGTGCTGGCCCTGCAGCTGCCCCTTCTCAGTCCCTCTTAGATGCTGCTTTCCCCTCCATTGCTCTGAATTGGCTCCCTTAAAACCCAAGTGTGGCATCTGGGTGGGATCACCCCCAGGAAACAGCAACAGCCTGGGAGCACCTGGGGTGTTCCAGGAGAGCTGCGTGGTACCCAAGGGATGCTTGGTTTCCAAAAATCCCTGTTTTTTGCCAAACACCCTGCTGGGGTGGCAGATCCAAGCCTGCCATGGTGCAGTGAGGGCAGCTCAGCACTGTGGCCGCTCCTGGCTGCCCCAGCCCTCTGTGAGTCAGTGGCTGAGCATTCTGCAAATGCTGAAGCTAAATGGGAAGCATCTGATGTCCCTTCATGGACATGCTTTGGATTCCAAGGTGATTAGGATGCTGGGGATGCCTGAGTGAGAAGGTGGGCTGGGTGGTGGTTCTGGGAGTGACCATTCTCATGTTTCTGCTTCAAAAATCTCCCCAGGCCATGGGTGGGAGCTGGAGATGGCACCTCTTGGATTCATTCTTCTCATAGAGACTGAGAAATGGGGACACATCTTGTGGTAGGTCCTTCTGGGGCAGCTCTGAGCAAAATGCTGAGAGGAAAACCCACGTGCAACTGAACAGTCACAATGTGGGGACAATATTTGTTATTTAATTCCTCAAACAAAGGCACTGGTTTAGAGAGCACATGGATGTGTCCACATATACTTTAGTTATAAAAAAAAAAAGAGTATCTCACTTTCTGTGGAAGACTAGTTCACATGGAAAACTTTCAACCAGCCCATAGTGAGGTATCTGGAGTATCTTGGGTGTCCAAGAAGGGTGATTTCTGCCCTCAGTCCTTGGTCAAGTGATGCTCACAGGAGAGGGGAAGGGTTCAGGCTGGCAGAGAAATACCCCTGGCCCCCATCCTCACACCCAGCCCCTCTCCAGGATGCTCCAGGGCTGTGGGGCTGCTGAGTGCCAAAATACAAACTGTCTGCCCCGAGTGCCCCACAGCACCCAGGCAACGACAATTTTAAACGAGTGAGAGGCTGAAAAATACGGAGTGAGATTTTTTAAGAGGTCACCTTGGCCAAGGAGGCAAAAAATCTTCCCTGTGTGAGTGAAATTCTTTAGGAACTGCCTTAAAATTAATCCAAAACATGAGCCCAGCTCCCAATGAGTGGGGATTTGGCAAGAGGGCTGGACACATTATCTTTAAATACAAGCAGGCATCCTGGAGGGTTTCTGATGGTTTTTCTGGTCACTTTTTACTCCTCTGTCTCTCCCTTTGCTCCCCCTTCCTTGCATAATTCTCTCTATTTTTAATGCCTCTTCCCACATTTTTGGGTATGAAGTCTCCCCAGACCAGGCAGGGTTGCAAAACTAGAAGAGCTTTCATGTCAGGATGTTTCTCTTGTTGTGGCGCTTTTACTCAGGAGAGCATTGTCTGGGTGGCCAGTGACCTCTGTCCCGAGGAGGCTGCAGCTCCCAAGGGGTGGAAAAGGATTTCCAAAGGTGCAAATGCCTCTGGCTTGTGGATTAGGACTCTCCTGGACCCCAAACTGTGCAAAATTGGGCTGAGACCTTCTGTGTGCTTCTGATCATTGTTTCAGTGATCTGAGGGGTTCCTCATCAGCCAGAGCAGCCCCAAAACCTTCTGTGCCAGGGGTAATGATGTCCAGCACGTCAGGAGGTTTGTATCTTTGTTTCTTGAGCTGTTCAGCTCCCTCTATGCTCTTCCCACCTTGAACATGAGGCTGGGGGCTCACAGAAAATGAATGGGGCTTGGTTTAGGCTGGGAAGGAGCAGCACGCTGCTTACCACCAAAGCAGAGATGCTCAGGAGCCTCTCAGGCTTTGGAGGCTGGAGATGTCTGGCCATACAAAGGCCCATCTGTCTTTAATCCTTGCCTGTGTAACTGAACCTGGGAGCAGGCAGAGCCGTGGCAGCCCCTCGCCGTGTGCTGCAGGTATTTGTGTGGATGCATTGGAAGGGCCTTGGCAATGCAGCGGTGCTAGACCAGTTAGAGCCACATGTTCTTGCAAATGCAGCTTCCTATTGACTTGTTAAACATTTGCTATTTATCAGATTTTGCTTTTAAACTGTCTGTAACAGTCTGGGAGAAGTTGTGTCAAAATCCCTTCCAGATGTGAAGGTGCTACCTGATACTTTGGTTATAACCTGGACCCTCTCTCCTGCTCCATTCAGATTAGCTCAACTACTGTGAAAATGGAAATGCAAATAAAGACATAAAGAGAATAGAGACGTGTGTAAAACTTCCCCCAAACCTTCCCTTTTACAGGCAAAATGATCCTGCCTTTATAAGGAGATTTTGGGTTTTATCAGTGAACATTTGCTTTGCTGGAAAACCAGAGGAAAGCAAGGGAGAGCAGCCACCATCCCTGTCTGCCCACACGGGTGTTTTAAAAGCATAATTGACTTTTCCTCCTCCCCATTTAAATAATGTTTCTTTGGGGCTGGGGCTTCCTAGACACATCAGCTCGTTTTATGAGCATCAGATGATGTGTGCAGCTGGAAACCTGAGCGGTTTCCTTGCATTTGGAGCACACGGATCAGATAACGACGGCTCATTAAATGCCCATTGAAAGGCGCTCGCAAGGTTGGGAGCTTTTCTTCGGAGCACTCCCCTCCGCAGCCACGCTGCCCTGTCCCTCTCCGGGAGAAAGCTTCGGGGCCACAAGACATTCCCAGATTAAAACAACCCCATGGCATCTCTCAGATCGTAGATGGCCCGAGCCAGCTCCCATCGTAGCGAGGGAGGGTTTTTCCACTGACTCGAAGAGGCGCTGGAGCGGGGCCATCCGCTGTGTAATGCGGAGCCGGGAGTGTGCGTGATGCGCTGCATGATGACAGAATTTCTGGGAGATTGGCCTAAAAGTGAAAACCTTGGAGCGCCGCTCCCTGGGACCGAGGAGCAGGGAGGCTGGAGACACCGAGCCTGGCCTCGGGGCAGGATTCTGCAGCTGTGAAAGAGCCCCGGCAAGAGCCGAGCGATCCCGGCTGCGCCGCAGCTGCCCTGCCCCGCACCGGGGACTGAGCGCTGGGCTTGGCTCGCTTGGGTTGGGGCCACGAACGTGTCCGGAGCTGCCGGGGGGGGAGAGGACACCTGCGGCTGTGTCAGGGGCTCTGCTGACCCCTCTGGGAGCCAAGCGGGTCAGCCTGTCTGTGGGGATGAAGCTGAGCTGCTCCGTGCCCCCCAAAACACCCCAGAGCTGTCTCAATGTGTCTGTGGGGCTGCAGATGAGCAGTTCTGTGCCCCCAAAACACCCCAGAGCTGTCTCAATGTGTCTGTGGGACTGCAGATGAGCAGTTCTGTGCCCCCAAAACACCCCAGAGCTGTCTCAATGTGTCTGTGGGGCTGCAGATGAGCAGCTCTGTGCCCCCAAAACACCCCAGAGCTGTCTCAATGTGCCTGTGGGGCTGCAGATGAGCAGTTCTGTGCCCCAAAAATACCCCAGAGCTGTCTCAATGTGTCTGTGGGGCTGCAGCTGAGCTGCTCCATGTCCCCAAAATCCCCCAAGTGCTGCTGAGCAGGGCCAGGAACAGGCTGCCCTGCCCATGCCAACCGGGTTGGAAAGTTTGAAGTCTTGTTGAGAGGAAAGAGAAACCTGCTGGACCATTGAATGGCGCTTTAAGCAAACCCCTGATGCATCAATGTGTTTCTCTCTCCTAAGTGCTGGGTTAGGCTGCTTTGCACCTATGCAGGAGGTACCACTTTACTGACTCCCGTGGCTGCATCTGCCTTAACTCCACCCTGTGCTTCTTCGGAGAAGCACCAGCCATGGAAAATCCTACCCTGCATTTCCTGTGTGCCTTCTGACTTTTCAGAAGTGCAGGAGACCTTATTTGTACACCCAGAGAGGATGTTTATTTGGGCTGGGATAGCTGGAAAGAAGCTGAGAAATACCAAGTGGTCCTAACTACATACTTCAGCTGCTTCCATCTCCCCTATTCTCCTGGCTGATGGACAAGGCTGGTTCCTCATACTGCATCTGCACTATGTCCCAGGGTTGTGGAGCCCCATCTGTGTGGGACATTGGTGGTGACTCTGCTTTTATTCTGGAGACTTGTTTTACCCCTGTCACAGAGCACAGACAGCTCCTGAGTCTCAGGGCAAGACACCTCCCTGGGACTCCCCACAGAGCTCCAGCCCCTACCACCACTCTTGAATTTCCAGGGGAATCTTCGGTTTCTTTGGCAATTCCAAGGAGGAGGCAGGACTCCTCTGGTAGTCCTGGTGGATGCATCTCTTTAGTTTGTCCATCACTGCTCCTGATGAGCTCCATGTGCCTCAGGATGGAGCAACAGCACTTTCTGATGGGATAGCCCTGAGGGCATCAAAGTGGTTAAAAGGAAAATCCTGGCCCCATGGTCTGAGTTAATCTCACAACTTGAACATGCATGAAGGAACAGCAGTGTGAGGAGGGAAAAGCAGCATATGGAAAAAAACCCTGAAGCCGTCTTTCGAAATCACATGGTGATAAGGCATTTTCTGGAGTGCCCCATGCAGCTGGCAGCAGAAACGGGGCTTTAATGTTTGGGTCTGGCTAGTTTTTCACTTTCTGCAGCCAAAGGGATCTGGATCAAGTTTGCCTGGAAGATTAGCTGGCACTGAGCCTGACTAGACATCTCTGGAAGCCTCCCCTCCAGCAGGAGTAGGTCCTAATTCCCCTTTCAACCAGCTCTGCCGTAGACAAGTGTGGGGGAATGTGAGACCCCTGGGGGGGACAGTTCCATCAGCCCTCTCCCCTCTGGCATGCTGGATCCCTGCTCCTCCTGCACTGGGGGTGCTGGGGAATGTGCAGAGGTGAGTGGGATCCTGGGGGACCACTGGCACCACAGTCCCTGCCCAGTGGAGGTGATGCCCCACAGCCCGAGGGGCGGGATGGCGAAGCGGAGCCTCGGCACCAGCACCCGGCTGTTGTGGCTTTGCATCAACCCTTGTCTAGGGACACATGTCCTTCATGTGGTCTGTCCTGATGCTGGAACTGGGTTGGGAAACAGGGTCCATGGGAGCCCCCCAAGCAGGGTTGGCCTCCCCCAGTGCTGGCTCCAGGGCAGATGTGCCCCAGTCGCTGCACACCGGATTTGGCACCAGCTGCGCTGTCCGGCCACATCTGAGCTACCAGCTCCGGGGCAGAGCTGGCAGGGGATGGAGGCATGGGAAGGGATGCCACGGAATGCCATCCTCAAGGGGTCAGTGGGCACCCCATGCTGACCCAGACACAAAGCAAAAGGCATTTTGTGCCTGGGGAGGCCTGGCAGAGCAGGGGAGGCTGGTGGGCTCTGCTGCCGTGGGCGCTGCTCTCTGCTGCTGCACTGGGCGCAGATGCTGCTGTCTCCGGAGCAGAAAGCCCAGTCCCTCCCCTCTCATTCCTTTTTTTCTTTTTTCTGTCTTCTTTTTCTTCCCCCTTTCGACTGATCTTAAAGAAACCCAGGCGGTTTGGGCTTGGTGAAACCCAAATGCCTTTTGCAGCATCAAGCCCGGATCCCATAAGTAATATCCCAGTGCTGGAGAATAAGACAGTATATGAAGTAGACAGGGAGCTATAAAGACGCTTTAAAAGGGGCAATAAAAGTTTTGGGTTTCATATCGTCTTACCAAAGAAGAGAATAACAGAGAAGCAGGAAATTTCAGTAGCAGACATGACAAAGGTCACAGCACTCAGACTGCACCTTAGACGAAAACACCTACTCTTATGAAAACAGCCAGAATTTTTGGCAGGGGCTCAAGAGCTCTTACAGGCAAAGCTCTCAGCAGCGCTAAAAGGTTACAAGAGACTGTTTTGTCTACGTTGCTGTAGATGTTTATAATATTTCCCTGCATCGGTGTTGCAGGGGATATCCTGCTTGGGATAGTGAGTTCAGCCCCTGCACCTTCCTCCCAGTGCCGGGGTGCTGGGTGCTTCCACCAGCACAGGGCTGGTGCCATGGCAGGGACCCTGCAGATGTGTCCAGGTGTGTTTCTGTCCCAAAGCTGGGTGCAGGTCCTGCACTGGCATGCAAAGGGATGGATAGCTGTCACAGCTGGAGCAGCACATCAGCAGGCAGAGAGGGCAAAGCAAACCTTGCCTGGTGTTATGTAGGCAATACACTTCTGAGGATTTTTTGGTGTAACACCTGAGTACAGGTGGGAGAAGGCGCTTTCATTTACTCAGCTGGTCCTCAGGTAACATGCCCTCCTCATTTACATGGGGTTTGCTCACCTTTGGTCCCTCCTGCTCAGCCCCAGTCAGGTGTTGTGGTCATCCACTGCCCTCCTCCCACTGCTGGACCCACACAGGGCTCTCCCCATGCTTCCCCTGTTCCCCAGGGATTGCTGTAGGACTGTGCATGTCACCGTGGTCCAGGAGGGGACAAACACTCCCAAAATGAGCTGTGGGAGTCAGGGTGCCTCTGATCAGTGGCTCACCTCAAGGGCATGTGGAGTGCTGGAGGCTGCTGGCACTACTGGTCAGGCTCCTGGAGAGTGTCAGTGTTGAGTATTTGCATGTGGGGTGATGAACACCCAGAGATGTGCTCGGGTGGCCCAGTGAGAACCAGCAGGGCTGTGGGATGCCCGTGTGGGTGATCCTCAGGAAGTAGCTGTATACCATCAAAGCCAACTCTTGCACTCTGAATTAGGAGTCAGAGCACTTGGGACTGCATTTTGGGGACACCTTGAGCAGTCCTCACATGCCAAAATACTCTAGTAGCTTGCAAACGATGGGAAAAGCCTTGCATGCAAACCTTTAGAGCATCTTGTAAACACACTGTGGGCTGGATGCTGGAAAGGAATGGTGTGCTGTGTTGGTTTAGGTGCTGGGGAACCCTTTGAAAGCTCTTTGCTAGCACTGCCTCTGTGTGCAACTGCATCAGCTGTGCCACCACTTGCCAGTGACTCTTGGATGCTGAGGGGTTCATAATTCATTTTTATTTTTGTTGGAAGCTCATTCAGTTTTGGTTGTTGCCCCATCGCAGGAAGTTGCTCTGATGAATGACTGGGGTGGATTTCTCTTTCAGAGGAACCCAGGCTTAATGTGGGCTTTCTGTGGACATCACTGTATATCAATACTGCTCTAATTGTCCATGACATATAGTCTTGGCGTTTTTCCCAGACAGTCTAAATAAATCATACACTTCTGCTATAGTAAATAGTCTGTTAGAGGAGATGTTATAGGCTTACAGCCCTCCCCATCCCTCCAGGAGCTTCTTTTCTTTGCCTCTATTTTTCCAGGTACTTTCCATACCAATGAGGCACCTGCTGCCTGTGGCTGCAAGGTCTGTAAGGACAAAGTGCCCAATGTTGCAGGTCCCTCCAGGCTGGGGGGGGCTGTGATGGCTGTGACCAGAGCCCAGCTTTGGAATTGGCACCTGCACCCCACTGAACTGAGCAGAGCTGGAAAAGTTCCTGCTCCGCTGAAGAAATGCTGGCATTGCACACTTGCAAAGTCTGTGTTAGTATATATTATTTACACCAAGAGAATGCATAAACAGAATAGTCAATATGTCACAAAAATACAGGTTCTGTTAATTGGGTGTTGCAAATGGAGCTTTGTGTGCTCAGGCTGGGAAAACCTGCACAGAGGGGACAATTCAGGTCCTCCCAGGTCAGTGCCAGGGACAGCCCAGGAGGAGGTGACACTGCCTGGGAGTGCTGGGGTCTCCTGGGACAGGTCACAGCCCAGATGAGTGCTCCTTCAGGGAGAAGTATGGATATGTACCAGACTGGAAGTGCAACCTCTGCTAGGGCTGAGAGTGGATCACAGAATGGTTTGGGTCAGAAGGGACCTTAAATCCCAACTTATTTCAAACCCCCTGCCATAGGCAGGGACACCTTCGACTGAAACAGATTTCTCAGAACACTTTCCAGGGAAGAAAATCCCAGGGTGGGCACGGAGCTGGTGGGAAAAGTGTGCCAGAGGAAAACACAGTGGGCAGGCACTTTCCTTTTGGCTGGGCACCTCCATTGCCCCAGGAGCAGAAACACGAGTGCCCGGCTTGCCAGGGGCACTCAGACGCAGCAGCAGAGTGTGGAGCAGTCGAGCCTGGCGGGGGTCCCGGCGCTCCCAGCCTTCTTGTTCTCCTTGGGCAGCAGCAGCACGAAGGCCATGGCCAAGGCACAGTGGTAGAAGCTGTGCACGTAGGTGTAATCCCACTCCTGCAAGCGGGAAGGGCGTTAGCGAGATGTGCGAGCAGCGCAGCCGGGGGGGCTCGTGTAGGTGCGCGACGCTAAAGTTCTACAAGTAGCCAAAAGGAAAGGAATAATAAAAAACCCCAAACATTCCTGAACCTTCTGCCTCCCTATGCTGTCAGAGGAGAAAGGATTTCCAGTTAAAAAAAAAAAATAAAAAAAATAAAGCAAAGTGGATTTAACACGTTCTAATTTGCACATTTCCCCATTCTTGAATGAAGTGTTTCATTACCCCGCAAAGGACGCGGCGGCGGGGCCGGGGCGCGCGGGGAGGCGGCTTCTGCTAAGTGACATTTTTATGTTCTGCTAGAATTTGCAATTACCAAATGCTTTGAAAAACAATCCTTGGGGAGGGCGGTGAGGTTGTATCTCGCAGCTCCCAAAGCACAGAGCAGCCGTCGGGGAGGGGCTGAGCGCAGGCGGGGCCGGCAGCTGTGCCGGGGGGTTATCGCCTGCCCCGAGCGGCACAGACCGACCCTTCGGACAGGACAGACAGACCGGCCAGCGGCGGGAGCAAAAGGATATAAGCACAGCACTGAGTGCCCCTGGGAGTCAACTGAGAGTCTTTTCCTTGGCGTGAGCCGGCTCTGGATCCGGCCGTGCCTGGGTTGTATCCAGTCCCTCTGCGAGTTGTCCTTAAGTCACCCATGCCCGGTTTCCAAAAACGTCTCGCTTGCTTTTGACAAAGCCATTCTGAGGACCACGTATGTCTGAAGAAATTGTGTCCCATGTCCTTGGGATGCACTTAAGGAGGGGGGGGGGAGGGAAGAGAGCGAGCATCACCCTGTGTGCCACTTTGTGTTGCACCTGTCCCTAATAGACCAGGGGCTGGGATGAGGACAAGGAGGATGGGACCCTTGTCCCTGCTGCCAGACCCCAGCATGCCAATCCTGGAACCCCACACCTGAGCCGGGTTCTGTCCAAGACTGGATGCAATCCAGCAGTGTGAAGGGGGAGGTCTCCTATCTTAGTAAAGTCTCTTACACCTTGTAAAGTCAGGGAGAGTGAGTGTGCAAACAGATACCTCAAAGAAGAACCTCAGCATCAGCGCTAATGCCCCAAAACAGAAGCCAGGACCGATCTGTTGGGTGTAGACACTCTTGTCTGGATACAGCCCTTTCTTCTCTTTCATCTTCTGTAGCTGGAAGGAAGGAGAGAGCACACCAAGGGCATTCACATGGATTTGTCTGGCTTCTCTGCAGCCAGAAGATCCTGTGAATGCTGAGAAAAAACCATGCAAAGCCCACAGACTAGCAGGTTGAGGCTGTGGGATCTGCCTGTGTGTGGGGGCACCTCTGCCTGTGTGCTGCAGCGAGTCCTCCTGCCTCATTGCTCATCATAATGCTGGGGATTTTTTAAATATTCAGCCCCAAACTCATCTCAGGGAGAGTGAGTGCCCTCACAAACCCTGTCTCTGGAAGAGCAGATCCCAGCACAGTATCTGTGGGCTGGGGGATTCGTAGTGGTTCCATGCCTTGGTCTCCTCTTTGCCCACCATCTCCCCATGGTACTGACTTGCTTTTGTCTGCTGGCTGGGCAGTTCGATGGGCTTAGCAATCATCTGCAGCTGGGACTTGCATCACTGTATTTTCATAATGCTCGGTAGCATCTTCCTGCAATTTTTATCCCAACACTCCTTGGCCACTCTGGCTTCCCCACCTCACTCCCCTCTGTGTCCACAGCACGTGCTGCGAGAGGGGCACAGGCTGCAGTGTGGTGTCCGACTCTCCCAGCTGGATTCAAGCAGACTGCAGGCGGATTCCTTTCCACTTTATCACTGTGTTCTATCCACATCTTCCTCTGGCCCTGGGGCAGCTTACCAGACCCCTCTGCCTCTGAGTAGCTGTAAAAACTCCATAAATATGTTCCTCCTGATTAGAAACGCAGGGACGGGAAGATGTGGTAGATTGCTCAGACCGATTGAGTCTGGCATTTATCACAGAGCCCGCTTGCTGTCTGCCTGCTCTCTGCTCGGGTTGGAGGAGAAGCGCTGCTTAATCAACTCTGTGGTCTGTGCTGCCAGAGCTGGGTCTCCAGGAGGAAACTGCTCGCCATCCCTGCAGGGCTCAGCCCCTTCCCTTCCCTGTCACGAGCATCCCACAGAGCCCTGCCCCAGTGCCCTGCCCCAGTGCCCTGCCCCAGTGCCCTGCCCCACGTACCCACTTCACAGTTATCACCAGCACGGCTGTCCCGATGGGTCCCGAGTAGACGCCGTAGCCCCAGCGGTCGTGGTAGATCCTCACGGCGATGGTGAGAACGCCGAACATGGTGAAGGTGGATCGCTTTGGCTCGTCAAACTCTGCCAGGGCTGAGGGCACCGAGCACAGGGAGCATCAGCTCACGTCACCCACACCTTTATCAGCTGCTCCCTAAAGCCTTGCTGGGGACCCTCAGCACTGTGTTCACATCTGGTTTGCCCTTCTTGTGCCACACAGTTGGGGAGGCTGAGGGCGTGGGAGGGCAGAGCGAACCATCCTGAGGCAGTTCAGTGGTGGGTCTAAGAGCTGATTTTAGGGGTTTTATGTTCAGTGTGGCATGTGGAAGTTTAAAGCAACTTCCTACACAGGGTGTTGCATCCCTGGAAGTGTTCAAGGCCGGGTTGGATGGGGCTTTGAGCAACCTGCTCTAGTGGAAGGTGTCCCTGCCCATGGCAGAGGTGTTGGAATGAGATGAGTTTTCAGATCCCTTCCAACCCAAACCACTCTGTGATTCGGCAATTTCCCTTTCCTGCCTAAAAGAGGTGCTTGTAAAGACACTTGCACCCAGCAAGCCCGCAGTCAGCTCTTGGGTTCATCCTCCATCTCCAACCCTCCCAACCTTGCCAGCTCACCCCGACACATCCTCCATCCCACCACTCCAGTGGGACCACTCACATCGCTGTAACAGGGTCCAGGCTGCCCGGCCATGCCGGCACCTGCCTGAGGTTTGCAGGCTGGAAGTCGCCAGCGGGAGTAAATTATTAGAGGCTTTTGTTTAGCACAGAATGGGGTAATAACTGATAAAAGTTATGGATCCCAGTGGGCTCCATGCTTTTCCAGCTTGCACAGCTGTGTTATGGCTGTCCTGGATTTGCATTCCGGGAAGTTTGCCCGAGGGTCTGTGTCCGCACATGTGCGCTCGGGCTTTACAAGCCACAGAGAGAGGCTTCCCTGGGCTTCAGTCACCACACCTTCCATGTCCTTGGATCGTGCTTTTATAGGGAGTTTGGCTAAGGGATAATGTCCGCATTTTAATCTCTGTTGTTTCCCAGCGGGTCAATATTTTAAACGTTGTAGTCCAGGATTTGTATTCTTTCGCGAGGTTTTTGAGCTCAGTAATGAAGCAATCAAGTTGCATTTGGCTGCAAGGAGCCAAAGTGTCTGGATCAGCTCTGACCTACCCTGACACTGCTGTTATCCAGTGGAAATGCCCTCTGGAGATGATTTATCTTGCTGTCTTTTTCAGCCAAGAACAGAGCCAGCAGTGTTGGGAGCCCACCTTGGCACTTGCGTTTTGGGGAGGCAGAGCCATTTTTTAGGGTGAATATTTTCCCCACTCATTTTTCCCTGCATGGAAGATTTATCCTGTCACGTGCAGTGGAAAGGGGATGCTGCTGCCTGTGGCAAAGGGAGGAGGGATGAACATGTGCCTGGCTCAGGGGATGGGCCCTGCTCGTGGTGGACCCAGGGGCTGCAGGAACCCCCATCCCAGCTGGAGGTCCTGCACCATCCCTGGAGCCCTGAGGGGCTGAAGAGAAAGTCTTATGGACATTTTGAAGATGTACATCAGAGTGTTGACACCAGCTCAACATAGGGAGAACTGTCTGTCTGGAGTGAGGACCGGCTAGAGATGGTCCAAATTGTTGAGCAAAGCATTTGCTGTTAGAACAAACTCTCTGTTCTCCTGCCAGAAATGCTCATAATCCTTCTAAAAATCATGGAGACAAAATGGGAAAACAACAGGTTTGAACTTTTTGTCCTTCTTTAGTTTTGTCATATTTTTTTCTCATTTCTATTATGCTTTGGTTCAGTGGCAAATGAGGAGCAAAATAAGGAAAAAGAAAGTGAAGTGAATGTGGGAAAAGGAAAACTGAGTAACAGGGCAAGGGGTGGGATTTCTAACAAAAAGGAAGTGAAATAAATTTCTGCTTTTTCTAAGCAGATCTAATATTTCCCGTCAGACCAGACTAGGCTTTGAAAAATTAGGAAGATATATTTGTTTTCACATTTTGATTCTCATGCTACTAAGAGAAGTGGCAGGTTCTGCATTTCTTAATGCCCCCAAGTCAGACAAGAGAAGCTGATGGGCCCAGTATGGGGAAAATGAGGAGAAATGGGAAATTCCCTGGTATATGAGGCTTCAAACTAAGTCATCTCATAGTCTTGTCCTGCCTTGAACTGAAGTACAAGGCTGCCAAAATGTTTCTGCAATCTGAAGTAAATAATTCTGCTGTTGTAAGGACATGCAGAAGAGCAGGCAGAGGAACACGCGACTAACACAAACACCAGGTGCCACAGCTCCGTCTCTGAGAGCAAAACTCCCCCAGCCACCACTCAGGACAGTTTCATGTGTGTCTGGACACCAGTGAATGCAGTGGCTTTCCATGGTATTAATGACATAAAACAGGATTAATCCATAAAAAACAATCTGACTTCCATAAGAGACAACCTCAGGGCTAAGTCCTGCAGACGGCAGTGCAGAGGCAGCAGCATTGCAGGGGGTTGTACCCACCAACTGTCCCACCAGCTGACAAATTCCTGCCCGTCCTGCCAATGCTGGTGTTCCTCAGGACCCATGACAGCCCAGTGCTTACCCATCAGGGACACCCAGATGGACAGGGCTGTTCCATAGATGCTGAAGTACTCCAGGATGTCATAGCGCATGAAGCACAGCACTGATAAGACGGGGCCATCACATACATGGTAAAACTATTTAAAAAAAAAAAAAAAAAAAGGAAAGAAAAAATCATGAGAAAACTAGTTCCTTGCCCACAGACCAGTATGGGTAAAGGATCTTATCAGCTGGTTTGAAATCCTGTGGCTGTTGAGAGGATGGCCAGCCAGGACAAAACAGTGTCAAATGCACCAGGGTCACTGATATGAAGTAATGAATATATTTGAGAGATAATGTCACCTTTCCCAACTGCAGATTACCCAAGAATCAGCATTCTTCTCTCTTAGCATAAACTAAGTCAAGCTTTAATTTGCCTCCTGGTCTGTGCCAAAATTTGCAATCTGATGACCAAGCTGCTCTGAGCTGAGCCCCAGGCACTGGAGGACATCCTCTCCAGCAGGAGGACTCTGGGGTTATGGTTCTAATTGCGAAAGATTCTTGTAAAACAATTCAAAATGAATGTCCTGATGAAATGTGTACGGGTGCCAGGTCACTGTCCAGGCTAAATAGGGTTTATACAGCCAGAGTCTGAATACTGGGGAATTCACTCATTAGTACATTCCCTTAAAAGCCGCTGGTTCCTGCCCATTAGCTCATTGATTAGGTTATTTGCAAAAAACCCCATTGTCATGCAACATAAACACAAACCAAGCCAAGAGAAATTTTCCAGTGCAATCAGAGGAATGCTCCCAGTGTTTGCCTGGCGCTTGCCTTCTCCTCCCAGTTCTCAGCCCTGCAAGTTTTCTAGTGGTAGCACCAGAGTGCTCTGCTGTTTCTGAAGAAGTCCCTTCTCTGCTTGGCAGGACGCCCCTGGAACGATCCTCGCCGTCACGGCCCAGTGGGGATGGTGATATTATTTATAATGGGAATTGCTGCAAGTCCTTTGGCTCACTGCACTTTCTAGAAAAGACTGCACCACGGCTGTAATTCTTTTCTCTGTTTGAGATTGGGCTGGGGGAGCCTGGAGACAGGGGGAAGAAAGGGTGGAAGACAAAGAGTGTGTTTCTGGCCGGTGTCACGGCACTTGTCTGCGATGGGACATATGCTTTCACTGCTCTGCCGAGGTCTCCTGGGGGAGGAGGAGTGGGATGCTACAAGAAAGACAACAGCAGCAGCTGCTGCCCTTCCTACCCCCCTGACCATGCTGGCAGCTGCCTTCCCTTCTTTCCCTTCCTTCCCTTCCCCGTGCACAGATATTCTGCCTCTTCGATCTTTTCGGCGAGGACCTGTTCCACCTCTCGTGGAAACACGTGCCAATTTTCCTACCGACTTCTCGAGGAGGTGGAACAGACACAAACCCAGTGCAAAATGAAATTGTAGATGTCTGGCTTCCCTGGGGAGCTGAGGGGGCTCAGGGATGTTTTTATATTAACTAGTCCTTTAGTTTTTATAGAACTGGCAGAATTTCTCCGCCTGCATCGTGCTTTAATTGGAGGCTCAAATGGCGGATCCTTAGGAATAAGAAACCAACCTTGTTCAGTGCCATTCTGCTGTGAAAGAGATTTTCACACTGGGAAGATCCTTTACCTACTCCCTGCCTCAGGTTCTTTGTGCCAACCCTCATGAGACGCCTTGAGATGGAAGGGAGTTAGAGGTAAATGCAGTATCATTTGGGTTGCTGAGCTATTGTCTTCATAATCTCCAGCAGAGAATTGCCACGGGGTTAAACAGGAGATTTTTTTCCAGTGGGAATGCTGCTCTGGGTGGTCAGCTGACGTGTGTATGGAGTCCCTTAGCAGGAATACAAAGCACAGGGCAGTGCACTGCTGGGAGCAGGAATAGGAATATTTCGTACCTGCACAGACAAGTGACTTTCTCCACTCATTATTTTCACACAAAGCAAGGCCAGTTGACTCGGAGCCTGGTGGAACACCTGTTTCAAGCTACTCAGTCAGCCTGAAGGGTTAATAATTATTTTTCTTCATCACTCAGCGGCATGTTAGTCTCTCCTTTCCCAGTGCAGAAACTTCCCTGACTCCAGCATTGCTCCCATCCCCAGCTGGCAGTTGCAAAGTCAATAACTCAACTACTATGTGCTTTTGGCTAAAATGACAGAAGCATAGTGAGAGATTCTGGATGCAATTTAAAGCCCAAATTCAGCATGGCCACTTACCAGCTGTAAAACAAAGAGAAAAGCCAGCTCCAAAGCACTGCAAATCAGTCAAGGCTCTTTGCACCCAGACCCTGTCCCTAACTTCACAGCCATAAAGCACCACCAAATCTGTGTAAGGCCACCCTGAAGGACATCCTAAACTGAAGAATCAGATACTCAGCACCACACACAGTGGGGAATCACTGAAAATGGATATTCTGGGGGCCGCCGTTGGGTGAGATCAGCTGCCCTTCCCATCAGAGACCCAATGCAGGGGGTATTTGGGGGGATAAAACATGCCAGGGGGGTGAGAGAGGAGGGTATACAGGGGCATCTTACCGCCACGAAGAACATGGTGAAGAAGTAAACCATGGCTTCCATGTGGAAACGCCGCTTGGCCGCGATGCTGATGGTGGGGAGGAAGACCAAGGTGCTGATGGTGGGCAGAAGGAGCTTGGCCACCAGAGAGCCCATGGGTGCCCCAGGCCAGAGACTCCCAGGGCAGGATCTCTGTAAGCTGGACAGGGATGGTGGAGAAAACAGCCGTGTCTAGTGTGCTTTAAACTTTAAATGCCTTGCGTGGCCGGGAGGACTCTGGGCAGGGAACAGCTGCCACCACCACAGCCGTCCCCTTCGCTCCTGTCTCATCCCAAATTCTTGAGGCAGCTGGCAGCTCCTGGCAGCAGATGCTCTGTGCCTCCAAAATCGTCCTGGGTGTTTCAAAAGGAGCAAAGGGGAATGCTATCCTTGCATGCCTTGTGCTGGGAGTTGGGTCTGGGTGCATGGTGGGTGAGGACTGTGGGTTTGCTTGCCCCCGTGGGGACACCACACCTCTGCACCCTGTGCTGAGCCTGGTCAGTGCTGTTGGAGCAGCTCCACAGGGAAAAAACACTGTCGTTCATCACAAAAGGAAGTGGAGTAGCAGACAATGATCTCTTCTCTCTGGTGACCAGCAATATAACCCGGGGGAATGGCTGGAGCTGTGTCAGGGGAGGTTTAGGTTGGGTATTAGGAAAAGGTTCTTCCCCCAGAGGGTGGTCTGGCACTGAACAGGCTCTCGAGGGCAGTGGTCATGGATCCAAGGCTGCCAGAGCTCGAGGAACCTTTGGACAATGCTCTCAAGGACATGGTGGGATTCCTGGGGGATCCTGTGCAGGACCAGAAGTTGGACTCAATGATCCTTGTGGGTCCCTTCCAGCTCAGAATATTCTATGAATCTCTGCTCTACACTTGCATCAAGTAGGGAAGAATTGGTCTGTGGCATTTAAAGCAGTGGGATGTATCCTACTACCTTTGTGTACTTGAAAGACACACACCAACCTCCAGATCTGCCTTTTAATTCCCCACGAGGGCAGAGGTGTAGAGGGTGTCCCCAATGCAGCAGAGCCCTGGCAATGGGGAGCTGGTGTGGCAGTGCCCCGTGCCTGCTGCCTGTGCCTACGTGCCCTCGGTGCAGTTAGAGTGCAGTTAACTTTCTCAGCCATGCCCTCAGCCTTTGCAGCCTGGGCACCTCCAGGAGTTCTGTCTGAAATTCAGGAGCCGAGCGTCTCCGGGGTGGAGGAATTTGAGCAGATTGTCGTGCGGCGCAGGAAAGCTGGAGGAAAGGAAACCAAAAGCCAAGCGGTGTTTGGGCTGCTAATCCACTCAGTGGTTCTCTCTTTTATTATGACTTTTTATTATATCAGTGCTGCTCCCCTCCTGTGTTAATATCTTTTCCTTGGAGCCTCGCAGGGATTCTCGGCATCTCTTCGGCACAGCTGTTCCCGGGACGCGGGGAGCAGGAATGCTGCGCTTGAGCAACCGCCTTTGTGGCTGTGGCTTTGGGGAGGACGGTGTCAGTTGTGATATGAGCCACCATTTCTGAGGCTGATAGGATGGGCTTGTCTGTCCCCCAGGAGGGAGTCTGGAGGAAAGGCAGGCATGCACGGAGCAAAAACTGCTCCTTAAAGCAGTCCAGTGAGTTGGAAAGGGTTCCGGGAGGGGGAGCGAGGGGCTGTGTGTGTGCAGAGAATGGCACAGAGCATTAAAGCACCGACTTGAGAGGGCTGTGCTGAGAGCCTTCCTGGGGGCACAGCCCACATGAGCTGGGTAGGGCTCCCAATTTTAGCTGATCCTGCAAGAACCATCCACATTCCCTGGCTGGCTGCAGGCAGCATCCCTCTGCGGGATGCTGCCCACACCACATCTCCAGCCGCCCTCCTGCCTGGGCAAGCTATAAACTTACCACAAAACTCTGCAGAACTGAATCTTGACCAATAAATATTAAAAAACTCTGGTGTCACTATTTACTGTGAAAATGAATCCCTCCAGGCCAGCACATAAAGACGCTGCTGCTCCCCGGGTGCCCAGCCCTGAGCTGAAAGTGGAGCTGAGCTCCAGCACGCCCTGAAGTACCCTGCTCCTTCTCTGGGCCATATCCTCAGGATCCTTGTGGGTCCCTTCCAGCTCAGAATATGATGTGATTCTGACTCAACATGTGATTCTGTATCTGTTATTCCATGTCATTTTCACATGACCTGCTTGGAGCAAGGGAGGTGATGAGGGACCTTGTGTGGGGCACAGCAGAGCTTGTCCCAAGGAGGGTTTTGAGCAGGGTTGGGGTTAACAGGTTGCATCAACCACTCTGGATTCCTGGCTGTGAAGACTGGATTCACTCTGCTTTTGTAGCCATGAGATTGCTGTCAGAGAGGTGAAAACACCTCTCTAAACCTGCTGGTGAGGACAGATGTCCACGCCTGGGTGCCAAGCAGCCCCCCACACCCCCTTGTGGGACTATTTGTGGGGCCATGGCAGTTGTTCAGCAAGGTACCATATGGAAGCACGTGCAAAGGTGGTGGTAGTGCACAAGGCAAATGGTGTCAGGTGAAAAATACCATCAATCAGCCGTTAAATACAACCCCCTCATCCCCATCCTTTGCCCAAAATCCAGCTGGCGCCCACTGGAAAGGAAACCCCGTTGGCTGCTGGATGCAGCAAGTGCCAGCCATGGCAAGCTCTCCCCAAGCAGGGAAGTGTTGGAGCTCTCAGGAGCAAGAAAACATTCCACAGGTCCTTGGGCTTTTATCCTGTTTTTCTCTCCCAGCTGCACGCCCTGGGCTGGCAGTTGGTTTGCAGCCAGCACTGTAGGCATGGGGGGAAAAAATTCACACCAGGTTGCACACGTGTTCCAGCCATTATTGCCAAAGAGACCCCAAAATAAAGGGCGAGGAGAGGGGTAGGCAGGTGGTGGGCTCCTGGCGGGAGCTGCCACTGCTTGAAAGGTCTTTGTTTGGGCTGCAAACACTGCAGTGCCAGACGTGGGTTGTGCAGACCTTCCCGGGAAGGGACCCAAAAACAAAGGGCCAGGACTTTGTTCCTTCTTTCCCAAACAGGTAGGAAGCGGAGAAAGAGCAAATTTTAGCTCCTGCGTTTAAGTACTGCTGGAAAGGGAATTTTCAATCTGCATTCCACAGGGCTAATTTTGTGTGGACCGGCGTGCACGCAGGAACGGTGATATATATGGCTGCAAACTGGTTCCCAGATGCCAAACCCAGGTTCTGGTATGCTGTCCTGGATCCTTCCAGGGTAATATTAACCACGGCTTTCTGCAAGCACTTCTACCCTTTCAACTCAGACGTTACTGTGAAAGAGAGAGACACAGAGAGTTTTGTTTTATTTTTAATATGAGGGTGATCGTTTTAAAGCAGTGTATGTTGGAACAGAGGATGAGGGGTGTGTGCCAGTTGAGAGGATTGAGAGTATATTCTCCTTGGGTAAGTGTAGGATGATCTTTCATCTATGTGTGGTGTAGACTGCATCAGATTGAAACTTGCTCTGTTGCTTGTTACCAGTCACTGACAGGTTTGGAATAACGGGTGATAATGACCCTAAAGTGAAGAGGGAAGTTGCAGCTTCTGTGTGGGGTTGCAGTTTGCAGGGCTGTGATGCACAGTCAGAGTGTGCAGGTACTCACTGGTGGCTGTGCCAACTCAGTGCCTACTGCAAAGTGCTATTTATCAGTTCCACTACTTCAGAGCCTAATTTTTCATCACCAAACTTGTGCATTCTGGGCTTAGGGATGATGGAGAAAAGCTGAATGATGGAGAAAAGCTGGATGATGGTCTGGTTTCAGCAGGTTGATGTGCCAGAGCCGTGGCCCTGGAGCAGCACGGCCAGCTCCAAGAAACCCTGGGCAATCTCAATGGCCTGGCACCATCCAGCCTGCAAGGATTTCTAGTCTGCTTGCTGCTTTGCCTTGGGAATTTGATTAAGAAACTTCCTGGCTTGGAAACACCTGGTGCAAGTGTGGAGCAGCCCATGGGCATGAGCCCTTCCCTTCCAGCTGGGCAAGGGACGGCTGTAGCACCTGCATAAAACACCTCTCACCACCCACAACAGCCTCTGCTCAGGGCTGTTGGTGGGATGCCGGTGTGGGCAGCACTTTCTGGCCAGCTGGAATCCAGACACTGGCCCTGGCACCAGGGAAAGGAGCCCCATAAAGGCAGAGCCACCAGCTGTGATGGAGCCCTCACAGGGCCAGTGCTGCAGCCCCAGCTCTGATCAACCACAGCTCTCACCCGCTCCTGGTCCCAGCTCTGCCAAAGCACCTGCATCATTCTTGTTTTATTAGTGGAATAAATTGCCCCTTAAAATATCCATTCTCCATAAGGCCTGGCCCCATTTTAGGCAGCTTTAGCTGAATGCTTGCCCTTAAAAAAAGAAAAATCCCCTTTCCTGTCTCCCTGTTGAATAAACCTCTTATGCATATTCCTCACAGGTATCCCTGCTGCTATTTTCCTTAGGGTTTTTTTTCCTCCCTCCCTTCTCTTTACCCTTGGCCCATGACAAGTACATCATCACTCATGATAAAGACATCTCATTTCTTGTCACCAGTCTTCCACTGCTCGTACCTTTGGGGTGTCCTGGGGTGGCCACCCCAATGCCACATTCACAGAGGCAGTGCAGGGGTTTATTGCTCATTTCATGGTGTTTAATGGGTTGGTTTTTTGCAGTCATAACTCCTGGAGCCCAGCAGCGATGCTGAGGGTCTCAGCTCTCACCCTGTTGGTCAAGAAAATGTCATTTTGAAGAGAAAAGCTTGAAGCTCTGATGCTTCAAGGCTCAAAATCCAAAAAGGGAATGAAACCAGTCTTAGGGTTTTGGGGAGTCTGACTCATGATTTTTGAATGCCTGTGGTTGGCAATGCTGCATAGCTGATGGCCCTCAGCACAATACTGCTCAACTTCCATGCGAGACACATTCCAGTCAAAGAAAAGCCTTTGTACTTTTTTTTTTTTCTTAAATCTTTGCATAACTAAAATTTTGAACCAAGTGTGGCTTGTCTGGAAGCTCCCTCAGGTTCTTGCAGGAATACGTAATCTTGGGGGACAGGTAAAATAAAGTCTGCACAGAAAAGGGGAGGCTTTTAGAGCCATAGCAACTCTACAGCCATGACCATACCTGGGGTCACCGTGGTCACTTGTGGCTTTCAAACTGCCCAGAGATATTTTTAATAGGAATCTGATGGTGAGAGCAGCTTGGTGGCTTTGGCTTGTTCAGTTTGACTCAGTATTTTGCAAATCTCCATGGATGAAACCCTCATGCTAACATGATATAAATCATCTCCATCCACATTGCATGGAGACATGCAGAGAAGAACTTTCTTGCCCAACACTGCGCCGCAGGTCACTCAGCAAGGGGCCAGGACTGACTCTAAAAGACACTTCTTTCAGTCTCCTCTTGCTTGTTTTAGTTACCCAGTGGCAGGCCACAGCCACAACTCTTGAGAAGAAGGTATGACTGGCTGCCAGGGGCTTTTTTTGGGGCTTTGTGACATTCTGATCCCTTTGGCATTGTTCTGGCCATGGAGGGGCCTCACCCACTCTGTGAACAGCTTAAATCCGCCCATGCCACACCAGTCTGGCCTGGAAATAACTGGTGTAGCTGAAGTGTCAAGCAAATGGGTCACTTCTGCAGTCAGTCTTAAGAAGGAAGAAAACCAATTAGTTGTCTCATCCCTGAGAGAAAACAAAGCTGCTGGAGGGATCCTGGGCCAACAGACTCCAGTCCACACTCCTGCTCCTCCTCCAGCCTGGCTCTCCTGGACCTGAGCAGGGGTTTAGGTGGAGCTGGCTGTGGCAGAGCCATCCTGTCTGCCACGCCAGCACAAGGGCTGAGCCAGGAAAGGGCTAATTTTGCTGGAACAGTGGTGTTGGAATTCTATAGCCCGTGACCAGGCTGTGGTTCACCCAGAGCAGATCCTCATTCATGGAGCTCTCGAGCTGTGCTTGGGGCTCACTGGAGCTGGGTGTCAGCTCTGGTGGGTCCAAGGGCTGGTGCCTGCAGGATGGGAAGCTGGTCTGCCATGAGAAGCACATCGAGGCAGTTCACATCTTGTGCCTGGACTGGAGCTTACCAACATTCTCTGCTCCAGGTCAAGCATGGAGGTCACTCTACTACACAAAACTGCCCCGGCAAAGGGATTCCCCCAGCTCTCCCCGGGTGAGAGAGGGCCTGATCCTGCAGAACACAGGGTGTCTCCATTTGGCTGAGCACCCCCAGCCCCTGCCAGCATCCTCAGTGCCCAGCCCAGCACTTTGTTGAACTCATTTCAGCCAAGGAAACTCCTTTCCCCTGCAGGCACTTCTCTGGCCAAACCAGCAGCCGGTCTCCGGCGACTCTCCCCCGACTGGAGATTATTTTGGAGTGTCTGTGGCTCCATTTTTCTGCATTCTGAGTTATGCACAGCCCCGGTTGGGGATGGAAAGCCTGGCAGCTGCCTGCAGCGTGGCTGCTCTGTGTCCCTTGGGGTGGCTGTCGGGGCAAGAGCCGCTGTGGGGTCGGGCAAGGCTCCGAGCCTCCTCGTGCGGTGCCAGGAGGTGAATGTGCAGCAGTGGGATCGCTGGGCTGCGTTGCTGAAGTGCAGGATTCAGGGAGCAGGGCTGGATAAGGGACCCTCATTTGAATTCTGTATTTCCCTGGGAAAGTCAAATACGAGCCTTCAGCGACCGTCCCGGGTGGGAAAGCCTCTCACTGTCCATGCAGGTGCATCTTGTCTCAATTTACTTCAAGCCCAAAAGTAGTAAATAACATCTGCAAACCATTTCTAAGTCTTCTGCCAAAAACCGGGAGATAAAACCCGCTGTCGTCTGGGCTGGGCTGCCGGTGATTAATGCCCTACCTGCCGGCTGCCCCGGGGTTTTTGAGGGGGCAGCACTGGCCCTGGGGGCGTTAGGGTGGCAGGAGTCGAAGTGGAGGGGTTTGGCTGATGTGAAACTCGTGCTCTGGGTCTGCTTTCTGATGCATTTTGTTTTCGGGGCTGTTTCTGCTGCCGTCGAGGCGATGGCATCGCTCCTGCTGATCTCCCGAGGACGGGCCGGGGCTGTGTAAAAGCCGCGCTGCCGCGGCCAGGGATAACACCGTGTGATTTATGGGAGCAATCAGTTGCTACTAGGAGCTGGTTAGGAATTTTCCGATGAAACGGGGATTGCGTCAGAAACCGCTGAGTCATCTCAACTGTTTCATGAAAAAAAAAAAAAAAGGCTATTTAAAAAAAAAAAAATCCTTTGGCTTTGATGAACTTTTGGTGAAGCACAGACTGAATGTGTCTCGCTTGCTGATGGGTACTCCAGTCCTTGCCTTGGGATCAGGCTTCCCACTCTCCTGCATTCCTCCCCCCTGGTGCTCCCCAGCCTGGGGTATCCCTGCAGCAGAGCGGGGTCACCCAGGGATGGGGTTTCCTGGGATCCCACCTCCTGCCAAACCCCAGGACTGGGGGGATGCCTGGGCTCACATGGACCCAGGCTGCTCTGGAGTTTTCAATGGGAAATAATTTGATGCTTCTAAAACCTCTCGTGTTCAGACTTTTCCCTCCTGGTTGTTCCAAAACGGAAAGGGTTTTCTCCTGCTTGTCTCGGCCTGGGATATTTTGAAATGCAGAAGTTGGGTGAACTCAAGTGCTAAATTTTCCCAGTGTCCTGGTCACAGCCAACCGATGGAAAATTGAAAGCTGCAAATCAACCTGGCTGGGTAAATTAGAACAGGCTGGCAGACATTTAGCCAAACAGAAAAGGAGACTTCATTTCCCATGTAAATTTTTTGGGATGGATTCTCTGTCACACAGACATCCCTGGGAGGACTGAGTCCAAATTAGCAACACCATGGACCTGCAGTGATTCCTGCAGGATGTCGGGAGCTGTGTGAGGATCTGTGAGGGGGAAGTCACCTCAAAGTCCAGCAAATGGAGACAGGACTGAATGTTGCCACCAAGATCCAAGGGCAACCAGTGGGAAAACCTCCAGCCTTGGGTGCAGACCAGTGCCAGTGTGCAGTGCCACACTGGGAGCACTGGTTTAGAGAGCAACGAGGCAAGGTTTGAACTGAAGCATCGCTGGTGGGATGAAGGGATCATTCAGGTGGGCTGCTCAGAGCTGCTGGGATGTCACCATTGCCTGTGCAGGGGTGACATGCTCAGCAACGCATAGGAGTGTGTGTCACCACGTTTTACACTCATAGAATGCAGAGAACAGATTAGATATATCATATATAGGTTATGTAAATTGTGTAACTGTGGACTTCTTTACCCACAGGCTTTTCTCTCTCCCTCACACACACACAGATCAGATACAACCCATGCATGGCTGTCACTGAGCCAGGGGGTCTGTTCTCATCCAAAATGGCTCTTCACATGCCCCAAGCCAATTTTCTGAGCCCATTTTCTGTGTGCCAGAAAACTGTTTCAAGCAGCACGACTGACACCAAGCCTTAGCAAACAACACCGAAAGCACAGAACCTCGAAGATTTGGTTTATTTTTCAGCAGAAAGTCAAAACAAAAGCCTGGCAGACCGTATCCAGCCACTCCCCCGCTCTGCCCTCCCAGAGGTGCCCATCGAGATAACGGGAGTGTTTCGGTGGGTGGTGCGGGGATGGGTGTAGGGGTGGGAGCAGCAGGTAACGTTCTGCCACCCGAGGAGAGGTGAGCAGCATCCTCCCGGGAGATGGCCGGGAAGGTGGGGAAAGCAGAGCATCCTCCCGAGGGTCCCCAAGGAGGGGGGAGTGCAGCGTCCTCCCTGTGCGTGCCCCGGGAAGGGGAGAAGAGCAGAGCATCCTCCGGGGAGACCCCAAGGAGGGGAAGCGCAGCATCCTCCTGCTGGGAGCCGGGGGTGGGGAAGCGGAGCATCCTCCCGGGGGGTGCCGGCTCTGCGTGGACCGGAGGGAACGC
>VXAU01003810.1:217487-290106 GCA_013399695.1 Formicarius rufipectus
ATGCTGCTCGGCGACATCCCCCCCACCTCCTCCTTCCTTAATTTTCACTCTATTTAACCACTCAGCCCCGACCGCCTGTAGGATAAACTCCGAGCGCGCTCTGGTATTGGCTTCGAGTCAGGAGTGTCTGGGAGCTTTAATGAGAACCAAGTGTAAGGCAAGTCTCAGCCACCTGTCCCCGGGATCCCCGGCCAAGCGCTCTGGGCTCCCATTAATCCATGGATCTGCCTCTTGGAAAGTCTCCTTTGCATGCTGCAGCTCTCCCCTAGGGCAATCGCAGAGCGGATCTGGGGACCTGGAAGCCCTTTGGTAATTTTTCTAAGCCGGATACCAAAGCAGTGCTGGTATTGCCGGCAATCCTGCACTTCCAAAAGCTCTACAAAAACCTTTGCAAGGAGAAAAAAAAAGGAACAGGCGGTAGGAAAGAAGCTCTTTATGTTGCAGGTCTGCAGTCCTGCCCTCTCTCCCCAGGAGTAGCACCTCTCCCACCCCCCTGCTTCCCAAAGATACTGCCTAGCTGCTTTTCAAGGGAAATTAGCTTAGGGGAGGATATTTTTTCTTTCTTTTTCTTACAGACATGAGCTGCTTTGATTGCCTGGAAGCATGATTTCCTGAAACCTGCTCCTTTCTGGCTCTTGCAGTGAGGTTCACAATAAAACGTATTGTGGTTTTGAGCTGGGTTTTATTTAAGAAAATGCCATTCTGGGTTACTCTCTTTCATGAGGCAGATGGAGAAGGAGATGAAAGGCTGACACTTGGGATACCTCATTTCTGCTCTTTATTTGTGGGGTGTTTCTTTTCTATAAGAACAGGCTCCTTCCCTGGGAATCGATGGGAATTAGAGTGGAACAAATGAAAAAAAAAGGAGAAATAATGGCTGTTAATTGTATTTTTTTTTTGCTAATGAAGCCTTTCATCTAATTCTTCTAGGAGCAGTTCTGTAAATGGGGACATTTAAATGTGCTGCTTTTATGGATCCAGGGACACTTCTTAGTCACTTGCTGTGCATTTGCTTTGGTGTAAGTTGTGTTCTCTTTCAAGACAGGCTTGGAGTGGTGTCAGGTGCAGCCTGGAAACCAGTGCAAGGTTGTGGTTTGCCAGATAACAACTGAGCTGGGAAGTGAACCTGTGCTGCCTTAATGCTTCCACTAATTAACTACAACTTCTGGCTCAAGCCCTTCCAGTCACTGGAGCTCGGTATCCCTTGGCCAAACAGGAATGCTGGAGAAGATGTGTGCTGTGTAACCCAGGCAGCAAAGCAGCCCCTGCTGCTGCTAGTGGGACTGGGTGGGATTTTTGCTTAGTGAAGGTGTTTGGTTGCTTTCTAGGATGAAGGTATCTAAGTGGAGTTGGAGCAGCATCTCCTTCAGCACACAATCGCAGCTGAAAGGCACCCTGACCCTTCTTCTTGTGGGCAACCTTGTCTTTGTGATATCTCAGGTGAGAACATCACCTTGCTGGGGGATCCCTGGGTTTTAAAATGCTGCAGTGTCTGGGACAAGAAACCCTTGGGGCTTTTGCAGGACTGCTCTGGGCACGCATCAGGTCTCCAGAAAACATGAGGACTTGGCTTAGCTCTTTAATTTGAGCTTATAGATTGTACCTTATAAGGGACAACAATAAGGGTGTGCTTTCAGGGCTAACAGTGTTCACAGATCATTTCAAGGGCTCTGAAAGGCCGAGCCCTGCTCTCAGGTCACCATCACTCCTTGATCTCTGCAGTGGCTGGAGCTTTCACTTACTTTACAGGGAATAATTTTACCCCTTTTCCAGTAAACACTGCAATAATAGCACTCCCCTAACCAGCAAGTGATTCTGGATGGGAAATTACATTGCTCCCCCTGCAATGAGCGACAGTTGGGACTCCCCAGCAGACTCTATGCCACTTGCTAAGGGATGTGGATGCGTCTCTTTTGGCCCCTGCACGGTCACATCGAGGGGTGGGATGTGGAACTGTAAGGGACCCTCCTGAAGTGACAAACCTGTGCTTGCAAAGAGAGCACACAGGCTGCTCCAACCTTCTGATACCCAGTGGCACCCACTAAGAGGCTCTCCTGCTGCAGAGGAGTTTTGCAAGGGTTTGCTGAAGCTTTCAGTGAAGCTTTTGGTTGCAACCAACTTTTCAGCTCCCTGAATTCTCTGCGGAACCAGTGTCAGAGAGCACCAAAACTCTTGGAGCATTTGGGGTTTTTTTGGGAGCTCAGTTTTGCCAACTGAGCGAAACAATGAGCATTTCCTTTCCTGAGGAATCCCAAATATTGCCTCTTCATTCCAATTTTTAATGAAAACACAATTGGAAAAATGCAAGACTTCTTGCAAGATGGAAACCTCAGCCTTGACCGCAGCTGGAGAAGGCACTGCCCTGAACCTATAACACCTGGTGTTGCAGGGCAGGCTGGGAGGGGGATGCCCTCAGTCCCCCCTGCCCAGGCTCTGTGGTGTGGACACTGACTGCTGCTTCTCTTCCCCCACCTGCTCCGAGCAGGACCTGACACAGACCTCCAACAGCCTGGAGGAAGGGGCAGACGTCACCGCGTACTGGTGGGGCGAGTGGACCAAGTGGACGGCGTGCACCAGGACCTGTGGGGGAGGTGTCAAATCCCAGGAGAGGCACTGCCTGCGCCAGAGGTACAGCTCCTGTCGGGGTGCAGGAGGCTCCAGCTTGCTCAGGGGATAAGCTCTGATAGAGAGGTGTCTGGCAAACCCTGCTTGGGCAGAAGGTGTGTTCCCGAGGACGCTGCGCCCTGGGCACCCCTGCCAAGCTACTCCTGTGCTGACCCTGCAGGTTCTCCAGCAGGGATTAGTGCAGAAGGGCAGCAGGCACAGTGCAAGCCTGTTCTGAAGGTTTCTGGGCACAGCAGTGAGGGCCCTGTGGTGTGAGGTTGGTTGGTGACCTGCTGATCCCTGTTGCTCTGCCCTCTCCAGGCTGTGTGGTTGCCAAAAAGTACTTTGTAAACTCTGTCCCCAGCCTCACCCTCATGATGCATCCTAGAATAGTTGGTGCTTCAGGTAACAAAGCCAAGAGACCTTTGCTACCAACTACAGGGAGACTGTGGCAGATCTCTGTGTCCTTGACTACATGGAGACTGACCTCACAGAGGGAAGGGACAAATATATCTAGAAAAGGGAATATTGTTTCTGATCCTTGTCTAACCATCATTTCTTTATTCAGAAGAAAGTCAGTGAGTGGGCTGGCTAATAAAACTTGCACTGGGACATCCAAAAGATACCAACTCTGCAAAGTACAAGTAAGTCTATCCTTTGTCTTGTTGGGAACTCTTGATGTAGAACATCACGTATGACATTTTTGGGTCCCATGGAGAGGGAACACCATTTGCCCTGTAGCTGTCACTCTATTGCAACTCCCAGTTGCTTGGAGTCCCCTTCTTTAATGCCCATCACCATTATGTCAGGGCTTTGGGCCTTTTGCCTGTGCTGGGGGCCATAAAATCCTAACACGGGTGGTTCTTGCACCATTTCCCAAGGGACTCCCCCTTGCTGTTCCTGGGGTGGAGGGAGCAGAAGGAGGAGGAGGATGTGGCCCTAGACGGGGAAGGTGATGGAAACACTCCTCTCATCTGGCTGTGATGTGCCAGAAACCTTTCCTGCACTTTGTTTCCATCAGGATGTTAATGTATCCTATTCTAGGAGTGCCCTGCGAACGGAAGGAGCTTCCGAGAGGAGCAGTGCTCATCATTCAACTCCCATGTGTATAATGGCAGAACGTATCAATGGAAACCTTTATATCCTGGTAACAAGACATTCTTTGTGTGTTTTATAATGCTCAGCCAAATATTTTGATAGTTATGATGCTACAGCCTGCAGGGAGGCTCCTCCTCTGCTGTTTTAAAGTGATTTTTCAGAGGCACAATCAGCTGTCTCCCAAGTTCAAAGGCGTGTTTGGCAGCTGCAGGGTAGCTTAAAAATGAAATAATAACATGAATTTGCAGCTGTGGCCTGTGTTGGCCTCAGCTTGAGGGGACCAGAGGGCTGAGGGGCTGGAGGAGGATGTGAGAGCACAGGGTGATGGGCTGTGCTGGCAGGGAGAGTCAGGCTCACCCAGACAAGTGTCCTTTGAGGCAGGGCCATTACTGGCTGTGCTGTGGTTTGGGGACATTTGTCGCTCCCACGCCCTCTGTGTGCTCTGTCAAATGTCACTGGGATCCAGTCAGTCTGTTTGGTCATCCAGGGTGAGCAGCATAGAACTGCAGGAACAACCTAGGAGTAAGAGGCTGAGATTTTATTTCATTTTCAGGCACCAAACTCCCATCAGAATCGAGTGTTAAACACTAATCATGGCCAAGTTTTAGAGCTTCTGGAAACCCAGGACCCTTCTCCCGAGGAGGAGTCTCCTGAGTGGTGGCTCTTCAGAGTCACAGTGCCATTTGGGTGCCTAAAAATAGAGATGGGATCTGTTGCAACTTTATTTTAGGGGTCTCTGTCCATACCTAAGAACAATTGTTCTCCATGAAGTCACCTGTTGCCTCCTTTACTGTGTAAGAAGCCCCTGCCTCTCCAGCACTGGCAGGGTCAGCGGGGTAGAACTTGGTCCATGAGCGGTAGCTCCTTGGTGGCTTTGTCCCTTTCCTATGGCAAGGTGGCAATTTCTCTAAACATATTTGCTCTTCAGGTTGATTCACCAGAGACCTCGCAGTGGATTGTTTTGGGTTTTAGCAGGCGTTCATGAGCCTCCTGGGGGATTTGCACAATAATGTTTTGACATTGATGCTGTGGGCACACAGGCCAGTGGGTACATGACTACTCAGGAGCTGGGGGAGATAAGCACTTGATATCATGTTTATGATGAAAACATGAGTTTGTAATTTGCTTCCTGTGGATATTATAAAATGTGGGACTACTGTGCTGGTGGATGCTGGCAGCCAGTTTTGTCTGCAGAGAGCAAAAGGCGAATTAAGTCCAACTTGGGTGAATGTTTATGAGAAAGTGATATATTATAAAATGTTTTAAGTTGCTATGGCCTTGAATATAGTCTTACATATATATTTATAGGAATATATCTGTTCACTTAACTCATGCATGGAGTGTTGCTGTGTGAACGTGCATGTTTTTGTGTAACGTGTACGTACCCCACTACTGCAAGTCCTTGCACAGGACAGTGTTGCTGCTTCAGTACATGCCCTGGGCTGATGCTGGTGATGCCACTGGCATCCTTTGGGCATCTCCTCCCATCAGCAGGGAGGTCTGCCAGGCTGTGCAAAGGCTTGCAGCAGTGGGCTGTTGCACTGTAAGAAGTGCCATCTCCTGTCTAGCCTGAAACAGAAGAGGTGGCAACTCCTGACTTGTTGGCTGCTCTGCAGTTGTGCTGTTGCTGCTCTTGTTTAGCTTGGCAGAGATTCCTTGACATCGGTAGGATGAAAGTTATTGTGTTCCTGCTGGTTTTGAATCTCTCTTTATATCCTTTCCCCCCAGATGACTACGTTCACATTTCTAGCAAGCCCTGTGACCTTCATTGCACCACTGTGGATGGTCAGAGACAGTTAATGGTCCAGGCTCGGGATGGAACATCCTGCAAATACACTGATTTCCGAGGGGTTTGCGTGTCTGGAAAATGTGAGGTTGTTAAACATTATAGCAAAAATATTGTTAGTAGCATTCAGAAAATTGCAATGGGTGCGCCGTTTGCCTGACCCTCAATGCTCTATTTGTGCATTTTTTAGCCCATTGGCTGTGATGGCATTCTTTTTTCCACCCACACCTTGGATAAATGTGGAGTTTGCCAAGGAGATGGGAGCAGCTGCACCCACGTAACCGGCAGTTACCGGAAAGGAAATTCTCATCTTGGTAAGGCCTTGGGGACCGTGGGCTTTATTTGTGTCAGAGGGCTGGTTTTAAAATGTACTTATTTTTTTAGTAAATGGCTTTCAACCCTTACCAACTGCCCAGCTTCAGTTTTTCCCACGTATTCCATGTGTGTTAATGCCACTTGTAAATTTGGGCAGAGAAAGCCTTATTTAAAAAGCAAACAAACAGGAAATTTGCGTGGTGATTGTCAGAAACAAGAAGTCTCTGATGCTGAGGGTGCAAAAGGGTTATGCAAGAGGCTGGTGTCTATTTTGGTCTTTTTTAGTCTTCAAGACAAACCCAGGACACTCATGACCCAGTAAGACTGGAAATAAATGACTTGTAATAACAGGAAGCGATGATGTTTTGAAAGACCAGGATTTCAAAAATTAGTGTGATGTAAAGCAGCAGAACCCACTTGTCCTAAATATAACAGTCTAACTCAGGAATTATGATTAATGCTCTCTGAGGATCAGTTTGAGATGGAGCAAGCTGCAGGAACTTCAGTGGCTCTAGGAGGACTTGTCTAGTGCTAAGCAAAGGGGAGTCAGAGGAGAAACCAGTTCCAATTTCTTGCTGGTGTTTTGGGAAGACTGGCTATCACAGGGATCAGTATTGCACCATGGGACAGCTTCTCTAGCTGATAAAGCTGTCTTCAGATACATTTTTTTACACTGGTTTTGACATTTGTGCATGAAAGGATTGCATCCTTTCCCCCCTTTGCACGTGTTTTCCCGCCATAAACCAGGATGAATAGTCCACACACTTTTCTATTATCGATAAGGTCGTTTTTGCAGCTTCACGCTTACCAACATTAGGTTGTTTTGTTTTGTTTTGTTTTAAATCCATAACTCCTTAAAAATAACTTTGGGCCCAGGCCAGGGTGTTTGCTGTGTTGCAGTACTGACTGTGGAGTGTTTCATTCAGAGTATTTGTTACAAAGATCCTTTCATTAATGTGTAGTTTCCCGTAGGCTACTCGCTGGTAACGCACATTCCCGCCGGAGCGAGGGATATCCAGATAGTGGAACGGAAAAAGTCTGCAGATGTTCTGGGTGTGTATAACCTCTTGGTACTTCCCTAGGATGCATGCCTGTGCTGGATAATGCTTTTTCCAACGCGAGGCTGAAAGCAGTTTTGTCATCCTGGAATATCCTGACTTGGAAGGGACCCACAAGGATCATTGAGTGCATTTATTGCAGACATGAGCTAAATCTGTAGCCAGTGTAAATCCAGCCGTGCTGTCTAAGCCAGTGTGTTGCTCCTCTCTGCAATCTGAGCACCTGGGCTGTGTTTATCAACACTTTGATTGCTTTAGTGCAGAAACTGTCTGTCAATATTGCCGCAACTTCAGTGTGGTGTGACAAACACTCCGGTGCTGCATCACAGCTGGCCAAGTGACTTCACCTCTCTTGTGATCCCCTTGATGTTCTCCCACTTGGGGTATGGGCAATGGTCACGTGAAAACAGCAGCAAGGGGATGTGGCCTACATGTTGCCTCACTGAACTGTTGGTGGCCACATTATCCACCTCATGGTGGAGGTGGCAAAGTTGCTCAGGAACAGTGTGGAAAAATCTGGACTTGCCCAAGAGAAGCACGTTTGCTGCTGACATGCTCTGCTGCTTCAGGAGCTCATGGCCATGTGCAGGAAGGGGGATGCCCCATTCCTGGGAGTGTTCAATGCCAGGTTGGATGGAACTTGGAGCAACCTGGGATAGTGGAAGGTGTCACTGCCCATGGTTGGAATGAGGTGGTCTTTAAGGTCCCTTCCAACCCAAACTGTTCTAGGGTGATTCTATGAATGAAAAAGACTTGATTTAGTTAACAGTTCCTGGGCTGGCTCTGGGTGACCTGTCCTAGGCCACTGCTGCCTCAGGTGGCATCAGCTCAGGGCTCCCAAGGAGGCAGCTCCTGCTCTTGGCCATCTGACAGTCTGCTCACTGTCTGCAGAGCTGTGGTTGTTACATGTTCATGCAGTGATAGTGCCAAAAGTGTGAGGGGAGCCAGGGGTGAGTAAGACCCACATACCCAGGAGCTTGCAATGCACATGGACACATGTCCCAGAACTCTGGGCATGTACTTGTGTCATTTGTGTTAGAGATCAGAGATCAATGCATTGTAGTTTAGGAGAATTGCTTGGTTTATTACTGTGACACTCTAATTTTATCCCCTGAACGAACAAGGGGCAGTATCACCCCCTTTTGCTTTTGCATGTGATGGCCCTGACTTTTCTCTCTCATTTGAAGCTGTGGCTGATGAAGCTGGGTACTATTTCTTCAATGGCAACTATAAAGTTGACAGTCCAAAGAACTTCAACATTGCAGGCACAGTGTTCAAGTACCGCCGGCCCATGGACGTCTACGAGACTGGCATCGAGTACATTGTTGCCCAAGGACCAACAAATCAAGGGCTGAATATAATGGTGAGCTTTGACTTCTCAGGTTCTCAAGGCTGGGGGTGATGGGGAAGAGAAAATCCACATTGGACTGAAGAATGGGTGGGTATGAAAGCAGAGTCCTGCCACGGTTTCACATGGGCAACTTAAGGAGGGGAGTGGGAGCAGTGGCTGTGCCCAATTCCTGCACAAGCCTATTTTGTTTGTATCAGTGCTCTTGGATGCAGGCAGGGCTGTCAGTAATGGATGTGGGTTTGGTAACTCCTCTCTGCAGGGAGAAGATGCCTCAGGCTCGGCAGGGGGATTTCTCTTTCACTCCTTGGCATTTTTTTCCAAGTTACCTGGCAGGAGAAGTGAAAATAAAGAAATTGGGCCAGAGAGCTTAGACAAGTGCATCAAACTTAAACCCCAATTCTTGCTTGAAAGCAAACAATCTAAACCCAGGAATTTGGAGAAAAGTCCCTTAATTTTCTCCTGGGCTGGCAGCCAGAGCCCAACTCCTGACATCTTCCATGTAGCCTCAGGCTTCTCTGGAAGAGGAAGGGAAAGAGATGGTTGCTTGGGTGCTTATAAAACATGAGACCAGTAAGAGGTTGTAGTGCCTCAGCTGGGAATCTCCGGCTCCACTGAGGATATAGGAGCTGCAGGGAGTGTGTGCTCTTCATAAAGCCACAAAAAAAGGCTTTGTCTTTTTGGTCAGTAACTTCTGAAGTCCTCTCCTCAGGAGAGGCTCTCCTGAGTCTCTGGTCACTCAGTGTAACCTGTGGCTCCCAGTCCCTGAGTTGGGACTAATTCCCATGGCAGTGCTGCCAAATAGCCCTTAAAAAATTGTGGTGGGCTCCAGTTGGCAGAAGTTGGCAATGTGAAGGAAAGCAGATTGGAAAAAGCAGAGTAGATGCTCACCAACTGTCAAGTTCAAGATGAATCACAAGCTTTGTGTGCCGTATATTAACTGCATCTGCTAATCACTTCATTTGTTTGCTAGGTCTGGAATCAAAATGGCAAGAATCCATCCATCACATTCGAATACACTCTCCTGAGGAAGCCACACTCAAAAAATCTGCAGCCCATCTACTACACCTTCTCTGAGTCAGATAGTGAAGAAAGCAGGGAGTTTGATGGAGACGTGCCATTGGGTTTTATCCAGCACAATGCAACGTATTTTGGGAAAATCTCCAGGGAAAGGGTAGACTTGGAGAACCAGGTGTTTGGAAGGCAGGACACGGAGGAAGATTTAAACTTGAGCAAAGGTCAGGAAACCAATGAGGTCTATGAAAGAGCAGAAACAATTGACTGTGAGCCAAAACTGAAGGGCAAACAACCCCAAGGTAAGGAGGAGACTTGGGCCTCACTGTTCTGCTTCTCAGAGCTCTTGTTGAGAAACGCTCTGTTTCTACCCCTGGTGATTCTGTTGGTTTGTGTTTTGGAAACCTTGGAAAGTTCTTTAAAACGTCTCTGCTCATAAATCCTCTTTGCCCTTCAGGTTCTGGTTTCTGGTGCGGGTTGGAGGGTGGACAGTGGGTAAAATCTCCCTGCTGGTGCCCTGCTGTGCTTTGCCTCATGCCAAGGACAGGAGGGAGCCCTGGGTACACAAAACTCCCCGACACAACATTTTCTGTCACCTCCCACCCCTCCACAACCCCCAGCAACCTCCTCCCCACTTGAGTTCCTTGGGTATCCCACTCCCAAACTGCCTTGAGTGCTTTCCCAGCATGGCTGCATGTGCTCTGGGGCCACGAGGGCACCTTCCTTGCCGACCTCTGCTATTGCTTGGGGCAATGCTGACGGGTGCTGAGCTCTGCTCCGGCCACACTGTAAAGGGACTAAGACCCATAAAGCTGCACACCCTTCCCAAAGGGGTACAACCCCATGAGATTCCCCCTCCCCAAGAAGTCAACCCCTGCCTCTTGCCCCCTGGGTGGCTGCTCAGGCTCTTGCGTGTCCCCCCTGCTCCGGGCTGCTGTCCCCTCCCAGCCTCAATGCAGTTTGTGGTTGTCACTGTTGTTTCCCCCCTGTTGGCTCCAATCTAGATTCAAACGTAACCAGGTCTACTTACCAGACAGACCATGACGACAGAGACTTCGACCCCAGCCTCACCTCCAGGGAGTTCCTCTTGGAGAATGCCATCACAGACAAGCTGCTGGACAAGGACTCCAAGGAGCTGGTGCTCAACATGACCATGAACAGCATCTTTGCCCAGGGAGACCCCATCAACTCTGTGGGGTCACACATTGACAGCCTCTACGTTGACTACGAGGACAGTGACGGTGTTGTGACCTACTCCATTAACAGCACTTACATGGAGCTGAGCAATGGCAAAGCCACCAACTCGTCTGCAGAGACACCATTTTCAAATGCCACAGTCACCATGAGCAGCCCTCAAGGGAACAGAACCCACAAAGCAAGGTAGGAGACATGTTACTTAAAGTAGATCCTATTTAGTGCTGTTCTTGACTCATAATACCCCTGTGTCCAATGCAGACCCCATTGCATGGTTTCTATCTGCTTTGGAAGCAGAAGGTAAGTTGGGGCTAGGATGATGTACCTGAAAGCTTTCTGTTGGGAGTTAATTTGGAAGGAAGGGCCAGAGGTTTGGGAGCAGAATGTCAAGAAAGTGTTTAAGCCAGAGGAAAACTCTTGTCCTCAGTAGTAGACATGTTGCTAAATCCATGCTGACGTTCGTCAGCTTAGGCATTGCTCTCCGCTGTCACAGCTTGTTATCAGAGCCATGGCCATAAAGTAACCTCTTCCTTTTGCCTTCTCTTGACATCCTGCTCCAATTCCCCAGCCCCTTCCTCTGAGTTCTGATGCAGCAGAAGTTGGTCCTGGCCCCTTTTTACCCACCCTGTTGACTGCCACCTCTGATCCTCCTCCCATGTGATGGCAGGAACATGCTTCCAGCAGCTCCCAGGCATGGCCCTGCCTGGGAGGTGTTGGAGAGGCAGAGCAGGACAGCAGGAGCTCCACTGTAGGTCCTGCAGGAATAACCTGGGTTTGTTGCCTCAACAGCTGCAGAAGCAGCACAAGTGGTCACTGCTTGGACAGGAATATCACAAGCTCTGCAGTAGCAGCTCATTGATTGATACTGGGACCATCACTTCAGGATTTTTTCAATGTCTTGTTTGAGTAGAAGTGTTATAAAATGCCTGTTCTGGCAGGTGGGGGAATTTATTTCTTTCTGAACTGTTGTAGTTCTTAGTGAGGATGGAGTTATCCAGTTAGAGCAGCACCTTGGACCAAAGTGGTGTTCCCTCTCTGGGAACAAGACCCACTGAGCTGGGGAGGGGTGGGGGGCTTTTGTGCCATGGTAGGGATACTTTTCCTCTCCTGGAGCAGTTAAAAAGCTGTAGTGTGCTGTGATAAATCCAGTCACCCTTCATCCTTCATCCCATGCTGTGGTGTGCAGCCAGGGCTGAGCCTGCAATACAAGCCACAAATTTCCCACTTTGATTAGAAATAAAAACTGAAATAAATCAGAGAAATGTGAGCCCAGGGACTCTGGATGTTGATCAGTGGTGTTTGTGTGTATTTGTCAGGATTATTCCTCTGCTCTGGGGATTGTTTTGGGAAAAGGGGCAGCCCAGACTTCAGCTAGGGCTGAGGGACTGGTGTTAATTTTTGGTGCTGTTGTTGCTTGAAAAGCACAGGCAGGGAAGAAAATAGTTGACTTTGTTATAAAGTTCATAATAAAGAGGGAAAATAAAATAAAAGACAAAACCCCCCAGTTTTGTGAGACAATGAGCTGCTGTTTGCATTTAGAAGAGAACAGAATGACAGTTTTGTCTTTGCTGTACGTGGTCAGAGCTGAATGCTGCCCTGTGCCCACATGTCTGATTCCTCTGGAAAGAACTTGTCCCTGCCACCTCCTCATGCATAGAAGCTCATTTTTTAAGATCACATACATTAAAGGGGCACTGTAGAGAGATTTTTGGGTCCTCAGGCATAGGATAAAACTTTTCTTGGAGATTTTCTCCTCTTCAAGGGACAAGAGTCCTGGTCACAGGATGCCCTGGTGGTTACACTGATGCCTCAGAGGAGGGTATAGAGTGAAGGATCTAGGAAATACCAGTTTTCCAGGCAAATTAAAGTACAAAAAGCAGATGTTGACTATGTTTTAATGGATCTTCTTGACAACTGTCATTCGTGAGCCCCCTCCTGGCTGGATGGCAGCTGGTGGCACATGGCAGGGATCAGGGGCTGGTGTGGGTCCCTGGGCAGAGCTTCTGTGGCAGATAAAACACTATTTATAGTGAGCCGAGGTTGCTCTTTTTCCACAATAAAAAAAACCGGTCACATTCATTGCAGTTCCATTTCAAAAGCAGGAAGCGACCATTTGCCAAACTGACAGAGGCAAAATCAACAGGGAAAATGAGATTGTTGTTGTTTGTAATCCTTCTGGAGGCTCAGTGCTGGTGGTGGAAGGAGGGTGGGTCCAAAAGGAAATGGCTGGATTCTCAACAGTGTCCTTTGAAAGGTTGATTTGATAGGCTGGACCTGAACTTCTTCTTACAAACAACTAAATAAGGCAATTTCAGAGCTTCTGCTGCCTAGAAATCATACAAGCTGCATATCTCGCCAGGCCAGAGACAACTGGATATGAGGATACAACCTTGTATGCTATTCCAGTGTAGCTGTTTCAAGGGTTTGAACAAAGGTATGAGAACAGAATCGAAGCCTTTTGTTGTAAAGGTGCAGTATCCCTGATGTGTTAAACCCTCACAGCACAGAGGATGCACTGAATGGGGAGAAGCTGCTATTCTTGGTTTGATAAATGCATTTTTGTACACCAGGCTGACTCCCTTACTCCTCTCCCCGTGGCATTTTGTGTTTGAGTGCAGTGTGGATCTGAGAGATGCAAATTACCTCCTTAAAATAAAACAAAATCAGCCCAACCAAAACAAGAGTGGCAAAAGCAGCGGGCAGGCAAGTGGGCTTTGAGAAACAAGCTCAAACTCCTGTGCCATGTGCTGGCTTTGGGAAGGAGTGAGCTGTGGAGATTGGAGCAGCCAAAATCTCTGCTGCATCGAGTTTGTCCAGCCCTGGAAACACAGGGGAGGAGATACTGCACCTTTAGTCACTGTATGCTGAGGGCCAGGTGTATTTGAGCAGAAAATGCAAACTTTGTTAAATTCTGAACTGTTTCTACTTGTGGGTATTTTTATCCCATTCTCTCTATTTCTAGACAGTGGAAGCTCTGCCTCTAACCGGGCTGGGGATTCTACTTGGGGCTCAGGACAGGTATGTTGTGAAACAAACAAATAAAATTGATTCAAACAAACAAACCTCCCAAAAAAAATGAGAAAAACCAAACCCAAACCAGGCCAAACAAAGCACATCCCCTCCCAAACCCGAACCCAACCAAACTGCAGCCAGATGTGTGTGTCTGACGTGCCCTGTCACCGCTCGCCTTGTAAATGCCTTTTTGTTTTGTTTTGTTTCTTTTGTTTCCTGTTTGCTTATCGCTAGAAACAGATTGAAGTTGTTAAGAAAGGGCCAAGGTGTGAGTGCTGCTGACATGTACAGGTGGAAGCTTTCCTCCCATGAACCCTGCAGCTCTACATGTACCACAGGTAGTTATAAGAAGCAGCCAAATCCTGCACAACTGCTGAAATCACCTGGTGTGTGAGTCACTTTTATGTCTGTCAGGGATGGGAAGGCTCTGGTGATGTGCAGGGGATCTTGTGAGCTCTGGAGCTGGTTTAGCACAACCCCAGATCTGCTCTGCCCGGGTGTAAAGGTGGAGAGAGGAGCTGGGGGTTGAGTGTGCAAAGCCCACCCACCTCTTGGGTGTGTGGAGAACCAGGAGCTGGTGCCAAGCACGTCCATCATCCTGCAAAGCACCTCCTTTTGGGGAGCTCTGAACTCTGCCTTTGCTTCCCATTGCTTCGTGTCCCTGCTGGGGCTCAGCAGGAGCCCCAAACCTGTGCTGAGTCTCCTTTCTCCTTCCCCTTCCTCCCCCTTTTCAACAGCTTCAAGGGGTTTGAAAAGCTCAGCTACTTCCCCGCAGAGTGAAATTTTGAAGATTGTTCAGCTCTGGCAGGAAACACAATAGCATTTGGCTTTTTGATTGTGTTTTGTTTCTCCCACTCCTTCTACCCTGGAGCCTGATCTCAGCTGCGAGGCTGTAAATCTGGAACAGTGACATGGATGCCAGGGGCACCGAAACTGAGCCTCTATTCTTTATGCACAAATTTCCTCTTTTTGCACAAATTCCCCCTTTTTGCCCCCCTGAAAAGCTTCAAAGCACCTGATCTCTCTCCTCCTCCACCCCTTGGTTAGGGGGTCCTGGCCCCTGCCCATCCCTAGTGACGAAGCAGACACGTGCACTCGCCTGCACTCTCCCTGAAATAACCCAGATCCTGTGGTGCTTCTGGAATTAGAAAGAAGGAAAAAGGTGGGAGTGAGGAGTTTACAATCTAAGGGACATCTCTTTGGAGAGCAAATGCAAGATTTTTGTATTTTAAGCATTTGTTCTTGTCCAGCAGACACATGCCCACAGCAGCAGCTTTGCAAGCTGTCCCACTCCCAGATCTTGTCATCCACATGTTCTGGAACATTTTTGACTTCTCTGAGCCCCTCTGAACGAATATCTCCCTTGACTGGGCCGGGCTGCTCTGCCCTGGTTTGCAGCAAGCCAAGAGAGGTTTTACTTAAATTTCTCCCTTCTCATTGCCTTTTCTTAATGACATATCACAGAGAAAGCAAGGCCATGTCAAGAGCCGTAGATCTTTTTTTAGTTTCATGTAAACCATATGTTCCTGAGAGCTGCAACTCTTGTTACCTGTAGCCAGAGCAGCCTCCTGGTCCCCAGCCAGGTCCCAGAATGGACTTCACAACATTTACTCTGGCACGGCAGGCTGCGGGGGAAAAGGTCTCGCTCTGACGACACTGGCTGCCGCTGCTTTCGGCGGGGGAGCAGGAGGGGCAGGTGCTTCCTTGCCAAGCCTTCAGGAGCCCTGCCTTGGCCTGGAGCTCTGGATGCACCTGGGGAGCACCTGGGTGCACAAGAGGAGGGGGTGTAATGCATAGAGAGAGCGGGTGGATGGGGCGGGTTGGGGGCCGTTTTCGGTCGCCTCCACCCACGAGCCTGGCAAGGGGGGGAGCTGCCGTGCAGACTGAGTTGCCCTGAGTATTTCCAATGAAAATGTGTTAGTCATATATTGATTTTGGTGGCAAGCCCTGGCAGGGGTGGCCATGCCCGTTTTGGAGCTGGCCAAACCCAACCACACTGCCTACATTGGCTGGGTGGCCACCACGGTCCTCCCCTCGCAGCAGCATCCATCCCATGGGACAGAAAGCCCATCTTACTGCTGGAGGAGGTTTGGAGAAATGAAGTTTAAAAAAAAAAAAAGGAAGAGTTTGGATGTCCAAGTCACCAAGCATCCTGTTGTGTGTGTGTTCTCTGAAACCAGGAGTGATGTCCACATACGCGATGTGTGTTCGCTATGATGGGATCGAAGTGGATGACACGTACTGTGATGCCATGACCCGTCCCGAGCCCATCCATGAGTTCTGTGCTGGGAGAGAGTGCCAGCCAAGGTACCACCTCAACAGGGTGCTCCTGGGGGGCTCTGCTTCCTCTGCCGTGGATGTCTCAGTGTGAATTTGTGGGGGGCAGTAGGGACATCCCATAACAACCCCATCCCTCCTCTCCCAGTTCCATCTGCCCAAGCGGCACTGGGATGCAGCAAGACTTTCCTTCTGAGTGCTTCAGCTCAAGCTGCGAGTTAAAACTGCCATAAATCCAGGCAGAGTTTGCACCTGGGGCTCCCATCAAGTGCAGGAACATCCTGCCCTGCCTGGAGTATGGAGAGCATGTGTGTGAATTGGGTGGAAGGGCCAGGCTTGCAAACTCTGCCACAAATCCAGCTCTCTGGTCCCTTCAGCATCCTAAACATTGCTGAGGTTTGCTTGCACTGGAACAAGAGCTGGTGCAGAGGGGAACCTGTAAGACTTTTTGAGCCACAGCTCAAGGAGATTTTGGACAACACTCTCAGGGACATGGTGGGATTGTTGGGGTGGCTGGTGTAGGACCAGGGGTTGGACTTGATGATCCTGATGGGTCCCTTCCAACTCAGGATGTTCTGTTCTCTGACTGTCACCGTGTCAGACTATGGACAGGGCAAAGGGAGGAGCAAAGCTGTGGGGTCCATGCCCTGAAATGGTGTCACCAGTGAACAGTGCAAAGCAAGAACACAGTGATGCCAGGGATGGCACCTGGCTCCTGGAGAGTGATTGTGAAGGTGGACAAGGGCTGTGGTTGTGTGGGGGGATTGGGAAGGAGGACAGGGGAGTAAAATACCTGGAGCTGTCCTTGCACCTCTTGTGTTAAGGATGAGAGCCAGGGGAGGCTGCAACTGAGGCACAAAAACTTGGGGGATGTAAACAGTGCTGCTGCTGGGAACACACCTGCCCTGGGAGCACCATGGGGACTGTAATCTCTCTTTACAATAACTCTAACTTTTAATCACAAGCATTAGGGCTCTTTTTATGCTTAGATTTTCCCACTAGCCTTTTATAAAGCAAATCCTTCCTATGGTTGTGCTGTTCCAGCTATGTGGGCTTGCACTTTAAGGGAGAAGAACTGCTCTGTGATTTAGCAGTGACTGCAGCTCAGTGATGGGTAAACTGGGGAGCACTGGGACATCAAGTGGGTCAGCCATCATGTTCCTTAGCACTCAGGCAGATGGGAGGCTGCTTGGGCTGGCAGCACTTTTCCAACAGAAAATGTTAATCTTGACTGATCTGGATGGGAAGGACCTTGGTTTCATCTCCCTTCTGAATTTAAGTGACACCTCTAAATGTGTGACATCTCTCGACGGCTGCTTGTTGTGCCTGGAGCCCCACATGGGGTGTGAGGCCTTGTGGCAGCTGGGGACAGGGCTCTCCTGCTTGGAGAGTGGCAGCAGTGGGAGACACGGAGGCTACACTTGGCAATCCCACATTCAGAGGAGCTGGGAATTCTGATCCGTTTAGATTTTTATATTTTGAGCTCATTTTTTAGTTCAGAATTGCTATAATGTTGTTGTACTGTAAAAAACTTGAGTTTTTATGTCTCTTTCCTCTGTCTACAAGCTGCTCCTCTCTTGTCAGGATGGTGGTGGCAGAGGACAGTAGGGGACAGGCAGTGCCTGGAGCAGATCCCAGCTCTTCCAGCCTGTCACATGTGGTTAGCAGAGCTAGAATGATAGTGGGATGTGAATGTCTGTCCCACAGGGGCTCAGGCAGCTTTGTGTGTCATTATTGCTGGGATTTGCAGGGTGATGGATGGTCGTGTCCTCTCTGTACTTTAGCTGAGCAGGCAAAAAAGAGAGGTCAAACATGGGCAAAGAGCATGATGGAGAAACGTGCTGGCACAGCCGGGGTCGCGGTGGTGGAACGCGCAGCCCGAGGTGACACACACTCACTTGTCACAAGGACACTGGGCCAGGCTTTGCTGTGCCATCCTCTTGACAAGCTGGTTTTAGCTGTGGCCACGAGCTGGGGTCTGCTGGGTGAAGCTGTCATACTCTAATACTTCCCCTCCCTTAGGGAAACCTCTCACAGCCCTTGGGAAAACCTCTTGCAACGCCGCCAGCTCGTTCCCCATTGCGGCCATGCTCCTCCAGCCGAAGGCAGGGAGGGTTTTCCCGAGGGATGCTCTGGCCATGGCTCAGCCCTGCCCGGCACGACGGCCCCTCTCTTCCCCCTGCAGGTGGGAGACGAGCAGCTGGAGCGAGTGCTCCCGCACTTGCGGGGAGGGGTACCAGTTCCGCATCGTCCGCTGCTGGAAGATGATCTCGCCGGGGTTCGACAGCTCCGTGTACAGCGACCTCTGTGAGTCTGCTGACATCACCCGGCCGGACGAGCGCAAGGTCTGCAAGAACCCGGCCTGCGGGCCCCAGTGGGAGATGTCCGAGTGGTCCGAGGTAGGTCCCTGGGGCTGCTGGCCCGGCAGTGCTGAGGGTCAGCACCTGTGTCTGAGCTCCTCCGTGCCTCTTCCCGTTTGAATTCATCCACAGCCGGCAGACACTGTCAGGGCACCGGCTGCAGTCGCTGCATGTGGATCAATGTGCTTTTCTTTTCCCTAAAATGAAGCCCTGGGTCCAATTTAGGGTGGGGAAGTCACTGCCACTGGTCACTGATGCGCCGAGGTAGGGCAGGAGCCCAGAGCTCAGATTCTCCCACCATGACTGCCATGGCAGCCTCCCAAAGGTGCCAGGGAGGAGATCCCACCTCACACATGAATCCAATTCCTTTAAAGTTCCCTTCCTCATCTCCAGTTTCTCTGCAGCACATGGAGAATGAAACCTTTTCCTAGCAGTGCCTTGAGCTGATCCCCAAAGCTGTGAGATGGTTTGGGCAGACACAGTGCTGTTCCTGTTCTACCTCACTGGTTTGCTTGGGGAAACTTATGGAAAGGGTTTGTGCCCTGAAGTCCTTCCCAGGCACGGACAGGGCTCCAGCACATCCCTTACAAACATCAACCCATGGAAACAATCAAACCAGTGCTGCTTCCTCAGGGTGCCTCTTCACAAATCAAGCACAGACCTTATTTAAGCAAGAACAGACTGAGCTCTGAGCCGAGCTGTCCGTGGGTGCCAACCTGCCCCCTGGTTTACATCATGAGGAATATGACTCTTCTTCCTGGGAAGCTCCCAAAACACTTCTTAGTCATAATTTAAAAGTCTCTGTTGCTCTGCAAGCTGGTGTGCATAGTTTCCCTGGAGCTGATGGAGGGACTGGTGCATTCCCTGGTGGTTCAGGATGTTTTGACTTTCCCAGCTGGGTAGAGAGGAGCAACCTGTGCACATGCTGGTACGGTTTGTCCAGCAGAGCAAATCCAGAGTGGCTTATTTTACAGAAATCTGTATTCTCCTCCAGCATGTGTCAGGGACAGATTGCTTGAGACAGTCCTGGAGTAGATTGTTCTTAGCCAGCAGCAAAGCTAATCTCCTTTGGATCCCATCTGAGGTGGGGTGCCAAGTTGGCTGGGGAAATAGGCATTAAAAAAAAAGCACATTTCAGGGCTCTGAGGATTAACATCTCAGCTCTGTGTGTCTGAGCGCTGTGCTGTTGACACTTTTCCCTGCTTTACGTTATGCACGGAGCAAATGTGTGTATGTGAGACAGTAGTAACTCAAATCCAGTTCTAAATAATGTCACTGGGCTGTGCAGTGCCAAATTTATCCACAGCATAAAAATCTCAGTTGTGCAGCTCGGGGGAAAACATTCTCCAAAGAGGGGGAAAGGAGCTGGCTGTTCCTGGGAAGGAGGCGAGGGAGATCTCACCCTGCCTCTAAGTGACAGCTAAAACTGTTCAGCTCTGCTCAGGCATTTTTGGAGCTTCGGGGTTCCACCCTCTGGCATCACCTATCAGAGAGCACAGCACCCGGGCAGGATACAGCCCTCCTGCACCTTAAGCTGTCAGCTGAAGCTGTTGGAGGGCTTTTGGGTGGGGAAGAGCCATTCGTGCACGTGCCTTTTCAGCGCGTGCTTTTAGAGTTTCACGTTAAAGTGTAGAAAAAACACAACCCCGAGGCCAGCGGCTCCCGGCTCCCACGGTGTCGGGAGCCCCGGGCTGATGCTGTCCCCGTCCCGGCCCCGCAGTGCTCGGCGCGGTGCGGAGAGCGGAGCGTGGTGACCCGGGACATCCGCTGCTCGGAGGAGGAGAAGCTGTGCGATGCCAGCGCCCGGCCCCTGGCCGAGAAGAACTGCACGGGCCCCCCCTGTGACCGGCAGTGGACCGTCTCCGACTGGGGACCGGTGAGACCCGGGGGTGGCCGGCTGAGTGGCTGTCGCAACCCGTCACAGTTTGGAGTCTGGTTTGTCTCTGGCACGGGGAGTTTTGGGACTGGGTTTCTCCTCTCTGGTGGCTCCCAGCTCTGACAGACCCGCTGGCAGCCTGTGTTTGGATCCAACCTCCAAACAGTCCCCGTGTCACCACTGCCAGCACTGTCACCCTGACTGACCACCCTGGCTTGGGCTCTGGTGGTGATCCAGCATCCAGGTGGATCCCCTGGATTCCCCCTAGGTGCTTCTCAAGGGTCCTGCCTTGCAGAAGATGTGGTGCAGGAGGGGTTAAACCCTGAGAGACCTGGCTGTGGGCCTTAGTGGATGTCAAAATCTCCTTGTCTGTCTGCTGCACAGCATTCCTTGGCAATGCTGATGCTCCATGCCCAGAAAACGATCCTTTTCCTTTTCTAACTCCCTTCCCCCTCCTCTATTTTTCTTTTCCCCTTTCCCCTTTCTCTTTTCCCCCTTTCCCTATTTTTCTTTTCCCCTTCTTTTATTTTTTCTTTTCTCCCCCTTACACCTCTTTCTCCCTTCCTGCACAATTCAGCTCCAGAGACCCCCTCCATCCCAAGCTATTTTTACCCAGGTTTTGATACATTCACATCAGCTAAAAATAAGTAGTTTCCATGGCAGCAGTGGCGCTATGAAACACCGAGAGTCACTGCAAGAGCGGCCGTGAAAGCGCCGGGGACTGTCTGGCTCTTGGCTGTGGGGGCGGAATATTTGCAGCCACTTCCTCGGTCCCCTTTACCTTGACCTCTTTGGGAGCCACCCCAGGGTTTCCCTGTTGGTGGTGCTTCCCCTCCTGCCTGCCCTGAGAGATGCTGAGTGTTGCTCAACACGGTGGGACCATGGCACTGCCACAGGTTGCCCAGAGAAGCTGTGGCTGCCCCATCCCTGGAAATGCTCCAGGTCAGGCTGAACACGGCTTGGAGCAACCTGGGCTAGTGGAAAGTGTCCCTGCTCACGGTACGGGGGTGGAACAAGATGATCTTTAAGGTCCCTTCCAACCCAAACCATTCTAGGATTCTCCGATGGTTGTTAGATACGGTGGGGCTGCGCGGGAAGGATCCGCAGAGCTTCCCTGTGGCTATTTTAACCTGAGCCAAACCAATCCCCCCCATGATTTGGGGAAGGCGGGGCTGGGGAGGCAGCTGCGCCCCGTGAAGACCCCTCTGCCCACACTGTGTTCCGGGGACAGGGATGGAGCCCCGCTGCCTGCCCAGCCCTGACCCGCCGTGCGCGCTGTGGTTTCAGTGCAGCGGCGGCTGCGGGCAGGGCAGGATGATCCGCCACGTGTACTGCAAAACCAGCGACGGGCGGGTGGTGCCGGAGTCACAGTGCAACCTGGAGGCGAAGCCGCTGGCCATCCACCCCTGCGGGGACAAGAACTGCCCCTCGCACTGGCTGGCACAGGACTGGGAGAGGGTAAGCAGAGCCGCTCTGCAGCAAGGGGTCGGTTTCGGGGGATGGTTTCGGAGGGATGGCCAGGACGGGTGGGGTCGGGCTGGGTCGGACGGGTCTCATCTGGCCCCCCGCCCCCGCCTCGTGCCCCTGCAGTGCAACACGACGTGTGGCCGGGGTGTGAAGAAGAGGATCGTGCTCTGCCTGGAGATTGTCAATGGCAAGATCAAGACCCGTAACCCCGCTGACTGTGACGTCGCCAAGAAGCCCGTGGAGGAGACGACGTGCTTCGAGCGGCCGTGCTTCAAGTGGTACACGACCCCCTGGTCGGAGGTGAGGGGGGAGGGAGCCCAGGGGGAGGGAGGTGGAGAAACGCTTTCCTTTCAGGATGTGCTTGCCCTGAGCGTGTGGAGCCCTGTCCCCTTGTCCCAAAGGCCACGCTGCCTGCAGAATGCCCCAGGGTGAAGCTCTGCAGGATATGGTCCCTGAAGGAACACCCAGGGGGGCTTTTGCTGCACGGGCAGTGTGGAGCAGAGAGGCTGCCCTGCCGTGGTGCAGCTGGGGCTGACTGTGCTCAGGTAGAAGAGGATTGAGAGGGGGTGTTTGAGGTCAGCTGTAGCTTTATTTTCATTTTTTTTCCTTTTCTTTTTTTCCCCTCTTTTCCCCTAGTGTCACTGTTGGGAGTGTGACTTGGGGGTGTGTGTGGAGCTCATGGGGAGGCTGCCCTGGGGATGCAGGGCTTGAGAGCACAGGTTGTCCCAGCACTCTTCACAGTCCATAAGGCAGCTGGGGTTTGGTGGTCAAGGGGCTAAGCCCAGCAAGCATGGGCTTCCTGCAAGCCCCCCCAAACACAGCCTTCCTCCTCCGTGCTCCAGGCGCCTCGTTTTGTTTAGTCTTGCAAACCATCACTGCAGCCTATAATTAGCCAAAGCAGCCCTGCTGTAATCCCAGCCTGGAGAGGCATCCAAAGGGCAGCAGGCAGCGAGTGCTGGGCCCAGCAGCAGCTCCACAAACCCACAGTGGGCTGTGCAGAGATACTAACTCTGCAGCCCCACTCCTGGGGTGCTGTGGGGGTCCTGTGGCCTCAGGGTGGCTGCAGCCACCCTGGTCCTACAGAGCAGTATATGGACTGCGCCAGCTTGCTCGTGGCCCCTTGCAAAGGGCAGCAGGAGGGAGGATTTAAGTGCCGGGGTATGGGACCACATCCATCTATCCCTGGGCAGGAGCTCATGGTCTGGCAGCAAAGATGGAACAAGGGGCCAGCGCTGTGGTGTTGAGACAAGGCATTCAGCCAGGGGAAGAGTTCTCCTCCTGCCCTAACACCTCCAGTGAGCACATGTTTTTAAGCAGATTCTGGCTCAGGACAGCCTCCCATGATGGCAGGGTGTTGCCTCACCCTCTCTCTCTGTTCCCCAGTGCACAAAAACCTGTGGGATTGGCGTGAGGATGCGGGATGTGAAGTGCTACCAAGGGAAGGACATCGTCCGGGGCTGTGACCCGCTGGTGAAGCCGGTGGGCAAACAGACCTGTGACCTGCAGCCCTGCCCCACAGAGCCCCCAGGTGAGCCCCACCACTGGTGGCCGTGATTTTTCCAAGGATCTCCCCAAGCAGCACCACTAGCATCTTATCTTCCACTGCTCCCACTTGGAGAGTCATCCCAGGGAGGATGTGCAGGGCCAGCTTTCCCTCTGTGCCCAAGTAATGGGGTGCTGTGCACTGGCTGTTTCTGGAGGTAACCCCATTAAATTAAGGGGAGAGTTCAGAAGAGGTGTGTTCTGACCTTAAGATAAAATGGATCTTTGGAGGGCTGACTCAGGTGCTGCTTCTGTGTGATTCCAGCTTAAGCCTAGGAAGTTTCATCTGTGCTATTATTTTAATGATCTTTGGTCTCTGAATGTCCTGTGGGATTTGTTACTATCTTGTTATCTGACTTGTCTGCTTAAAGTCCCTGTGATCTTTAGCAAACACGCGGTTCTAATCCTTTAATAGGATATGGGAATAAGGACGGTGTGGGAGAAAAGCATGAAAATGGGAGCCAGAACTGGGGCTGGCTCCTGGCTCAGCTCTGGCCCCACCCGGTGCTCCTGGCTGTGCATTCTCTTGGGATCCAGGATGGGGCATGGACCTTGGAGCCAGTTGACTACCCCATGAGCAGCCTGGTTTCATGCGCCCTATGGATTTGAAGCAAGAAAAAATCATATGAAAGTGTAAACGCTATGGGTTTGAAGAAAAATACTCCTCTGAAAGGATGTGGCCTCCTCCTTCTCTCCAGGATGTCACTTGCTCCTAACTCTGGATGTGACACTGATGGATTCCACTTCCTTTGTCAAATAGCCATTTTGGGGCAGAAATTGTGAATATGTTGGAGTCACCTCATGCCCTACCAGGGGAGGCCCTTGGCTTGGGAGCAGCGCAGTGCCGGGCTCCCTGGGTGGCTCCAGCAATCCTTGGGCAGCTTCACTTCACAGGGAAGAGCATGAGCTTCAGGGCTGGGACCAAATGAGACTCCCCAAGCTGGGCCAGCTGTGATGGACTGGGTCAACTTTCTTGGTCAGGTTGAGAAACTCCATGGTGTTTTCCAGGGGATGCTCTGCCTGGCATTGGAGAGGTGCCAGTTGCAGCCAGGGTGATGCGTCGCTCAGCCTGTGGCATTTAGGGCAGCTCATGGTTTATTTTTAATTTCTTTTCCCTGTGATGCCTTTTGTGTTCTCTCCCCTAGATGACAGCTGCCAGGACCAAGCAGGAACCAACTGTGCTTTGGCCATCAAAGTGAACCTGTGCAGCCACTGGTACTACAGCAAAGCCTGCTGCCGCTCCTGCCGTGCGCCCCACTCCTAGTGCCGGCTGCGCCCCTCTTAGCAAGGGCTCTGTGTTCCATTTAGCAAGAGCTACACATCCCACAGACTGGTGATAAGGATGCTTTTGGGTTGGTTTTTATTCCCCCACCGGTGCAGAACTCCTCTCCTTGTCCCTCTCCCACGCAGAGGGACGGTGCTGGTGTCACTCAGCGCAGAGCTGGCACCTCTGTACGTTGGGAGCCCCCGTTATCAGAGCTGTACATAAAGTCGTGTATATTTGATTCCCCCAAACTGCAGATACATCCATGTGTTTCACAAGGTCTTGTCCTTTGTTTTTTTCCCTCTCTGTGAGTTTGGGGCTGGTGAGGGGAAGGTGTGAACTCTGGGAAGTGCAAGTTTCCCTTCGCCAAGGGGATTAGTGCTTCTCTTCTAATTTATCCCGAGACCTGCACGCCCTCGTTAGCTGCATTTAATGTGGTGGGAAGCTGATTCTCATTTGCTAGATGAACTCAAGCCCTTTTTTGTAATATGTAGGTGTATACTTTTTCAGAGAATTTTATCTTATAATCAAATGTTAGTTCCGTAGTCCTTACAACCCCCCTGATGATGACATATTGTATATAATATGGAAACGTAACTGCACTTTATATCACAAAAAAGACGTGCTCTTTTTTTAATATATTTGTTTACAGACAGTGAACTTTATCCATATAATCATTAATTTGTACTCATATGTATATTTTAATAAAGTTGTCATATTTATGGTGGTATTTTGCTTTATTCTCCAGTTTGTAGGGGGGTACTGGGAACACTGGAGTCAGTGTTATGAACTTGCTGGTACCCAGAGAAGCTTGAAGTCAGGGGAATCACAGCTGCTTGGACAGTGATGCAAGGAAAAGTCCTAACAGTGGGGGGGGATTTGGGGACCATTGCTCTGGGTTAGGGGCCTTTTGGGATGGTGTGTGTGTGGCTTTACGAAATGTAACCCTGAAACTCCTCAGGAGTTTTTGAGTAGAGGCTTGATATGGTGCCAGTAAGAAAAGGGTCTTTCCATGCTCCCAAGGCATTGTTGTTCCAGGTGTGACCCCCCAAGACTGAGCCAAAGGCTCGTCCCCCATACTGGTGAGTGCACCCCAGGAGTTGCTGCATTGCTCCCCTCAGCCAAAGGGGCTCCTGCATCCACATGAGAGCTTTGCAAACACCACCCCATCTTTGCCCATTCTGGGACAAAAAAAAACCCCTTTGAAACGCATGTCAAAGTCGTTTATTCTTTTTTTTACTTTTCCCCCCACCCCGAGATTCCCCAAGTCCTGTACAACAGATCACCAGGAGAAGGTTAGTGAAAGCTAACCATTTGCTTAAGTTTCCAAGCAACAAGGGACAGAAATAAGGGGGGAAAAGGAAGAAAGGAAGGTTGGTAGGAAAGGTATGATCACGAGAAACGTAGAGAGAAAGGGCTCAATGCGTGGAAACAACCCCCGGTGAGAACTGTACATGGGAGCACAGCCCGAGTGGCAGCATCCCTCTGGAGCAGAGCCCTCGTGCTCCCGGGATGTGGCACTGCAGGGACCGAGCCCAGCATATCAAACACGTACGAAACCAACCCCAGTCCCACCCCTGCCCCAAACAGAACCCCCTCCCCCCCGCACCCCCCTGCCCCGAGAAAGTCGAAGATACTCATTTGCAAAGACTGACTTGTACTTCAAAAGATTTCCTGTGGAATTAAAAGCCCTCGTGGTTAAAAGTGAGACACCCAGCCGGGCTGCGACACAGTGTCTGTGAGTGGATGGGGCTGGAGCCACGGCTGTTTCCTCCTGCAACATCTTTAAAAGGAAAGCTGGCCCGGAGCACAGCGCTGGGGCCACTGGAGTCTCTGTGCAGCCAGTTCATCCTCTGCCAACCGTGCCCAGGTCCAGTGTGATGCTTTGAACCTGAACAATGTGCAATCCAGGAGAAACAGGGTGGTTTTTTGTCACACAAACTGGGAGTACGGCGAGGTTGGAGGGGAGGAATGGAGACAGCCAGGAGAGACCGGAGTGTGAGTCCCCACATAGACATTGCTGCAACGTGCAATTCCTCTCCTAAAGCACTGAAATACTAAAAGGGTTGTTTTATAGCATGCTTGGTGCAGAGGGACACGCTTGGTGACCAGCTCTCTGTGCCTGCTGCTCTCCCAGCACTGCCCTGGCAGAGCAGGGACACAGCCACGCTGCCCAGGAAATGGATCAATGAAAAATGCAGAAGAGGAGGCTTTTCCTGAATCTAAAGTGTTTTGACACATTCCTGGATGGGTAAGAAGCATAATGGATTTTTAAAACAAACAAACAAATAAATGCATGTAAAAATGTGCATGCAAGGGGTGGGCACATACACAATGACCCTCGTGACACAGAGCCCTCAACCAGGAGTTGTGTATGGCATTACTCAGAGAAGGGATGTTGGTTATTCAGAAGGGTATTGCTCCATCCAAAAGTGTGCTGTGTGTTATTTCTAGCCAAGTAATGCAAGGGGTTTGCACTCCCACAGCAGCCCAGCTCCACTGGGCCACTATGAGGCCACTCCAGGAGCTCCAGGGGCAGGGGCACACTGTGCACCCATCTGCCATCCTAACCCTGAGGGGACTGTGCCTGTCACCCGGGAATTAATGACTGACTTGAGGAGTGAAATGGCCTGGGAATAGTGCAGAGCTGTGTGCACACACACACACACACACACTCTCATCCATGGCTGTAGCACAGAGCTGTGCAGGAAAGGGTGGCAGAAGGGTGGGCAATAGCAGTTCTGCTTTGCTAGAGGACCACTGGGGGTGTGTGTGTTTGTGTGCACATGTGTGTGCACATCAGGGCCCCCGTGTGACGGCAGCAGCTGGCTGCTGACTCGCAGCACAAGCCATTCTGCAGCCAACCGTGTGCCCCATTATTTGCTCATCCTCCCTCGGCGTTCCAGCCCTGTGATGAGGAGGGGCGAATACTGTAGAAAAACGATGCTCAGTATCAAAATCCTCTTTATAAAAGGAAAAACAAACAAACAAACAAACTAAAAAGCAAAAACCCACCCAACGCAGCGCTAGAAAACCTCAGGTCCCAGCTGCACCCATCCTCCCACACGCTCCCCTTTGGGGTTTGCTTTGCCTCGCCTTCACCCTGCCATTTAGCTCGTGGCTGCCTTCAGCCCGTAGAAATACATTCACTTCTTTTTCTTTTTTATTTTCTTTTTTTCTTCCTTCTTCTCGCCTTTCTTTTTCAAAACTCTCCCACGGGTTCCACCGAGTTCTCCCCGCCACTCAGAGCCCCCCGGCAGGTGCGACGAGAAGCGGCGGGCGGGCGGGCGGCCCCTCACACATCGGTGCTGATGCTGCGGCTGCGGGAGAAAGCCTCCCGCATGGCCGAGAGCCGGTTGGGGTTGAGAGCCTGCAGGTTGGACACACTCACCGGCAGGGCCAGGTCCTCCTGGCTCACCGTCTTGTAGCTCACGCGGTCGCCCCCGTTGTGCAGCTCCTCGGGGGGCTCCTGAAGGAAGAAGGTGGGCGGCTCGTAGGGGCCACAGCCGGGGCAGCTGGACCGGCTCGAGGTCGGCTTCTTGGTGAAGGGGGACGAGGCGTAGAGGGACGGGCCATTGGTCAGCACTACGTTGCGGTTGCAGTGGAGCGGCGGGATGTGGGAGTGCACGGCGAAGTCGGGCTCCTCCTCGTCCTCCTCGGATTCATCTTTCTTGCAGCAGTAATACTGAAACGGGATGGCTCAGCTGGCGCCCCAAGCCTCCCACCCTGTCCCTCTGAGGGGGCTGCTCCGTGCAGGCCAGCCCCGAGGACCAGTGGGCTCCCCTCTCCACTGCAGCACCCTTTTAGGGTCGCGTCCCTCAGCCTTACCTGGAGCCTACAGTAGCAGAGGACGGCGATGATACACAGTAAAATGACAGTCGCTAATATTCCACCTGTGATGACCACGGTCCCGGCTGTCATCCGCCCTCTTCTCCATTAACAGCCTGCAAAAGGGTGTGCACAGGATGACAGGGTGAGGCCAGTGCTGGGCTGCAGAGCCCCAAACCTTACTCTCACCCCCATTTTCAGGGGGCTAGAAACCAGGAGCTGGGAGGTGACGGGCAGGGATCAGCCCAGAGCCCAGCACTGGGCACCTGTGGAAGTCGAGGAGTCCCCATTCCCCTTAAATGCCACCTTGCAGGTGCAGTGGGAAAAAAAAATCTTCATGAAGTGGGTGAGAGATTGAGTGAGAAGCAGCTCTGGGGGCACATGAGGCTCTTCCACATGCAGCAGGGGAGACCCAAGGGAAATGAAACCTTCTGACCCAGCTTAGGGCACCCTCTCAGCTCCTGCCTGGCAGCAGAAAGCTTCAGTGGTGGGAGAAGGAGCTTTGCAACAAGGATTTCTGAGCTGTACATATTTTTCTCTGAGCCTATAATCCATTTTCCCCATGAAAACAATGTGATATTTTAATTTGGAATAACTGGAGCTGCTAAGTGAGCCTTTAATGACTGCAGGGACAGGCATGCTCCCCTCCCTGAGCAGCAAGCTGAGGAACAAGATGTGTCCAAAGCACCAAGCTCCTCCACTTCACCATGACCAAGCCAGTGTTGGGAGGCTGTGAGAAGCACTGCAGGATGATGTTTTTTACAGCCCTGGGCAAGCTGTTTGCTCCCAAATGCTATGGCTGGGACACAGTGCACTGACCATCACAGAGATGCTTCGCCCTGTGCACGCACTTTGGGTACCACCAGCACCCTTCTCTGCATGGAATGCCCCTTAAAGGAATCTGGGAGCTGACATAGCACTGGAAGGTCCCTGCTCCTGGCACTGCGGGACTCATTTAGAGGGTGGACGCTGTGCATCTTGTGCAGCACAAGCCCCACAACACCAACACAGGTCTTGTTCTGAGCACCCCTCCCCTGAGAGCTCACAGGAGGGCTTGAATTCCTCTCCATCCCATGCAGAATAAGACAGAGCTCTGCCACAGGAAGGATGCTGGGGAGACATATACCTGCCTGCCCACACATGCCAGCAGCTCTGGACACTGTGGCACTAATACTGGCACTCCCAAAGCTCCAGCAGCCCTTCAGTGCTGCAAGCCTCAGGCTGGGAGCAGCAGAAGCAACATAAATTAAGAGAGAAATTGTACCCTGACCACCTACTCTACAAGTGCTTTAACAAAGCTGGCCTCCAGCTCATGCTATCAGGTTAAACCAAAAAGCCAGCCACCCCAGCCCCAAATTACTTCAGCACCCGAGGAAAAGCAACTGTATCTGTCAGGGATTTAACTTGCTTCCAAAGAAAATAAATCCGTGCCATATTTTCAGGCGCTTAATGTCCTGCTAAAGTTGGGCGAGTGCTGAATGGATAAAGCAGTGTCACGTTTTATGTTGCTGCTGAGAGGAACAGGAGGAGGGAAGGGAATTTATACCAGTGGCTGAATGGCTTCTCACACTGTGCAGCCACGGGGCAAGCACCGGGCCAAATCCTGCCCTCATTCCTCGGGCAAAATGCTCTGAGGAGGCTCGGGGGGAGCAACAGAGAGACAGGAAGAGTTTGGAAACAATGCTTTAGTGATTTAGAAACTCTGGTTCCTCTTTCAAGAGGGATGGAGGTGCTTGGCTGCAGACCTCGGGCTGCAGCAGGTACTGGTTGGAAATGCCCACCCGTGGGTCCTTTGCTGCTCCTATGTGCAATCCTCGTGCTGCCACAGAGACAAGGGTAGAGCGGGCAGGGCTGGCACAGGACCTGGCTCGGAGGTGGCCGGACAGCTCTGCAGCCTCCCAAAGACGATGTTGCGCCCATCAAAGAGTATCAGCATCATCTTACCGGCCCAGGATGGGAGGTCGCAGGCAGGGCTCTGCCACGGGAGGGCTCCACGGCTTTCTCACCCATTAATTAAACCCCGAGGGGACAAGTGAGGGTTGCACAGAGCCAATTGCCATGGCTCTCGTCCAGCCGCGCCCAGCCAGACGTGGCACCGCAGCCACTGCTCCCTCCGGAGCGAGACCATTTGCATTGCGCCCTTTTTTCCTCCCCAAACATACTTCTCTGATTAAAGCCGTGTACCTGGAAGCATTAAACCCTCCAGCGTGCAAAGGGGGAGGAAAGCAGAGCATGCGGCGGCCCATAAGCTGAACAATTCCTGTCTAGACCTCCTTTTTACATTTGTTCCTAATTTCACGCTCCACAGGCTCCCAGATTCATATATTTAGCAATAAATATCCTGGTAAAAGGAAGTGCTTTGCAGCTCTGCTGTGGTCTTGGAGAAGGTATGCAGGAGCCCTGGTATTGGGAAGGCAGGCACGAGAGATGTAGTCCCAGCTGACAGTCACTTGGCTCCTTCCTTGCCCCTCAGTAACGTTAGGAGCCCTCCAGACACTGAGGATGCACGAACCCCCCTCGTCCCCCACCCCATCCGAATCCAACCCCCAGCGTGTGCTCCATCACTGCCAGACAGCAGGAAGGGGCTTCAGGAGGATTTTAACTCCGCACAGACTGTTTGCCCTTAGCCCAGGAGCCTTCTGCTGTAGGAATAGAGTCCCCGGGGCTGCAGGGTGACAGGGGATGGTGCCCCTTGGGGTTGCCCGGGGAGCCGCTGTGCTGGTGTGGGCACACAAGGCTTGGGAGCAAGTCTTCCTCCTTCCCTGGCTTTCCCTTCCCAGAGTGCAAAGGACTGCAGGGTGTGCTGCAAGAAAGCAAAGACACTGCTCGGTTGCCACAGGCTGCTCCTGCACGAGCTGTTTGGTTTTAGACACAGTCCCATGCTTTTGCCACCTCCTGCATGTCCCTGCCGTGGCTGAGGACGTGGGCTTTGAGGGCAAAATCTTCACTAGGGATCGGGCCTGCATCAGCCTCTGCTCCCCCCTTCCCCTGGGCACTGCCACGAGGGGCTGACAGACCTTCCCAGCCCAACCCAGTGGCTGAAGGGGGCAGAGGCAGCTTCTCATGAGCAACAGAGAATGGGGCTTGATAAACGCAGAGTGGGGAAAAGGGGTGGGATGAGAAATCATCCCAAATCACCCCCACTCAGCATCCTAACACGGCCCCTGGAGCTCGGGGGGTGCCCGGCACAGGGAGAGGCTGCTCACAGCTGCTCCTGGCTGCTGCGGAGAGCTCAGCGCAGCCGGAGCCTCTGGGGAGGGCTGCGTGGGAGGAAGGCTCCGGAGCAGCTGGGGGGGGACTGAGCTCAGCCCATCCCAGGGCTCCAGCTAATACCCGGCTATCCACGGCTCCCAAACGCTGGGCTCCAGCTCCAGGTGCTGGAGTGCTCCAGGCACGGCTGGATCATGTGGACTGGCCTGACCCTGCCTGCTGAAGCTGTGAGAGGAGACTCGGGAATGGAAAAGGACACTGCTCTGAGGTTTCTTTAAGAGATCCTTAAGCACCCAGTTAAGGCAACTTTTCGGAGTTACAGGTATTAAGAACAATCTTCGGGATAGACCTTTAACTGAGTGGGGCTTCCACCTATCCCATCCCACTCCTACTCCCCTCCCCAGGGCAATACAGTCAGTCCAAAGCCTTTAGCACTATCTGAAAGCACTGTCAAGGCAAGCACTAAAAAGAGGGAATGCTGGTCCCACTGAAGTTGCACCTGCACAAGGAGTCTGTGTCCCACCTGCAAAGAACTGTAGTCCACAGCATGTTCTACTTCAGGGCTACCTGCATCCCCCAGCAGCCCTGGGACCTGTTTTCTCTGCAGCCAGAAGCACCACAGCCCTCTGTTTAACATGGAATTTGGGAATTGCCCTATTCACCTGACTCCAGGAGCCGGAGATTTAAACAAAATTGCCAGACTAGGTACAAAATGACAACTGGCAGCACAGACACCAGTGCTGGCAGGATTGCTCCTGTCCGGTAGCCAGCAGTGGAGCACACAGGAGCTTAGATCCCACCAGACTAAAGACACAGTCAGAGGGACACTCAGCCCAAACCTTGGCATGAGACCCTGGTCCTGGTCCTCACTGTTCTGCTGGTCACAGTGGTGGTCCCATGCAGGGGGGTGGGGATCAGCTCTGCCCTGCACTTCCGAACAGCCAGGACGGAACAAGGAGAAGAAAAGGCAAAAAACCCAACCCACCCTTTGCAGGGAGCAGAGGAGGCCAGCACCGTGTCCTGAAGTAACACCATCCTGCCTCTCTTGGCTCTGCTCAGCACTAGCACACCCCTGGCTGTGCTGTGTGCTTGGACAAGTTGTTTCTGTGCCGAGTCCTGCTGCCGTGCGTGGGTGTCCTCCAGCACCCGGGGAGGGCCTCTGAAGGGGGGACAGACCCTGTGTCCTGACACAGCCCCCCAGGCTGACCCTCATCCAAGGGCCACCACGATGGCTGCTGGGGGGTGCAGCTGGCGTTGGGTTGTTCCTGGGAGAAGACCCAATGGAGAGGCCTCAGTGCAGGGATGATCGGTTTGGGAAGATTAAGTTCAGTGTGGAAACTGGGAGCTGTGCAGGGGGGGAGCACAAGTGGAGGGGTGCTGGGGTGGAGAGTCAGGAGCTCTGCAGGTCTTTCCCTGGGTGGGCAATGCAGCCATTTCCCAGCTGATCCATGTGCAACAAACACTGATATCAGTGCTTCTGACCAAGCCCCACTTCAGAAGGAAGTAAAAGAGCTCAGCAAGAGGCCAGGGAAATGTGAGAGCATATGAAGGATGGTGGTTGTCCAAGATATCCCTTCCTCCAGCTGCTGGGTCTTGCTGCTTTCTGCTCCAGAGCTGGCTGCGGGAGCATTTGGGACCCAGGACCTTAGCCCAGAGTGACAAGAAATCCCCCTGTAATAAACTGGCCAGGGCAGGACAGGGCCAGACCGGATCTGAGCCCTTGATGCTGTCAAGTTGCAGGGTGAGCCTGACTTACACGCTTCTGTTGCCCCTCCAGTGCCATGTAAGTGTCATGGCTCTGGCCAGGGGCAAACCCTGGAGAGCATCCGTGTGAAAGCAAGTCACTTCCACTGGCCTGGAAAGCAGCAAATAAACTAGGAGCCAAACCCAGTTTGGTGGCAAACACGGCCTTACTTCTGCATTTCCCCCAGTTCCTGTAATCCTACCCAGTCAATGAATAAGAGTCAGGCTCTGGGAATGGCCGGGCAACGTGCCAGCAGAGGACTTCGCGCTGCCGGAGCCAGCGGACAGGGCAGCTGCCAGAAACACAGGCAGAGAACGTGGCTTTCCATAGGGAAAACACTTTCAGCAGAAGGCCTGCATCACTTCTGTTTGATTCCTCACTCCTCCTGAAGGCAGCACTCCCGGCCTGGGGGCTGACCCTCTGTGCAGGCAGCAGGGATTCAAACAGCCAGGCTTGGCTGTGGGTGGGCTGGGGAAGGGCACGTGGGGGTTTGGTGACTGCAGACCCTCTGCTTCGACAAGACCACCTGAGTGGTCTTCAACACGAGGACGAGATGAGACCTCTCATCATTCCATCCTTCCCCAGCTCAGCACGAGTGCTTTCCCCAGGGGAAGCCCCCGATCTCCAGGCACTCCGTACTCTTGAGGACTTCTGAATATTTTATGAGCAGAGGGCACGTCACTCCCTGCTGTGCCCTGTCTGGAGAGCTCTGCTCCCAAATTCCCAGGCTCATCCACAGCAGACGGGTCCTCCTGGGTGCTGGAGATGGCTCAGAAATCCCAGTAGCCCCACAGTCCCACCTGCACCAGCCAGGACTGTGCTCATCCCATCTCTGCTCAGACACCAGCCCTTTGCAGAGCAGCTCCTGCCCACAGGAGGGCCTTTCCCTACTCTGAAAATGGGGGGTTACACCACTATTTGTAGTCGCTGGAATAATAGGGATTTTTGTAAGTCTGTGGCATATGGGAGAGGGCTCCCCCAGCTGGGAGATGTCTGTAGGGCTGCTGTGGGCTTTTAAACAACAAACCAGAACAGGGAACAAACCATTTTCTACCCATCTGAAATGGCATGTCCCTTTCTGGTGGCCTTAAGAGCCCTCCCCTGGTTTGAAACTGGTACAGAGGTAACTCAGCCCACACTGACCACTGTGACAGACCCCCAGTAACACTCCCCTCACCCTCCTGCTGCTGGGGCAGACCTTGGTACTTCAGCTCCCACTGATGTCCAGGCCAGAAACAACCCATTTCAAAGACAACTTAGACCCAGTGCCTGATCAATTATTTATCAGATAGGACAGTGCTGGAATAGTGCTGAGCTCTGCAGAACAGGATCCTGGACACCTCCAGGCTCCCAGGCAGGGCAGGGAGGGCAGCCTGGGGAATCAGGGCTCACAGAGAGCCTGGGAGTGGCTGAGGGCAGGAGGACAACACCATGGCTGGGGAGAGGTTTTAGTGCTCTGGCAGTGTGAGCTAAGGCTGGAGGTACATCAGGCTCATGCAGATGGAACATTGGGGTGATATGGGGATATATCGCCCATATTTGCATCAGTCATAACACACAATAAACTCTTCCAGGGGACTGGAGTGGCCATGGACTGTTCCTCTTCTCTCTGTCCATTCTCATTTCAGACCTTTACAGCCAGAAAACCTTCCCTGGTGTGCCCAGAGCAGCGCAGAGATAAGAACCAGGTCACAGTGAACTGTTCCTTCTATCTGCTCTTATTATAATTCAATATAATCACAGACACAAATGGTATTACACACAATTAAGTCCCAGAGTTTTATAATTCAAAGTGTTTTGTTAAACATTACACGGCAGCCCAACAATTCCTTGTTGGATGAGCTTTTTCAAAATACCAAAGACACACTGTATATGCATCCCTGCAGGTGTCCCTGCTAGCAATGGTGCTGACATAGAACCACAGAACAGTTTGGGTAGAAGAGGCTTTTAAAAGTCATCGAGAATGACCCCCCCCACAACCTGCCAGGGAAGCCAGGCTGTATTCCTGTGGGAATATCTCCTGTGGGAGAGCAGCTCACTGGCCACAAAACCCAGCAGAGGATGCTCAGGCTACTTGCGAGATACATCACACATCATACAGCCACTCCGAATTCTGGGGATTCCCAAAGCTTAAAAAAGGCAGAAGTTCACGGGGCAATCCCACCAACTGCCACTATCAGTTTTTAAAGCAGAGATTAGCTCCTAGTCTGGGTTTCCAGCACACCTTAGCAGGCTTCCTTCGAGGCGCATCGATCCGGGGGATCCCGTACGAGGGAAGGTGCGCTCTGCAGTAATGAGGCGATAATGGCATTTACTACAACCCAATCACGCCTCACGGAAAATAATATTTGCACAGCTCATCAAAGTGGCATTAAGGCTTACTAAGCACAATGCCAGGCAGGAATTTAAATGACTGCAGATGCTAAATGGAGAGCAGCGGTGCCTCTGGGGAGGGATGAGGGGAATGCTGAATCACCTGCATGGTGTGTGTGCTGCCCTTGGGAATGTTCCCTTCCAATGCCACTGAGGCCATCCTGAAGGCGCTGCTGTCTTCATTCCAAAGGGACTAGGGAAGGTGACTGCAAACACTTCAGCATCCCCAGGAATAAGGCAGAGTGTGTTCACCCTGCTCTGGCCCTCTGTTCCTCTGTGAAATGCAACAGCCACACCCCAAAAGCCTCAACAGGGATTCCGGAGACATCAGGAGGGATGTTGGTGACTCAGTGCTGGCCAGCTCTGCATCCCTGCAGGGCCCTGCACTGGCATCAATCCAGGACAGGTAAACCTAAAAAAAACAGGCCCAAGGAAGAAACTGGTACAGAAGTGACAGACTTGCCCCCAGGTCTGACCCTGCATATGGTGAGCTGCACACTGGGAGCTTGCAACCAGCCAGTCTCTGTCAGGATTTGAGAACTGCTGTCAAAACACACCAGAGGATTTTACCCTCCCCAGTCCGACCTTTCCCTGCCCAAACTATCACACCCTGCTTAAGTACCAGGAATTATTTCCATAAATCAACTGGAAAGCAGGCCATAATCCCAAACACACAAAAGCAGTCTAAACTCCTTAAAAAAAAAATAAAAAAAAAGGGAAGAAAGAAAGATGTGCTGTCTTTCCACCTTGCATCATTTAATCACCTCTTGAGTTACAGTTTAGTCTGTGGTATTAATATTAGAGTAAGAAGGTTTTGAAATTAGCAGCTTGAGATAAGATACTGCAAGCACTGCTGAGTGGGGAAGAAGACAGTGGGGAGCAGCCATCTGCCCACCCTGGGGTTTTCTCCCAGCAGGGCAGTTTTGCATCCTGGAAATGTCCCCATACAACCTGAAGAACTTAGGTTAGCTTACTGAGAATTAACAATGAATCTTGCATCTGATCAGTACTTTTTGCTGCACAGGTCACTGAACAGGCAGTGCTACCTCTCCATCACCACCCCACAGAGCAGTTGACCACAGCTCCCAGCAAGGCACAGTCAGAAGGATCAGAAAGCCTTAACTGTCAGAAAATGCTGCTGAAATGATGCACCAAAGGAAAAAATGGAATTGTCCTCTGAAAGAGCTATTCTTTCCAGAATTGCTCCATTCACCTGTATTTTGAAAGCTCTTCAGGCTGAAAACCGGACGCTGCTGCCCCAAGAGCTCTGTGGGAGCCAGTTCCTTACACCAACAGCTCCCAGCAGCCTTCCTGCTGTCCCATCTCTCAGCAAATGCCTCGAGAACAGGGTTTCATGGCTCAGACAGGACTGCTGGGACATGAGGATGGGAAGAGATTCACACAGAGTGGTGTCTGCATGGAGATTTATTCTTATGGGAAGGCATGGACTGAGTCATCTCTGTTGCCATTCATTCAGCCCTGTGCTAATAGAAACACTACATGCTTCAGAGGTTGTTGTTTGCACCTTTTAGCTTCTGCCTCGGGCAGGCACAAAGGCACCCAGATCCCTGTGCCAGCAGCGTGTTCAGCCTCTGTGCACATCTGAGCTAAAGCCCTGGTTCATCCCAGGACCTCCTGGTTCATCCCAGGACCTCTGGCTCTCCAGCTCTGGCAGTACCACGCCTGAGAGGGAAAGTGTTCCTACCCCAACACCCATTTTACAGGCAGGGAAACTGAGTCCTGGGCTGGCTAAGGCTTTTCTTTTGAAGCCAGACTGCTTGGAATCTATCAAATATCAGCCAACTTCCAAACTGAGTGGCTTCCCCTTGGCCAGGCCCTGGGTGTGCAGTGAGCTGGGAGCAGCTCCATGCACATACCACCCCCTGCACTGGTGCCTGGGAAGGATGAGACCCCACAGCTGACCTGGTGGCCCTGAGATGTTGTGATGAGCCATCAATCCTGAGCCGCAGATGAGCCATCGATCAGGTGGGGGAGGAAGGGCACACACAGTGTACATTTCCAGTAAGCAGTAAATCCAACAGCTTTGCATTTCCAAGAGCTACAAACATTGCTCCGTGGGATAGGAAGATCCTCAGCAGATTAAAGTCTGTGAGAGCTGCACACCCTGCTGTCCTTGCTCAGGATTCATGGATCCAGGCTTGGCTGGAGGCAGCAGGGAGAGCCTTGGTGCTCATTAAATGCAGCAGTCTGAGAGCTCCAGGGACACCTTCCATCCAGCCACCATCACATGCAGGAGGGGGAGCAGCACCCCTCTGTCCTTGCCCTTCTCTCCTGGCTGTGGGTGGGTGGCTGTTGGCTGATGACACCTCCATCAGCCTCACACCATCCCCCCCAGCATCCCTGAGCTGCCCTGGGCTCTGGTTTTCCATGCAACCCACTTATTCCCCACCAGTCCCCCTCCTCTGCCCTTGGGAATCCAACTCCCTGCAGTGTGACCTGAGTCTGTGCTTCCAGCTCCTGCTGCTGCAGGACACATGGGGACTCCCTGGGTGCTGCAGGCACCAAGCAGCCCTGCCTGGGATCTCCAAAGGGATATACGTTGCTGCCTTAAAAAAAAAAAAAAAAAGAAAAAAGAAAAAAAGGAAAAAAAACCCAGAAAAAAGGGCAGGGAGTTTCCATAGCTACAGCTTTACATCGCTCTGGCAAAGGCTCCAGTTCAACCCGTGTAATGAGCCACAAGCAGAGTGTTTTTCCCAGTACAGCCCAGCATGAATAAAGAAGAGGAGTGAGCTGGGGGATTTTGGAAAGACATGTAAATGTTAAGGACTGGCACATGAGGCAGCTGCTGGCACATGCTCTGTGCCCTGCCTGCCCCTTGGGGCACGGGCTGCACTTGCAGGTGGGGAAGGAAGGAGCCCCACAGACCCCCCTCATCAGCAGGATGAGTGAGACACTTCATGCTGCTTGACGTGCTCAGAGGCCACAAATCACTTCATTTAAATTCCTGTCTGTGTGGTGCTCCCAGGGCTGGACTTCAGGGGGACAGGGGGCTGGTGCCAGCAGTGAATCTGCAGGGATTTAGTGCTGCTGCCAGTGCAGAGCCACTGCCCACAGCACCTGGGGAGGTGAGGCTTGCCTGGCTTCACAGCCACGTCTTGTACAATGTAATGACACACACTGTGGGCTGGTGTCAGCACTGCCACTCGTGGGGAAGGACGCAGAAGATCACAGGATGGTTTGGTTTGGAGGGGACTCTGCCATGGGCAGGGACGTCTTCCACTAGATCAGGTCGCTCCAATCTGGCTTTGAACACTTCCAGGAATCATGAACCAGAGGGCAATGGGCTTCCTCATTGTTTGCAACCTGGAGTTTTTCTGCAGGCAGTAAAATCTGCTTATGTTATCTTTTTAAATAAGGATTTATCATTGCTGCATCGGAGGAATTAATAGGGACCGTCTGAGAGGGTAATTTTCATATTCTGGCAATTCACCATGAAGCAGTTCCAGTAAATTTTCCTTTTCTTCCTCACCTTAATTTTACTACAGCTTTTCCTGGGAGATGAGAGAGGGAAAGATTTTGACTCAGAAAGATTTTAACAACAAAATCATAAGCAAAAAAGTGGAAAAGATAAAGGAACTCTCACAGCTCAGCTGAAAACCCTTATTAGGTGAATAAAGAAACAGAGAAAAACCTTCACACAAATTGCTCTGCTCAAACCCATGTAGGATTCACTGAGCTGAGGGATCAAATGTTTGAAATATCGACTGTTCTCAGGGACAGCATCTCTCAGAAATCAAAACACGCGTGATGGATTTTTTCGCCTGTCGTCAGCACTGGGATGACACCTCCCCTGCCTTTGAAATGACTCCTTGAGGCTGGAGAGGCCCTTGAGAGCGAGGTGCTGGTTCGTGCTCCACATCTGCCACCTCCTTGCCACCCCCAGGAGCCAAAGTGACACTGCCAGTGGCACCAAAACATGGCAATCCCAGGTGGATGAGGATGGGAGGCTGGGCACTCCCACCTGCACTCCCCAGCTCCTCACCAGTGCTGGCAGCTTCCCAAGCAGGCTGCAGCTTCTCCTTTCCTTGCCTAAATGGTGCCTGGCTGACTGGCAGCACCTCAAAGGGGCAGAAAATGCCAAGTGTCTTCTCCCTCAAAGCCAAGCCTCAGAGCAGTGCTCTGAATGAGCCTTGCCAAAGACAGGCCAAGGAACCCACAGCAGCCCTGGAGGGTGTCAGAGCATGTAGACCCCGAGGGCTGAGCGTGCAGAAATGCCTCCATACACCTTGGAAAGCAGGAGGAGGCTCACTCCTGAGTGCTGCCCCACTGCACCTCCAAATCCCAGCTGGATTTCAGCTTTCTTCCCTTGCATGGTGAGCTCACTTTGCTTGAACACGCTTGCTAGAACTCGTTGGGAACTGGGAATGTTCTAGTATGAAATAACAGAGATCATGTGGTGTACTGGGAGCCCAGAACCAAATTAACAAAACCTTTCACTGAACCCATGCTGATTTTTCTGAGGCTTCACCTCACCCCACCGAGCCCTTCATTAACATCTCACCTTAACAATAAATCATACAGAGACCTGAAGTTTGAGCCTTACAGAACCCAGACCTGTAAATGTGAGAATCTTCCCTGCCCAGTGCCTGGGAGTGCCCCTTGGCAGAGAAGGGCCCCTCAAGAAGTGTGATGGAGTTGTGCCTGCAGGAGATGCCCCTTTGGAAAGTTCCAAGACATGACAGATCTTGTCAGGAATGAAGGAATATAATCACTGTTGTCCCAAACCATGGCCCTGTTTAATTAAACACCCTCCAACCTCGCTGCCACCACTCCTGGGCTTGACAGTGGAGAGAGCAGGAGCGTGTGGGAGCCCAGGAATTTCTGCAGTGATCACAGAGTGCTTCAATTCTGCTTCTGGTCGTTTAATTAGGATTATCATGAAACTGCACAGGGTTGTGATATTCGGGTTACGAGGCAATGTCAACAGCCCTATCAAACAGCCCTTTTCATTATGGGTTCTGGCAAATGTTCTCATTTGTATTAATTTGTGGAAATCTTCTCTTTTTGAGCAAAACTATAGCAGCAGTGTGCCAGTGTTATGCATCTCTGAGGCTGAGCAACTCTAATCCTCTGCAGTCAACAGTTCTGCCACAGCCCAGCAATGTTCATGCTTTATATTTACTACCAATCAAGTCAGACAATGTTTTAAAGACCAACCCTTCTGCCAATCTGAACATTCAACAATAAATAATATTTACAAAACTTTCCAGAAAACAAAGAAGATCACTGCTTGTTTTCTCACAGTCTTGTAACCTGTGTTGTTTTATTTAAAAATACAACATAAACAAAGATGTGATGCCAGAGACACAAGGGAAAATAGGTGCAACTAAGAAAACCCCACTTTCCGTGGGCTGAATCTGCTCCCACGAGCTGCTGTGAGAATCAGGAATAACTCTTGAGAAAACAGTAATGCTGAACTGTTGCAAATCAGAAAAAAAAGGAATCTGGAACTGTCTAATGTTAATTGTGTTTGTCTTTATCTAGGGGGGGGCTGTGCCTCCCCATGGGATGTCACATCTAGTGCTGGCCACAGAGGATCACAGAATCATAGAATCACAGAATAGTTTGGGTTAGAAGCTGATCTCATTCCACCCTCCTGCCAGGGGCAAGGACACCTTCCACTAGACCAGGTTGCTCCATGCCCTGCTCAACCTGGCCTTGAACATTTCCAGGAATGGGGCAACCACAGCTTCCCTGGGCAACCTGGACACCACCAGGTGTCCCCTGCAAAGAGAAGTGCCCTGAGAGCTCCTGTCCTGGAGTGAACTCAGCAATGCCAGCACCTGGCACTGCAGACCAGAGCTGTGCTTGGTATCACTGAATTGTTTGGGTGGGAAGGGACCTTTAAGGGTCATCTACTCCAACCCTCTGCCATGAGCTTGTTCCCTGCTCCAGACACACCTTCTACACTGGCACAATCAGAAAGAAAATGGTTTCAGGGACAGATGGATCAGAGACATCACCTGGAGGGGTTTGAGGAGCACCTTCAAAGCACTTTAATGCATTTGGGAGGGGAAGGGACACTGGTCCTGCTCTCAGCTGGGGCAGCTCTTGGCAGAGCTGTAGCCTCAGGCAGTGGCAGAACCACAGAGCTTCGAGCCTGTCGCTGTTTGCGCAGGGAAAGGAGGTGCAAAGGAAACCCACGGGACAGCACTAAGTTTGAATTATTACCCCAGCACCTCCTTTGTGTAATATAACAATAAACCCACAAAATTTGCCTAACAACAAACGCAAATCAACACTCATTATCCTTCCCCTCCCAACTCCACTCCCACTCTCCCAACAGGGTTCTTTTTCCCCAGATCCCACCGCTAATCTTTCCAGGGCTTAGCTACCTACCAGGCGACACCAATCAGACCAAGATACCTCCTTTCACTTCCACAGCAGAGACTTTTAAATCCCATCCCTGTAAATCCCTGCTTGCATTGGCTTGCAGAGACGGGGAGGGATCCCCAACACCGAGGCCGTGCAGTATCTTGGCCACCCTCCCGCAGCCAGGACACCTCACTGCTTGCTCACAGCTGAGCCTCCACACTGCATTTTCTCCCCAGCAAAAAGTTGAGCTTGGGTTGCCACAAAATGCATCCTGTTTTGCTATGTAACTCAGGTGTATTTTGTTAAGTGAAGAGTGACAACAAGCACTTTGTTGTGCTGTGGATGCAAAGGTGGGGAACCGGGAGACAGAAGGAGCATCGCTGCCTGCAGGGATGATGCAGGCAGACACCATCAGAGTTTCCCTGCACTGCACAAGCTGTCACCTTGCTAGGAAGGCAGATGACAGCTAAAGGAGAGAGTTAATGGTTTGCCAAAGCTCAGGCAGGAGGATCCATGACAGATCTTGAACCAAACCCACACTGACAGCAAAGGGAATCCAGATGTAAAGCGCACAACAAAGCCCAAGCAACACCCTCTGCTTCAGTGGGGAAGCAAACGCGCGTTTCCAACAGCAGCTCTGAACTGGGATTGCACTGTCCCTGCTGGACACCTCGGAAAATACGAGGTATTACTTCCTAGGGCAAAACCCCCAATGATCCCAGAGGAGCCAAGGTGGAACACTGGGAACAAAAATGAGCAAAGCTATTTGCAGGTAAGTTATTTTTCTCACAGGGGACAGTGTCTGTAAGTGATTCTTTAGCAGAGCGGCAATTCACTGCTTTGGGAACTCATCTGGTGCTTCCCTGTGAAATCCCTCTCACTCCCAGCACGCTCCTGCAGCATCACAGCAAATTCCAGCCTCAGAGGAGCTCGTGTATCATCTTTTACAGCAAAGCCCATGACATCTATTTGCTCTGATCAGTGTCAGTTTAAGAGTCTTTGAGTCTTGAGGCATTTTGATCCACTTCAGCTGAAGTGATCCGAGCTGGGGAGAGGTCGGGGCAGATGATGAAGCCATCACAAGGCTGAGGTGGTCCCCTCAGGTTTCAAAGGGGTTTCAAAGCAGACACATCACCCAGAAATCTTGGTATTTATCTTCCTCTGGCAGACACTTTTCTGGAATTTATACTGATGTGCTTTCCCTTTTAATCCCAAATCCTCCATGAACCTGGCTTTGCCTGATGCCTGACACCTCTATGGGTACAAACCAGCAGGCAGTGCTACAAGAGGCCACTCTTGTCCATTATGGTCCAGTCTAGATTTTCAGGCAGCCAAGGAAGAAGGAACCACCCTGGATGCAAAAAAAGTGAAACCACAAAGGACTTTTCCTCCCTGCTAAGAGTCCCCTCCAGCAGAAGGGAAGGAAATCCCAGCTGTGTGGCGTGCCCACCGCTTGCAATTCCCCCTATATAAGGAGCTTATGAGCTTCTGCAGCTCAGACCCTTTGATGAACTTGTACCTAGAGCAAAGCCACAGTGTGACCTCAAAGCCAGACCTAAAGCTGGTGGTGTGGAGGGCTCCATCCCCCACTGAGCAAGATCATCTCCTTTATCCCCTGTCCAAGAGAGGCCAACCAGTGCAGCCTTGGAAGAGTTTAAGCTGGACTTTAGTAGAAATTAAAATTTAAAAAAGACAAGCTTTTTTCACCAAAGCCCATTTTTCAGGCTGGCAGCTTCCAGTGGTTGTCTCACCACATATGTTTTCTGTGAATGGTACCTCAGAAAGGAAGGAAGAAAAGGATGGGGCTGTGGAGCAGGAGGGCAGGGCTGCAGCACTAGTGGGTGAACAGGAGGGAAAGGCAGGGATGGAGTGGCAGGCTGGGTGTGTGGGATCTGAACAGCTCCAAACGGCCCTGAACAGCTCTCCAGCAGCACTGACTCTCCCTGCAGTACTGACACAGCCAAACAGCAGCACTGGATGAGGCAGAGGAGGGCTGGAGCCAGTGCCTGGGATGGATGGTCCCACCGCAGGCAGAGTGCTCCACTCGGCTCCATGGGCATCCCTGGAACTCACTCCCAGTGCCCATTCAGAGAAAAACACTGGCAAAACAAAGATGAGTGAGACCCCAACATGATTTCCTCCCCAGAAGGGCTCTCCAGGGGCACGAAATTATCAGTGAGCATTAATCCTGCTTGCCCTGGGGCTGAGGAAAGCAGCCAGCAGTGACTCCTGCCAGGAGCGCTTGCAGGTGTGTGAGTGACAGCAGAGCCACATGAGCAGCATCCTTGTCACCTGGGCAAGGGAAGGGGAGGGTGGCTGGCTCTTGGCTTCTGCCAGAAATTCACTTGCCCTCCTTTTTCTTTTTTTTTTTTTTTTCTTTCTTTTTTCCCCCTTTTTCTTTAATAAGCAGGCTGTTAACTGAACAGGGACATGATGAATAAAGACGTGGGCTGCAGAGTGTCTCCTGCTGCGGCCTCGCTGAGCCCTCCAAGCGCTGGCAGCCCTCACCAGACCCCCTCTCCCTGCACAGCCTCCCACCCTTGTCTCAGGTGCTCAGAGGAGGTTGCTTTATCCATGGCTAATGACATTTATTTTCTCTTCAGAGCCTCGGGGAGGGCTCTTTCTCTCACCCTCCCTGCTGATGTGAATCCTGCTGTCCTATTATGCTGACCTGAGAATTTTTATTGCTGAACTGCCGGTGATCTCCCCTGCATCCCCCATCTCTGTTCCCAGCCTGCTCTTCCCACAGCCAGGCACACATTTCCCAGGGTTGATCCAACCAGCACTGAAGTAAAGAGAAAACCTCCCCTAATTTTCAGGTTGGATCAGGTCCCTGACCTGGCGAGGATGGGCTCAGACTTACTTTTGGGTTTCTGGTAACTTTCCTCTAAAACGTCCTTCAGAAAAAGGCAATTATCACAGCGCCATTAAGGCTTTCCCTATTGCATGGTCAGATAACTTGCTGGGAGCCTTTTAAAATAACCTTTAAACAATAGATCCTGTCTTGTTTACTGAATGTTTCTGAACTCAACAGTAATGCATCCAGATGTCACCCCTGTCTACTGTAGGCCTAACTATTTCTGGAAACACACCAAAGGCAAATTGCTTGGATAATGTCAGATATTGTTGCAAAAAGAATATGACAAGTTTCCATCTCTCTGATAAAGGCTGTGGAGCAGAGAGATGTTTCCCAGGGCACCAGTGCACCTTCAGCTCAGCTCCACACAGGAGCCACATCCATCCCTCCCTCCTGGTAGCTCATGGGCAGGTACCAGCAGCACACACTTCCCAGATCAGGAAAAAATTAGTGTAGCTGTCATGCAAAGCTTGGCACACTCACAACATGCATGCTGGGTGGTGTGTGACCACAGGTGGCTTTTGTCCTGGAGGTGGGAGATGGGAGGGATGCACTGGAGACTGTGAGGATGGGCTGGGCTGCCCTTGTGGTGTCTCGGGCCGTCTTGTGCCATTAGTGTGAGGGAAGTCAAATGTCAGCTCTGACCCATCACAGGTGCTTGTTCAACAAGCAGGACAAAACTCTGCCTGAAATGAGAGGGTAAAAAAGCTGCCCAGCCCTCGACTCATTTCTTGTCTCCACTCCATGCCCTGCCAAGGGGAGCACCCACGCACGCTGATGGAAGTGCTGGCACCCGACAGTGTCCCAGGCTGCAGCTCACAGTGCTGCCCCTGGCTCCAGTGGGAAACCTGTACTCTTGGACACGTAGGATGAGACAAAATCATCATCATTGTGATTTTGGCCTAAATCAAATCCTGACCCCCCCTCAGTGCTCCCTCTGACACAGGCACCACCTCCACAGGAACCCCGTCCTCCTGCTGGTGCATTGAGCTGCTATTAATGGATCACGGCTGTTATCAGCCTTTCCTGGGAGAAACAGGTCCAAGGATATTTCCAAATGTTATTATGGCCTTTAATTTTGCTCCCCAGCCTTTCCAGCTGCCCTCTGCCCAGGGTTGTTCTTGCAGGGCTCGCAGGTTCCAGAGGTCCCAGCCTTGTCTGTGACCTGAATGTGTCTGAAAGGTCTGAAGAAGGTCAGAGTCCATTACCCAAACCTATTTGTCATCCCCCTGCCAATCTTCAGTGGTGGGATATATGCTGTTTTCACAGGCAAAGGGTGAACCAATCCTACTGTAATAAATCAGATCACAAGGAGAGAAGGGGATAACACAATGACATGGGAGAAAGCACAAATTAGATGGGGAATGAGTTGCAAGTTCAGCCCAACCTGCTCTTCAATGTCCTAAGTTGCAGCACAAGCTGTGGCTGTGAGAGCCCTGCCAGCAAGCAGCACCTCTTCCCTCACCATGTCCTTACCCATATCCATGACAACAGCACAGACAGGTACCAGAAGAGGCCAGGTGAGAAGGTACCAAGTTATCCCCATTTCTCACACCAGCACTAATGCAGCTGGGCACTGTGCAGCCAGATGTAAAGGTCTGAGTTAGGCAAATCCCTTACAGCTTGGCCAGCTGCAAAACCCCTCACTGCCCCACATGCTGGCCTCTGGGGACATATCCTAACATGCCCAGAGGTCAGTGGCACAGACTTTCTCAGCCTGTGAGGACGCAGTGGAGCTCTCTGGGCTGCACATAAATGCCCGAGGGAATGAAGCACATTTATCTCCTTGAATCTGGCACGCAGTGAAACTTTTAAAGATCCTAAGAGGGTGTTCAGGCATGGCTGTAGGGTCAGTGGGTGTTCTGCAGCTTCAGACATGGGAAACCTTTAGAAAGACTTGGGTCAATAAGCCATGGGCAGCGAGTGGGTCCTCTGTCCCTTAGTCACTTCTGAACATGCTCTGCTCACATTGCAAAGCTTGTGAGACTAAACCCTCAGGCTTGATTCCTGTGTCACCTACATGAGGGTTTAGGGACTGCTGCAATTGCAATGGAAAAGGATCAGGAGGAGATGTGGCAGCTACACTGAGCTGCCAGGCTTTGATGGAAAACAACGAGAAATGTGGCAAAGGTACAGCCAGTAACCACAGTGCTGGTGATGTTCTGCAACTCCTCGTGCTCAGGTAGACAGAAGTGTTTAAAACCTGCCTGTATTTGTGCTCACTGACAATAAAACACAGAGGAACAAATGCTGTTCCCTTCCTTTCTCCTCAAATCCCCACATCCTTTCTAAATGAGAACCAATGTACTGAGGGGTAAGAAATCAACATAAATCACTTTGTGGAGGATTTTGTTGAAGTTCTTTATCTCCAGTGAGCACCAGCACCGTGCCTTAAGAGGTCCTGTCATCATTCTGTACAGAAATCCTGATATGCAGAGGAAGGAGGTTACACTTCTAATTACATCTGGTGGTCTTTAAGGTGTTTAAAATCTCTTTTCACCAACTGACAGACCTAATGCATCTTTCTGCTCATTTCAGAGAAGATGAAAACCAACCACAAAGGCTACAAACAACCTTTAGTTATTCACACACCACTGCAACGGGGCAAGAGCCTAAATACAGGTGTGGGATAATTCAGGCACTCACTTCATGCACAATTTATGTAAACGACTTTCCCTTACAGCGTTATAATTTCGACGCTTACTCAGTAAAGGATGACTGAAAAACCCATCCTGCCGGGTACTTTTCCTCAAATGAAGTCACCCAGAAGCACCATCTGCACTCTAAAAATTGGGATAACCCACCAGGTTGCCTAAAATGACAGACATCAGTTATGACAGACTGAAGTGAATGATTTTCCCACCTAGGTTTTATGCTGATTTTGCTGCTCATTTTAGGCTGGGAGACAATCTGTTGAACCTCAAAGTGCCGTCTTCTCTTACCTTTAATTTATTCTGTCAGAAAACTGTCTACCTTAATGAGTATGAGCACACCCCCACTACCTTCGAAGTTTAGTGAGCTGTTATGTCAAATATAAATAATCCTGTCTGAAACTGGTCGATATGGGGAAATGAAAAGCCGTCTTCCCTCGGGGGATTTCTCTCTCCCTCCTACAGCCCCCCCTCCCTGAGCCCTCAGGCTACCTTTAATGTACCGAGCAATATCCATGTGTCTCTGAGAGCACAGACCTAGATGGCTGCTGTATTCATGAAACAGTGACAAAAACAACACACAGGTAATTGTGCCATCACCTTTCTCACAGGCAACTCTGGATTCCTCTCCATCACCACTGCTTTGTTGAGTGTGAGCTTGTGGGCTGGTTTGCTGCCTAACCTGAGACTGGGGTGGTCTCTACAAACTCATTGGGATGGAGTAGGGGATTCTGATGTCTTTTGGAGCCAGAATATGAGATAGGAACAAACCCTTGTCCTAAACACATGGCACCAGGTGAGATGTCCAAACAGGCTATTAAGAGAGGTCAGTTTCAGTTCTATGCTGAGCATGCAAAGGAGGATGAGATGGAAGAGAAGGACATGACCCTCACACCCAGGAAAGGCATGGGATGGGGGCAGCTTTCCCATCCCATCCCTGAAAGACGCTTTCATGCCCTCCTTCATGGCTTTGAAAGTGAAGATGCTGTAGGACTAGGAAAAAAACAAGTGCCCGGAGCGCCTCAGTATCTTTCATGCTGGTCTAAGGTGGCAGGACTTGCCCAGTGCCCCTGAGACAGGCTCGGGGGGAGCGGATGCTGTGCAGTTCGCCATGCCCTACTCTCTCTGTCTCCCCTCTCCAAACCTTTTCCCAGCCCCACTGCTGCCAGCCGGGGCTATCCTCTGCCTGCTGCCTTCCTTGCGGGCATCCCCCCGGGATGCGGGATCCGCTGCCGGTTCCCTCGGAGCAGCGATCCCAGGCAGTCTAGGATGCACCGGGAAGCGGGCGGCGGGGGCGGGCAGGAGAGAAGCAAACAGGGAAAAAACACGGCGAAAGACCCCAGCTCTGGGAAAAACGGGGAGAAAGAGCCCGGCAGAGCAGGGGACGGGTGGGTTCCCATGGTGCCCTCTCCCTCCCCGCTTACCTTCAAACGGGGTAATCGGGCTGGATCGCTCAGGTGAGGACCGCGTCTCCCGAACTCTCCCGCTCGCAGAGCATCAACGCCGGAATAGGAGATTTAAAAGACAGCAGTTAAAAATAAATAAATACATTTAAGACATGAAAAAAGGAAGGAAGGGGTCTGCGGGGCGGTGAGCGGAGCAGGCAGCCGGCAGCAAGCGGCAGCAGCGGCAGCAGCAGCAGCAGTAGCAGCAGCCACCCTCTCGGCACATGGCCGGGCCGGCGGCGGCGGCTCTGCGGGGGCTGCTCCCACCTCCCCTCCCCTCGCCCCAGCGCCGCCGGGGCCGCCAATGACGGTGGCAGGAGCGGAGCGGGGCCGAGCCGGGCTGGACCGAGCCGTGCCGAGCCGAGCGGCGCCCCCCCGAGCACCGCAGCGGGGTCCGCACCGGCAGCGCCCGGTGCTGCCGCTCCCCGAGCCCCGCGATGCGGCTGCCGGGTCCTGACACCCACCGCACAGGGATGCTGGACACGGCGGGGATGGTCCCTGGGAGCTGGGTCACTCCCCGCCAGAGCTGGGGCATCCCCATGGGTAGAGGCGGGTCATCCCTCCACAGAGCCGCGCCGCCACACTACAGAGCAGGGTTACCCACTCCTGCAGCCGGATCACCCCCTTACAGAGCCACATCGCCCACCACGGAGCCAGGGGACACTGGTTTGGCCGAGGGAGCCTTCATCTCCAGTGCTGGCACAGGAAAAGAAACCCCCTCCTCATCTCCAGTGCAGGAAAAGAATCCCTCTCCCCCTCCCTCGTGCAGGGATAAAGGTGGGAAAGCCCAGGAAAACCCTGCAGCACCCCCAGCTGAGCCCCACAAAGCTCCCAGTACATTTTATAGGTGCCATGACTGTTCCCTGCTCCGTTTATCGGGAGCTGTGCTGGGGGTTTGGCTGTTTGGTTTCCTTAATAGACACCCTTGGAGAGGGACTGTCTCTCCTGTTCCCAAATCCCTGGCCATTCCAGCACAACCTCAGCTTAGTGTCCTCCTCCACAGCTTTCACCAAAGATGCTGATGCTGTGCAGGGCACGTTCAGCAGTGGTGATTCACAAGATTTCCCCAATGCTGGGGTTGTGATGACCTCCCAGAGCTGAACAAAGAAGAACTTGGGACAAAACCTGAATCTGAGTTGGCATTACCCCTCTAGCAGGTGGGCAACCTGCAGGGGCCCCCCCACAAGCACACGTGAAGGTTGTCCCCCAGCCCCAAGCTGGTGTGAAAAGGAGCACAAACTGCCCTGACTCCCACGATGCATCCCTTGAGTTCTGCAGCCAGTGGTCCCCAGGTTCCCAGCAGAGCTCTCCTGGGCACAAAGGATGCTCAGCATGCCTCAGGAGGCTGTGCCAGCCCTCCCTCACTGCTCCCACTGCCACCAGTCTCAGCTGCCTTCACCCATGTTGTCTGCAAGCTGTCAGACTCCTTAGGTACAGGGACCCTTCTGCAGGCCACTGCCACTCCCCGCCTCCCAGTGATGATGCTGGGATGACCAGCACATCCAGCCTGGGTTGCCTCTGTCCACCAGAGCTCCACCAATGTGTCCTGCAGCGCTCATTTCCCTGCCCTGACTTCCACTGCTACTCCCAAACTTATTCCAAATAACTCAATTTATTCCTTCAGCAGTTTCACGCTATCGATACTTGTTCTGTCCTTCTTGACTGATGAGAATAATCAATGCCTTTATAGCACATCTGCGCTTTTTAAGATGGTATCACTTATAGCACTCCTTTAATCTATAGAGGGAAACAGTTGCATTTAATTAATTGCTCCCCAAATAAACTAATTACCGCCAGCAATTTCAGCACACTTTGCACGCAGTTCAAACGCCTGTGCAGAGATCTGAAAGGCAAACCACTCATTCTGATGACAAGAAATGAAAGTGAGGGGGCAAAATGTAGTTTATCTTTAGAGAATCTACTTAAGACTGTTATTGTTTAATTGTTATATATCGTATCACTTAGTACTGAACTGTCTGTGTTCTGGTTGCTGTTCAGTTTTTCTTCAAGGTTGCTCAAACCATGTGCAAAAGACATTTAAAAGCTGTGCCAAGGGAAAAAAAATAATCAATTTTAGCTTTTATTACTTATGCAGGTCAAATGCCATTGGCTGGCAATTCATCATTGTATCCTTGCTCAGAAATATGAACAATAGAATTTCTTCGCTTGGGCCATTCATTTTGGTTTCTAAGCCTGGACTCCTGCACCACAATAAGCATTCTCCTTTCTTCCCAGGGAGATGTCAAAGCAATTCTCGCTGAGTTGAGCCCAGGATAGAAGCAACGAAAAACAATGTTATAACAAGGATTCTGCAAATGCTCAGGCTGCCTTGTGTGAGTACAGAGCTTTTTTTTCTGGACTGTAGCATGAGGTTTGCTTACTCTAAGAGCAATTCTGTGAATATCAGTTACCTGTGAAGGTGAAAAAGGTTTTTATAATATACTTTTATATTGCAGTGGTGTACAAGACCTCCACCATGAGCTCAGTTTGGTTGTGCCACGGTCTGTACAAACAGAGAGTGCAAAGAGCCCTGATTCCCTAGACTTTGCAACATAAATTTTTACAGAAGGGAAGTGCTAATTAGCATCCACAGTTTGAGAGCCAGTTGATAGCCTTGAGAGCTGGCAGCTGGCCAGCCACAACTTTCATCAACCCCAACATTTGGGAAGTGTCCTGTGCCTGCCAAGTCTGTGGGATAAAACAGACCAGCAGCCGCCAGAAGCCAAATAATTTGTAGGTCTTAAGTACAGTGTTCAGGTTTTGATCACCTGCTTCCCTCCACCACCAGCAGCAGGTTATTCACAGTGTAAATCCTTCATCGAGTTCATATATTCACATTCCTTGCAACCAAAAAGTCTTGGTTACATCACACTTGACTCAGGGCTTGGGATCAAACTGCCCAGGAATAATGTATGATCTTCCCATTACTCAGCATCCAAAGCCACTCTGTAGGTGTTTTTCCCCACCTCCAGCTTGCTCCATTCCCAGGGAGCAACTCACAGTGTGTGGCCCTCACGGAGGGGCAGGTTCCCATTCGGTTGTCATGACTCTGGAGGCATCTTCCATGAGACTGATACGTGACAAAAACCCACAACCAGACCTGGGCATTGCTGGCAGCAATTGGCTGCTGAGACACTGCCCAGCTCCCTGCGTGTATTCCCAGTGCTCCCCTGGCCTGGGGGACAGTGGTGGTGTTTCTAGACTGAAAACTCTTCCAGCAACTGCATTTTGGTGCAGACCAAGTGCATGGCCTCCAAGGGATGCAATAAAATAAACACACACCTGAAACAGGGTAGCAAAGGGCACTCAGGATTGTTAAAGGATCCCACTGCTTGTGCAGGGCTTTGCTCCAACAGGGAATCACAGGGTTAGGGCTCTGCCTATGAACTCCTGCCCGTCACAGACCCTGGGAGCAGGTTCAGGTGCAGCAGCCAGGTACAGTGACACACAACCTTGTCATCACCTGCCAAATACACCCTTTTTCCATTCCTAAGGGAAGAACCTTTTCCTTTGTTGCTCTCTGGCATTTGTTTTTTTGCCTTAAGCTCCCCAGCAGTAAACGGGACCCTGTGTGTGCAGCTGTGCAGGAGGAGGCTGTAGCAGGATGCTCTGAGGCTCAGTTCCTCGCAGTGGCAGCCGCTCTCTGGTCCTGATGGAAGCACTGGGTGCTCTTTTCTGACTCTTCCCCACGATTATGGAGGTTCCTTCTCTTGGATAGTCCCCAAGCTAATCCCAACTATTCACAGAAGCATCCCAAAAGGTCTCCACTGTATCCTCCTCCTGTCTCTGGGATGTGGGCACATGCTTGCAGTGCCTCCATCACCTCTACTCGATTTAAATGCAAATGTTATATTGGTGAGAACAGTAGACTGATCCCCAATTTGTGCTCTTCCATAGCAGCCTTTCTCCTTCTGCTTTAACCACCCACAATGTCAGAACCACCTGGTTTCCAGACACAGCCCTAACAACTGCCCATAACTGGGTCCTTGCACCCGCTGCTCCCACTGCCATGGCTTAGGGTGCTGGTTCAGGCAGGAGTGGAGCTGAAGATGCCCTGGGGCCAGGTCTGCCCCATGTTACTCTGAGAGGTTTCTGTTCTTGAAGGTGGCAACCTCAGAGTGCCAAGGGATGAATCTGCTTAAAAGAGTTAACAGAGAAAAAAACAGAGAGGAGCTGCTGCTTAAATCAGTGTTTTTAACCTGAATAGATGAGTTACCCAGTGCCTCAAGCCAGTGTGCCCCAGGCTCGCTGTGTTCATCATCCCCAGCCTGTGACCAGCACCATATGTCACAGCTCATGGGGTGACATCAGCCTCAGCTGGAGCCACCTGGGTCAGAGGTGCTCTGAGGGAATTCACACTCAAAGGTTGCTCCGTGGCAGAGCTTGCCTGGCACCTCGTGTCACATCACACCCGTCAGCTCCTGCCTCTGCGCCCGACACGACGTGCCAGACTCTCTGGAATGATGACCCTGTGCTTCAGACGGAAGCAGCAACAAAAGGAAGAGCTTGGAGAGGCAGGAGGTGGGCTGAAGGTTGCCCACCACAGATTCCCTTCACACAGAGGCATGGATTTTGGGGGACTGCTGGCACCAGGGGGATGGGAGATGTTGGGGCAATAATCCTTCTGTGGGCATCTGGGCTATGGTGGGAATAGTGTACAGTCTTCTGTCACAGACTTGGAAAGCCAAAGAGATCATATCTCCTGCAAACACCTCTCCCTTCAAGCTTAATGAGATTGTCAAGAGTTTTATAGGGCAAGCCCTCCCTGTACAGAAGCCATGCTGAGTTTTCTGAAGGAAATCTCACTTATCCACAATTTCTACACTTTAATAGACCTTCTGCTAACTTGTCCATTACAGACTTCAAGAAGGCACAGCCTGCAGCCTTTGTCATTCAATGCACCAGCCCTTTTGCTAAGCTGGCAAAGCTGCATCTTCAAACTCCTCAGGCTCTTTTGGCCCCGTGTCCTCTCCTGGATCAGCTCCTCTCGAAGCTGATCTGGCTTGCTGTGCAATCTTCAGGAAGCAGATTAGTGCCAGAAAATGATGGCTAGAGGAAGAGTAAGAAGAAAGGCTGGCATCAAAGAGCAGAGCCTCACGCAGAAGGGCTCAGCACCAACCCACCCCCCTGGAAATTCATGTGGCAGACAGTCCTGGGCCAATGCCCACAGCAGATTCCAGCTCCTTTTGCTGTTATTTCCTACCAAACCAAAGAAGAACTCTTCCCCACCATTCCAGAGATGGGAGAGGGCACTTCATGAAAATTAAGAGAGGTCCTGTAAAATCAAGGATGGCAGATAGTGCAGGAGAGCAGTGCAGGGTGTCCTGTGTCTGAAGAGCAAGAACTGGATTTGGTGTGTTTTTACCAAATTTGGTATTCTCCACCACGTGTCAGATAATGAAGCATGGGAAGATGTCATCTTGGATGCACAGGGAGAACAACAGGAGAGTAAACAAATGGCTGGATAGATGGGGAAGAGCACCTGGAAGTCCTGGAATGAGATGAAACAGCCATGGACTGGGAATGTCACCCACAGGTGAGCATGGAGGATGGGAAGAGGAAGGCACTGAGGTATCAGCTGCTGGGTAAAGTCCATCCCCATGGTAGGACTGGAGCAAGTTTCTCATGCCTCTCCTGCAGAACAAGGCTCAGAGCAGAGTTGATCCTGCTCAGAGCATCTTTTGCGGGGATAGGAGAATCTGTGTTACAACGTGTGGAGATGGTTATTGCAAAGCCACTTTATTTATGGTGTTTTTATTGGCAGGGGAGTGGGAGTGCAATACAATTTTAGCCACTCTGATGTCTCCATGTCCCTTACAGCCCACCTCCATTCTAGAGCAGATTTTTTTCTTCACATTGCATGATTTCTCAAACTGTACAGGGGACTTTCTGCACCTGAAATGGTACAAAATTAGGATGGTCTTAGAGAGCAGGGTGAGGTGTCGACAGTTCTGGGAGAGCTGATGACTGTACCTCTCCACCACCACCGCCACCAGTCCTGGTCCCCACCAGTTGCAGGAAGCAGGATCCCTTTGCATATGGCAAGAATAACATAGGACCAGGATTTGTGTGAAGCTCAGGCAGGATGAACTTGAAGAATGTTCACACCATGAGCTGCAGGAGTCCAGATCTCAGACATGAGCAGGGGCAGAAACAGCCCAGACAGCAGCACCATTTTTTGGATCATTTTTGAAAGAGCCTGTTGAAGATTGGAGACAGTCTCCAGAGCTCCCAAGACAGAGACCACCCCTTAGTTATGCTGCACTTCTCAAAGCTCACTCAAATCTCTCCCACCTCCCACTGGCACTATCCCCTGGATCACACAACCCTTTATAAACACACCCAGAGAATGCTTTTGTCTCTTCCTGTCCTTTCGGATATTTTGGGTATTTGTGGCAATCTCTCCTGTTTATATAACAAAGCCACAGCCCAGTGTTTGTGACACCATATCCATGGAAACCCTAATATAGCATGCACAGGCGACTAGATCTCATTAGGTGGCTCAGCTGCAGCAGAACTGGGGAGGGAGTTTCTCTGGGCTGCTCTGCTGGGAAGGGGCCTGGCTGCTCACCCAGCCTCAAGCACCTGGCGAGGCAGCACCTCCCAAAGAGAAAATGATGATCTCCTTTTGCTAATTTTGGCCTTGTTCCTGCTCTCCCACCATCAGCACACCATGGCACAGTCCAACCACCCACCTTTTGCTCTGCAGAAGGTCTGTGGGTGCATGGCTGGACCAGGAAGAGAGGCAGAAGTGATGGAGATGCTCAGTCATGGCAGTCCTTGCCCGACCAGGAGCAGCAGGATTAAGTTGTAAAGAGCAGCTGAGGTCCAATTCTGTCCCTGATTCAGAGACACTGCTCTGGTGGCAGTGGAGAGGTCTGACTGCACGGCTGGGGCTGGGTCCCCTTTGGATGTGGTCCTTGTTGGAGAGGAGGCAGATGTTTTTTTAACTTGGCGTAAGAAAAAGGAAATGTTGTCCTGAGGAAGGCAAAACAGATTAGGGGAAAGCAAGAAGCTGCAACAAGCAGAGGCTTAGCTCTTTGCCCTTCTCACACCACGTCAGGTCCAACCTGAGTCAGGCACTGCCAAACCTCATCAGCACCGAGGCAAATTCGATCCTGGTCTGACTGGCTGCGGATGGGGGCTGTGGATGGCAGAGCCTCCAGGGCATGGAGAGCTGCACCAGCCGTGTGGCAGTGGACAGCAAGCTTCCCTTTCCTCCCTGCCCTTGCCCAAATTGAATTTCCATTTATGTCAGCGAGGCAATGGATTGTAGCTCCGAGGGGTGCTGCCTGCCACGACCCCTAATTTGGCACATCAATTGTGTTTAAACCTACTTACCTGTAAGGCAGCTTTTGTTCCAGGCAGGCAGCCCTCACTCCTGCCGATGGAGGCAGCTGCTTCCCCAGCTCCCTGCCACGAATGTCAGGCACTGCTGCTCTCAGGGCTCTGGAACCCACAGCTTGTTCTCCAGCTTTGCATCCAGGGTCATTAGTGGCAATGAAAAGCCACAGCAGTTTGTCAGCAGGAGGGTTTGGATGTGTGGCTCTGCAGAGGAACAGGGTCAGCAACACTGGGTTGGGGATTAATGCTGCTACTGGGGCTCATCCAGCACAGCCAATCTGGGACTTGAGGGACTCAACTGAGCACTGTCCAACAGAAACAGCCCTTCTGAAGGATTCACAGCACACTCCAGGGCATATTCCCTGGGCATTACTGCACCTTTGGATCTTTTCTACTGGAGGGTTTGCCTGGGGAGGGACATGAGGTGTGTGGGGACACCTGAGTCTCATCTCCAGCACAGGATGCTCCTATGTTAGCACCAGCACAGTTGTGCTGACATTCCCTCCCCTGAATGCTCACAGGTGGGCAGAAAGCTGCTGCTCTGCCTTCAAGGAAAGGGGCTGAACCCACAGCCCTCCCACTGCTCCCCCAGCAATGGGACCATGGGCAGCTGCTCTGCATCATCTCTGAGTGGTCAGAGTTTCAGAGACAGGAAACTGGCATTTCTACATCTCATTGAAATCTTAAAATAAACTCCCAGAGCAATGAGTGGAGAGCTGGATCCCTGCTCCTCACCTGGGTTTATGAGCCACAACGAGGGAGAAACTGAAGGGGGGAGAGGGAGATGCACATTTTCTATTTTTTTCTTTTCAAATAAATTCTTACTGCTTATCTGCAAAGTTCAGCTGTTTTCAAGCTGACCTGCCCATGTTATGTTGTACCACTGCAAATTCCTTCTGTACAGGAAAGCTCGGGAGCTCCACTCAGGCTGCAACCTGGGGTTTCATCTCTAATAGAGGGAGGCAGCACTCGTTAGCTGAGGAACCCTCCTGTCCCCCAGTGAGGATCATTTGCCTTCCTGCCATGCTGACAGCTCAGCTTCTTCTCTTTGGAATGAGGAAACAAAGCCAGGAGAGGGGGAGAAGAGGGTGAATCTGCTCGGAGGAGGTCAGGGATGGGGGAAAGACAAAAATCTGTTCTCAGGGGCTTTTGTAACACAGCCAAGACGTCTGCCCAAGCACCAGGGCTGAAAGATAAAGGACATCCATCTGATGCCTTCAGCGCATCCAGGAATGAGTCCAGGAGCCTCAGGCAAAGGGGAGGATGCTGCATCCTCCTTCAGGAAGGTGAGCAGAGCCATGGATGAGTTGAGGTGCAGATCCAGCAGGAGTCCAGAGCATTGTGGGGGCTCCATTCACAACTCCAGTGAATATGACCCCACTCCCCAGAAAAGCCACGGTGGGAGTCTTCCCAGGCATCTCCAATGACCTCCTGTATGTCATGCTATCCAGATATGTACCTTTAAGGTGGACACCAGCAGCAGTGGTGCACTGGAGTCCCTGGATTTGAGGGGTGTGAGATGGGGCTGAGGGATGCTCACCTGGGAGAGCTCAACTCTCCATCTTCCTCTCTGCATTGGCCTTTTGCCTGATAAAGCTGAATGAGAGACCAACCCCCCCTAACCAGCAGGTCACCCAACAAGGAGAGATGCCCTGGATCAATTGACGCATTCCTGAGTAATGGTTATGTCTTAGGACAGTAAAACCTCATCGAATTTAACATAGAGATGCACACACTGATGATTCATTAAAACACCCGGGTGCTGAGCTGAATGTATTTCCTCTCATTACACTGGGCTGGGAAACGTGGCTCTGCCCCTGTGACATTGCTGCAAGGACCAGGATGAAACCTGAGACCCAAAGGGGACTGGGGGGGACTCCGCATGGAAGGCATCCGAGAGCATCTCCTGTCACGTGAGCTGGCATTAATAAAACAAGACCACAAACTCCAAGACTAAGCAAGGCAGTGAGTGTGTGTATCAAAGAGCTTGAGGCAGTTCATTATAATTCCAATTAGTGTAGCAAAGTTAATAACATAAAGAGAATACATCAGACTTTAAACGAATGAGAAGGGGAAGGGGGAGGGACAAAAGGTGTCTTTAAACTGGAGACAAAGTCTCAGCTGCTACCAAAGCAAAGAAATAACAAATATTTATGATGTCCAGTGGTCCAGGAAGGTAGGAATTTTGATGGGAGCCAAACTGGGATGGCAGAGAAGCTGGGCTTTGCATGGGAATCCTTAGTTTTGGATGTTGCTTGGAAGGGTCAAAAATAATCACACAAAGAGGAGGAGAGAGAGAAAAGGAGAGGCAAGAGATTTGTGGCTGTTTGGGGGAAATCCACATTTTCTCTGGTATTTAACTTTGCAGGTAAAATATTTCAAACCCTGTCAATATTACTTAATGCCTGGGAGCTCAGACAAGGCCTTGCTTGTGATCTGGACTCCTTTGTGCTACTTGCCTGCCTTCCTTTGGGGTGATCCTAACCCGGGGTACATGGGGACCCAGGCCAGAGGCACCACGAACAGGGCAGAGCATATCCATGCGGGGCTGAGCAAGAACAGCCTGTGAGGAAACAGCCCATTTCCAGCCACTGAGGAAAATTTAAGAGTGAATCACATCAGCCCCGTCGAATTCAATTGCTATTGATAATGCCCATGTGCAATTAGAGCCAATTAAGGGGAGGCAGCGAATGAGGAGTGTCTGGCCAGGAGGTGGGGCGAGGGCGGGGGGGTCAATACAACTGTCCAATTTCCCAACAGCTAAATTCAATTAAAGAGTATCACTCACCCAGCTTGCCCAGGAGGGCCAGGACATAAATGGGCAAGGCCAGGCACAGGGTGCTGTCCTGGCAGCATGCAGAGCTCGGGGAGCAAGCCCTGCTCCTGCCCCAGCCTCAGGCTGCGGGAGGTGGCATCCATGTACTTCACCATGATCGCCGTGTTCCTGGTCATCTTGGTGGTGGCTCTGCAGGGCTCGGTGCCCCACGGGAGTGATTTTCCCTACAAAGTGCCCCTGGATCCCCGAGGGCTGCTTGAGCTCTCCTGGAATGTCAGCTACCCTGAGCAAGCCGTGAATTTCCAGCTCCTCATCAGGGACCTGCAGTTTGGGCTCCTCTTTGGGATGTCGGACAGGGGAGAGTTTGAGAACGCGGACCTGGCTGTGCTCTGGAGTGACGGGCACAATTCCTATTTTGGGGTGAGTCACCTGTGTGTTTGCATGGAGGCTTTAGGGGTTCCCTCCCTGTGGGTGAGTCTGGCTTGTGGTTTGAAAAAGTGGGGCTGGTCCAGGGCACAGCACATGTTGGATTCGTCCCACTGCTCAGGGGGAAAGGGTCCAAAAGGTCTTGGAGGCTTCTACCCTGGAGAAACCTATAGATCAGGTGCACGTGGTGGGTTTGGCATAGGAACTGAACCCCAGCTGAAATGAATGAATACACCAGCACATCAGCAAGGCTGAGTGGAACCAGAACGGGGGTGTCTCTGTTGTGTTTAGCTGCAGAGAGTTCCAGCTGTACCAACTGGTTCACACACACAGAGGATGCATCAACACCTTGGTTCACTTCTGTGCTGCTGTCAGTCACATTAAATATTAACCACAGCTCCCAGTGATGGCTTTGAGACAAGGCAAAAGTCACCATCCTGAGAGGCTGCTCCTGCCAGCACTGAGAACCCGGCTGTGAGCTGTGTCCAAAGCTGCTGCTGGGATCAACAGGATAACAGGGCAACCTGGGGTGCTCTCAGAAATCAGACATGCAAATGTATTTGGGTGATACGCAAACACCCCATGGTAGCAAATGGGGGTGAGAAACTAATTTCTAATGGTGCTGTTTGATATTGCTGTTGCAAACTTCCACCCTTCCTGACACTGTGTGTTTCTTCGTGTCCTTGTTTGTGTTGTCTTCCCACCCTGGGCTCTGCAGTTGTATCCTCAGACCACGAAGTTAAGCTTATTGTGCTTGGCCGCAGAAAGCAACTCACATTTTTCCCTATGTGAGGCTTTCCAGTAAGTTAAACTTTACCTCTCTGCTTACTTCAAATTAACCATAAAATACACTCTCTTGCAATCCGCCGCAATGTGATCTGCAGTGTAATGAAAGCATGAAAAGAAGGGCTTATTATCTGCACTGTTTTCCTGCTAATTACCAGCCATTCAGGATCTGTGGTGGCCCGAAATGCTACAGTATTTCACAGCATCATGTTAAGAAAACAGAAAGAATCATGTCTAATCTGCCTCCGTGTTCTCGTCGAAAGACAAACAGCGCTGAATGAAACACCCGGCAGCGTTAAGGTTTTCTCCTTCACTTGGTGCTGAACAGCATCCTGCATGGAGACTTCAATAAATCTCTCCAGTCCTGGCTTTTTCTCTCCCAGCAGCCTTTCTTTTAGATAAGTATGTCAGCTGTTGAAAAGATCCAAATTTGCTTAACCCCCCATGTACTACAAGATTAATTTGCTCACCATTTTCCTATGAAAACAAATGTCATGCAAGCTCCATGGAGCTGATTTTATTCTCCCCCTCTAAGGACAATATGTTCTCAAAATATGACTCTATACTTCTGGCTGAAATCCTGCCAAGTTGCTTTAGTCTTCTGTTTATTCCCCTAAGATAAGAGAACTAATGCCACATATGTAAGTATAGCAAGGTACTTCCTAGGTGCCTTTTCTCAGTAAACAAAATATATCAATGGGAGAAACAAAAGATTGAGGCAACAACCCCGTTCAAATACTCCAAATCTTCAAACCCTGAAGCACAGGATTAACCTACTGCTTTGCTTCTTGGTGTGGAATGGTCACTACCCTCAACAGTGAGCAGTTTTTGGGAGGTCATGCTGGGCTTCCAGAACAATCTGGCCAGGATTTTGAAGAGGGGCAGCAATATCTAGAGCTGACACTATGACCCAACAAGGATCTGATCTTAAATTGAGAGCAGCTGGCTTGTGGCAAGGGTTTTGGAGAGCACATCACCCCACTCCAGAAGGTCCCCCCCAGACAAACACACCCCAAATGCAGCACAGACTGGTGCAACACCTTCACATATCCCTCTGGGCTTTCCTCCCCACCTGTCCTTTCCACAGTCACATCTCAGTTTTTAAAGGTCTTTCTGCAGGCTGTTAGTGCTGGGTCAGGTATTTCACAGGTCTGCCTGTGCTGAGCACCAAGAGCCTTTTGGCAGAGGCTGTTCCAGCACTGCTCTTCCTGGAGAGGGGCACAGAGCAACCAAAACACAGGCCCCTTCACCTCTGGGAATGCAGCAGGTGAACCAGGAGGACCTCAGGACCTGTGGTACCTCCTGGCTGATCAGGGTGCTCTTTCTCTCACAGGATGCCTGGAGTGATGCCAAGGGGCAGCTCCACATGGATTCACAGCAGGACTACCAGCTCCTTGGGGCTCGGAAAGCTCCTGAGGGGCTCTACCTCCTCTTCAGAAGACCCTTCAGCACCTGTGACCCGAAGGACTACCTTATAGAGGTACAGCACCACCCTCAGCCCCATCCTGGCCCCAGGGCATAGCTCCAAACCCGACCTGCATGGCTAGATCTGGGTTTGGAGGCAGCATCAGGTGTTTTTGCTGTCTAAGGCAAAAGGAAGCGAGCTACAGCTGTCAGTCCTGGGACATGAGTAATGTTTGGCACCATCTATTTCTGACCCTTTGTAAACCTCTACAAAGTGTAGATTTTTAGCTCCTTTGCATCATCAGCTCCTGTTGAGCATGTGTTAGATCTATATAAATACCTCCTGCATCACTCTGGCCTGCTGTCTGGAACCAACTGTTGGGAGTGTTACAAAGAAGGGCTGGTGGATCAACAGGAGGCAAAGAGGAAGGTTGTGGCAGGAGCTGGAACAAAGGGACAGCAAACAGAGATGCTGTGCTTGTGTGTGGCTTGGTGACATCTCTCCAGGTCTGCATTCACCACTCCCCTGTGAGATGGGATCTGGGGGAAGCCTTCCCTGTGGGGATGTCAAACAGCTTCAGAATCTCAGCCATGGACCCCAGGTGCAGGCAGGAATTGGTGCAAGGCTCATCTCAGATGAAAGCCTTTGTGGGCAGGATATTTTAGAGCCAAAGTGGGTACAGAGTGTCCTCGAGGTTTTTGTTGCTGGTTTTCAAAAGCTTGTCTTGTGGCTAGAGGAGTCTACAGTCTGCCAAAACACTGAGAGCCCTGGAGGAAAAAAATCTGTGTGTGAACAAGGAAAAGACTTGCAGGTCTTTATTCTCTGATCCTTTAAGAAAAGATTATTCACCTCTTCCTTTCTTCCCTGTCTCCTGTCCAGAGCTCTCTGTGTTCAGCAGCACCTCTCTTGCTTGCAGTAGACTTCTTAGCAAAGCTTCTTGTGGCACCTTCCCCCGCAACAGAAGCTGGGAGAAGAGGGAGGAATTAAGGGAGAAGTTTTATTTCTGCTGTTACTGCCCAGGCCACTTACTGGGTCCAGACCACAGTGTGGGATGAGCCCTGCACTGATGTGATTGTCCCAGCCTGGAGCTCATGAGAGACGAGGTGCTCTGGAGGAGCAGAGAGGATGTGTTACTGTTATGGAATTTGATGCCATCTGGGGAAAACTTGTCAGACTCTCCCACCTTGCAGGGGACTCTCTGTGATCACATCAGACAAAGACATGCCCCAGAATATCTAGTCTTCTTGGGACAGCACAGCAAAATGAATTACTGGTGCAGTCAGGGTGGCTTCCCATCTGGGAATGGGTCAAGAGACGTGTTTCTGAGTTCATGCCGGAATAATGGTGCTAATAGTCCATGCAGTTCATGTTCTTACATGACAAATGACCTTGATGTACTTTGCTGTTGCTTCAGGATGGCACTGTGCACCTGATCTATGGGATCCTGGAGAAACCAGTGCATTCCCTCCAAGCCATCAACATCTCTGCCATCCATGGGGGACTGCAGAGGGTGCAGCTGCTGAAGCCCAACATCACTGTCCCTGAACTGCCCAGTGACATGAAGACCATGGAGATAACTGCCCCCGATGTTGTCATTCCCAGCCAGGAGACCACCTACTGGTGTTACATGGCAGAACTCCCAGAAGACTTTCCCAAACATCACATTATCATGGTAAGAGGTAGGGGAAGAGGACTGCTTTCCCCAGGGCAGATGTTCACATTCAGCCATCCTGCAAAGTCCATCTCTTCCCTGCCCTGTCAGGGGGAGGCTTTCAGCCCCATGTGTCTTTCCAAACATGGTCCCAAAACACCTCCCAGAGCCGTCCCACCAGCCAGTAGCAGCCTAACCTCAGATAACCCAAAATCAGAAGTTTCTCTGCAGGAGGTGGCCAGGTGGTGTCTTTCCACCTGGCAAACCCAACAGGCACCAGGGCAGGCTCAGAGATAACTCCCTGCAGAAGGCAGAGCTGTGGCCGTCAAGGACAGACTTGCAGCAGGGTCGTGGCACACAGTGAGCCATGAGGAATGCACAATGATGGAAACAAAGGAACAAAGCTGGCAGGAGCAGGCCAGAGCAAGCCAGGATGTGAACTGGCTTTTAAAAGATTAGGCATACTCAAAAAAAAGTTAGACATGGATGCAACTTTATGTGCATTGCCCAGATGTGTTACAAGTGTTTGGGTCACCTCCCAGAGGCAGAAACCTGCTGGCAGCCTGTGCAGGGGAAGGAAGAGCCCCTGGGAAAGCATCACCCCAGCAAGTGTGGAGGTGGCTCGACAGGTCAGCTGGCACATCCAGAGTCAAATCCACACAATGGGGACAAGGAAAACCTGATACAGGAGCTGATGAGAGTGCTCAGTGATTTATAGGGGGGAGATGGTGCTGCAGAGGAAAGCTCAGAAGGAGGATTTTCTCTCTAACAGATGGTGTGAAGTGAATCATCTGTGTGTAAGTAAAACGTGTGTAACTCCTGATACCTTCCCGCTGCTGCAGATCACTTCTACAGCTGGCACTTTTACCCAGAGCCGTTCCTCAGACTTGTTTTAGTCACTCTTTCTACCCCAAATTCCCCTTGCCATGCCCCAAGTAGCTGTTGGATAGAAATAAAACCCAGTAGCTGCAGCAGAGCTACCACAATGTGGCCAAGACTCTTTTTAGGAAAAAAACAGTGTTCCCAGGGACACCTCAGCCTTCCAAAATTGGTAAAGGACATCACAAAGCAAAACCCTCTGCTGATCAGGTGCATCTGTTGCTGGAGAAAGGACGAGATGTTTCCCTATGATTTCTGATGGGCTCTGGGTTGGTCCCAAAGCCAGCCAAGAAACTACATGTTTCCACAACTGCCCTGAATGCTCTCATTGGGCACTAGTGCTGGGTTAATCCCTTCTCAAGAGTCAAAATATAATGTGAAAGCTCTTGGCCCTTGGTGCCTTCTGCCCAGGGCAACCTTCCCTCCCCACCCCAGGAGCAGAAACTCTCCCGTTCAGTAACAGGGTACCAGCCTTGGCTCCCTGGGGATGCTCTCTCAGCAAACAGCCTCAGGGTGTCTCCTCGTTCTTGGGTCTGCTCTGCAGTACGAGCCGGTGATCACGGCGGGCAACGAGGCTCTGGTCCACCACATGGAGGTGTTCCAGTGCTCAGCCCAGTTCGACAGCTTCCCCCACTACAATGGACCCTGTGATGCCAAGATGAAGCCAGACCGCCTCAACTACTGCCGGCACGTGCTGGCAGCGTGGGCCATGGGAGCACAGGTGGGTGTCAGAGGGGACCCTGCTGCCTCCACACCCTTCCTGATCCCCTCCTGGGATTGCCCCGTGAGGGTTTGCTGCCACGCCGTTCTCTGCTGGTTTGGCCCTGTCTGACCTCCCCGACCTCCCCCTGAACGTGTCTGAGTTCCACCATCACCACAGCCTGCCTTGTTGGTCCCGTAAATCTGGATCCCAGGCATGAATTGCTCTGGATTTTCCCTTATTCTTGATTCTGGGCATGATCCAGCCCAGATTTTCCCCCATTCTGGATGCCAGATGTGATCCAGTCTGGGTTTATCCCATTATGTATCCGAGCCCAGATCCAGTCTGGGTTTCCCCCCATTCTGTATTTTGGCTCTGATTCAGTTTGGATTTTCCTCTATTCTGAATTCCAGCCCAAATCCAGTCTGGGTGTTCCCCTGTTCCACATCCTGGCCATGACCCAGTCCAATCTTGCCCCCATTCCAGAGGGGCACTGGGACAGGGTTCCCAGGGCAGTGGTCACAGAGCTCTAGGAACATTTGGACAATGCTCCCATGGACATGGTAGGATTTCTGGGGTTATCCTGTGCAGGCCCAGGAGCTGGACTTGATGGTGATCCTTGTGGGACCCTTCCAGCTCAGGATGTTCTATGATTCTACTGGGGGTTTATGGCACTGCATGTACATGTGGCATGGGAGAAGCTTTTGGAAGGAAGACCAGCTCACCAAATAAAACCAAGAGCTCAAATCATGTCCCTCAGCCCATGATGGGGGTCAGGATTATGCCCAGACGTTTCCCTTAGGCTTTTCAGCCACCCCACTGCTCCTTTAACACCCTTGCTCTGCTTCCAGGCTTTCTACTACCCCGAAGAAGCAGGTCTTGCCTTTGGTGGCCCCGGCTCCTCCAGATATTTGCGCCTCGAGATTCATTACCACAACCCCCTGGTGTTCAAAGGTGAGGCTGGGACAGAACGGGGATGATTCCAGGGAAGGACTGACGGGCTATTGGGGAGGGCTCTGGCCAAAATCACAGCCCTCTTTGCAACTTTCTGGAGACCTGATGGTTCAGATCTGTCCTAGCAGGAAGTAGACATTACATTCCCACCACACTGCTGCTTTTCTGGTCTCAGTAAAGTCACCCTCACTGAAGGCTGGACCCCATCCTTGTGCAAGCCCAGCAGGTGGGGAAGGATGCTCAGGAAATGAGCCTGTGGGCAGAAAACTGCCCCTACAGAGTTCCTGAAGGGATGTGATCCAAAGCAACACCAGTATTTAGTTGGGCTGTTCTTAGGGTGTCCCTTTGAATTCCATGCAAGGTGGTGGATCTCAAAGCAAGAGCAACAGTGGTGCCAAGTCATGAGAGAGGAAGCAGCAGCAGCCTGGCTGGGGATGGGGGGATGTGGATGCTGTTTTGCTGTACTCCTGCTTTGATAACATTGTCAGGAGACACATTGGAAAAAAAAAAAAAGGATTCCAAACATCCCAGTTTCTTTATTAACATAAAAACAAGTAGCTTCTTGACTACCCAAGTATATTTTTAGGAGACCAGAGCATATGCACTGTAGATCAGTCATAGTGCATTCGGCAACTCGAGAAGAAACACGTCTATAAATACAGAGCTCATGTCTTTCATAATTTATCTGCTTTTGCATGTTAACCAATAGTGTCTCCCTCGTTATTCTTATCCCTGAGTGGGCTCGAGCCCAGAGACAGGGAGTTCAAAGCTGGCCTGAACACCTCCTGACCTACTGACCCTGCTCTTTCCCTTGGTATTCATGGCCTTAAGATTTCCAGGTGCACCAGTTAAAGAAGATGCAATGAGCCACATTTCTGTGGGAGTTCTTCAAAGCTCCCCGTCCTCCATCCTTCAGCTTTGGGTTCTCCAAAGGCAGCCCTTATCTTACTCTCCTGGTAGCAATTCAGCCTTAGGTCGGTGCCCTCTCAAGGGGACCAGGCATGTCTGGGACCACTCAGTAAAGACTTGCATGAAGCCTTCTAGGATTTAAAATAGATTTAGAAAGCTATGAGGGAGAGGCTGGCTGTGCAGCACAGCATTTTTCACACCTGGCCTTGCCCCTGCAGTGACTGGTCCTTGTCCTCTCACCCCCCAGGCCGCCGTGACTCCTCGGGGATCCGGCTGTACTACACGGGCACGCTGCGGCGCCACGACGCCGGGATCATGGAGCTGGGCTTGGTGTACACGCCAGTGATGGCCATTCCCCCTGGAGAGGACTCCTTCATCCTCACAGGCTACTGCACTGACAAATGCACCCAGCTGGTGAGTGCCTGTCCTCTCCACCCTGGCTTCACCTTGGAGAACAAAGTCTACACGTGGCTCTTCCCAGGTAGAACTGGACTCCTGGCTCCCAGTTCCCAGTTTTAAACTTACTGCAAGGGCTGTGCTGGAAAGGAAAATCTGCTGTGAACAGAAGCAGAGAGCAGCTGGTTGGGATGCACTGAATCCCCCCCAAAGCAGCTCTCCTGGGGAGCCATCTGCTCCAGCTCCCCAGGGTACCATTCCCATAAAACTTACTGCCGAGCTGGCTGTGTCCCAGTGGTGCTTCCCTCCATGGGAATGAGAAAATTGGCTTCTGCTTCCAAGGAGCCTGCCAAGAGCTCTTGCAAAGATGGATCCAAAATGCCCACCTTGCTCTCAGGGAGGTTTTAGTGGATGTTTTTGGAGGGTCTACTTAAAAGGAATGCTTTGTGCCACTACTAATGAGTGCAGGGAAGCAATGGGCATCCATCTCAGCTGCTCCTGCTGACCAAGAGCATTGACTTGGCAGTGGACTAAGAATCTGTCCCTCTGCCAGGAGCTCACTGACACCCTACTCCAAGGGGACAGCGACCCCCTGAACCCCTATGTCAGAGCCAGCACAGTGCTAGCCAGTTCCCAGCATGTGGAGGGGAGAGGGATGGGGTCAGCATGGGTGCTTGAGATGTCCTTCCCCCAGGCTCTGCCCGCTGCTGGCATCCGCATCTTCGCCTCCCAGCTCCACACGCACCTGGCAGGAAGAAAAGTGGTGACGGTGCTGGCCAGGGATGGGAGAGAGCGGCAGGTTGTGAACTCTGATGGGCATTACAGCCCCCACTTCCAGGTATGGGGTCTTCAGGGGCAGCGGGGTCCTGGCTGGGTGTCACCTGTGGGCACAGGGCCGTGGCACTACTCTGATGTGACCCCTTTCCTTCCCTCCCAGGAGATCCGCATGTTGAAGGAGGTGGTTGCAGTTTTTCCAGTAAGTTGCTCCAGAAACCATGGCAGCTTCCAAACAGCACACCCTGACCCTGTGGCCCTGAGCCCCCTGCCTCCTTCCATCACCCCATCCCCTTCAGGGACCTCCTGCAGAAGGACAGTGTGGTCCCTGGGTCGTATCTGCCACCCTCATGCAGATGTCATGGGGATGCCAGGGCAACCTCGTATGGCACATAACTGGTGTGTGGGCAGCAGGGAGCTAAATTAAGCACCTAATTTAGCTGGGCTTCGTCTGGCAGAGGGAAGCTCCTCAGGGGGTGAGGATGAACCATGGTGGTGCCCTCTCTCCTTGCTTGGTGAAAGGAGAGGAAGAGATTTGGCATCAGTGGTGGGAGCAGGTGATAAAACAGAGGTGGAATATGCCCTGGGGGGGTTTGGGTGAGGAAGAAGCTGGCTGCAAAGTGGAGGACAATCTATGAGACCTGTTGTGCCCCATGAAGCTGCCCAAAAGACCCACTAAAACCACACCCAGGGCTATGCTGGGACCCCGTGGCTGTTATGCCATCAAGTCGGGTACAGATTTGGCACTTCAAACTGTTACCTAAGTGGGGATTTTTTTAGGTGTTTCAGCCCTGCCGAAATTCTTAAAAAGCAAGGAAAGCAGGAAACACCATCCCTGGGATGCAGCCCTAGGGAATCTCCACCGGGGATGCAAGTTTAGCAAGAGCTCATGTAGCACTGCAGATAGTGCTGGTGGGGAAAAAGGCTCCTGATAAGGAGAGCAGAGATCTGCTATGTTGCACACTCCCCAACCCCCAAATTTGCCTGTCTTTGAACCCCCTCAGGGTGATGAACTCGTCACCACCTGCACGTACAACACGGAGGACCGGAGCAGAGCCACGGTGGTGAGTGCAGGGGCAGCTCAGCGGCCTCCGTGGGGCTGTGTGTTGGCACCCCGGGGTTGGGGGCACCCCCAGAGTGGGCACCTGCAGGAGCCCGGGCTGAATCACAGCCAGAAACCAGAGGGAGGGTGGGAAGAAGGGAACTCACAACACTGCTGCCTGCAGTGGGGATGGCAAGGTGCTAATTGTGAAGTAGCATGTGTCACTCTAATTCCCATCACAAACTGTTCCACCAGGGATTAATTGTAATTAAAGAGAAGAGGCATTTTTTTGACAGTGCATGTTATTTTCTTACATAGGCAGCAAAAAAAAAATTAAAGAGCCTGTCAGAGGTATCATCAACAGGGACAAAGCTAAATATAGTAGAGGGATTATAAGAAATCTACATTTTAATGTAAACCACACAGTCTAGCCTGAAAATCTGTCCTTGCACAAAGGGCAGAGGGGTAGAGTGCTTCCCATCCCATGCACCTGAAGGGATTTGTATATCTGTATCTATTTAGAAATCTAGATATATGGATATATAGATATATGTGAGTGGTGCAATAGAGGTGTGAGCTTTGTGTCCCCCTGCCCTCCCTGCTGACTGTGCAGCCCCAGCAGGGCACAGCCAGACCCCCCTGCCACCACCTTTGTGTCTGTGCTGCAGGGAGGGTTTGGCATCCTGGAAGAGATGTGTGTGAACTACGTGCACTACTACCCCCAGACACAGCTGGAGCTGTGCAAAAGTGCTGTGGACCCGGGATACCTGCACAGATACTTCAACCTGGTGAACAGGTACAGAGCCCCTGCACGGTGGGGCTGAGGGGAGAGGGACCACTGGGATGCTAACACTGGAAAAAAGTCAAACCCTGGGTTTTAAGGATGATTGTGTGGTGAAAACCTCTGTGAAGGGAGAGCAGACCTAGGAACAGACTTCACAGAAAGAGTCAGTGCATGGCCATGTGCTTAAGTGTAAAATATCCTTTATAACCCAAGGCAGACACCAAACAGCCATGCCAGAGAAGCTACAGCCCATCTATCCAGGATGGGAGAGGGAGATGCTGACCTTGCACAGGGTGTCCTACCCACAGGCAGTCAAGCTGGCCCAAATCCTCCCCTGCAGGTTCTGGCTGCTCCAGGCTCTCCCTGTGCCCAGCACCGACCTCAGAGCCATTCCAGGCCAAGCTTTAGGCAGGAAGGAATTAGTCACATCCAGGTCTGAAGAGGGACAGCACTGCTGTGTTTCAGTGTGGTGTTTCTCCTGCCCCAGGTTTAACGACGAGGAGGTCTGCATGTGCCCACAGGTCTCTGTCCCAGAGCAGTTTTTCTCCATCCCCTGGAACACCTTCAACAGAGATGTGCTAAAATCCCTCTATGGCTTTGCTCCCATCTCCATGCACTGCAACAAGTCCTCGGCCGTCCGGTTCCCGGTACGTACAGCCTCACTCCCAAAGCTTCCCATCAAAACTCTTAGCTGTAGGTAAAAAGCAGCTTGGCAGAGCTGTGGCAAGGTCTGTGCCAAGCACATGGGTCAGGTGTCTGGTGCTCAGCACACACCCAAACCCAGTGGGCTCAGGGCAGGGAGCTGGAGCTGCCAGGAGAGCCCTGGCACCAGCAGGACACCGAGCTCAGCCCTGGTGTTTAACAATCTCTCCAGAGCCCACCATGGATGTTCCTGGCCAGGTTCAATTAAGAGATGCATTTGCATAAAGTGCTTTTGCTGAGCATTAAAGCAGGGCCAGCTCCAGACCCAAGGAGAAATGTGAGGTGGTTTTTAGGATTTTGGCAAATGGCATCAGGTCCCAGCAGAGTGAGTTCATTACTCACGGCATCTGTGCAGCCCCTGAACGTGGTGATCCAGCAAATTGTGAAGGATAAAGGATTGAGAGATCTTTAAAGAGAAAACAGGCCCAGTGATGAGGGACATAATGATGATGATGATGATTTAAAACCACTGATGGCATTAGCTCCCAGTGCCATTTATCAGTGTAATAAACTTAGATGATAGCCTGTTCCTGGATCCAGTGCTGTCTGCTGCAGTGCAGGAGGATGCTGAGCTGATTGCAGGGAGGACCACCAGCTTTCTGCCCCAGTAAGCTCCCTTCAGCAAAGTCCATTCTGGAGTGGACAGAAACCTTTCCAGTTTCCTGGAACCGGAGGCCCAGCACCTTTCAGCCACGCAGAGCTCTGCTGCAGGGACAGAAGTGGTGCAGAAATTTTGTGCAGCAGGAGAATTAGGAATTAAACCTCTTAATTACAGCCCAGACAACTCTCTTGATTTCAGAGAGGTCTGGGGGGCTTGTTGAGGGGAGCAGAGCCAATGCTGGCACAAAGTGGGTCAGGAGCATCACAGTGAGGGTGAAGGAGCTGAGCTGCCTCTCTGCTCTGCTGGTATTTCAGAGAGAGCCTGACTTTGAGACATCTCATTTATTCCACACTGTTTCTGCCAAGAGAAAAGCACCAGCTTCTAATTAAGCTCATGTTTTTGCAGTTCAGTGATCCCAAATCTGATGATTTCTGGAAGGAACTGAGTGCTGTTAATTATCAAGCAAAATCTCAAGGTACCACTTGTGAGCAGCAGCAGGGATAGTACCATCCCCAAGTCCCTGGCACCCGCAAGGGCTCACAGTAAACTCTCAGTATTCAGATTTCCACTCGAAAGTACTGAAAACAACAACTATTGAGACACTCCAAGTGCCTTTGATCTATCTGAAGAGCAGGCACAGGGTTTGGGATGTATCAGCAGGGCAGACGCCGCAGCAGATGGGCTCAGGACTGGAGCTGAGCCCTGGAGCAGGAGCACCCTAAATGTCCTTAACTGCTCCCCTAAGCCAGAAGGGTAGAGGAAAATAGTTGTTTCTCCAGCTGGTGCTGTCCCCTCTCGGGTTACTCCCCATGAGCTTTGGAAGGGTCCCTCCATCCCGCTCCATCTTTCCCCAGGGTTTGCCTGGTGCCTGGTGCAGGCTCTGTCCCATTTCGCTTGACATACCACAAGAAATTTCAGCTGAAAACAGAAATTCCACTTTCATCTTGCTGATGACTCACGGCTCTACCTCTCCTCTCCAGACCTCCCTCCTCCTGCTCACGCTGCGTCTCAGCCTCTCGCTGACATTTCCGCCTGAGCACACAGCCAGCAGCCCCAGTGCAGCAGCCCCAACCCAGGGCTGAGCCCCCCTTTGCCCTCACAGCCCCTGCCCACGTCCCCACTGGCCACTCACCCCGACCAACATGTCACATCTGAGTCAGATCCTGCTCGGCGGGCTCAGCCCCTGGCACTGCCTGGACCTGGCAGATTGCTCTTTGCAGGGAGCATCCCCAAGACAAGGTGTCTCCTCACATGCACAGAGCTGGAGGTTTTGTCCTGGCCGTGGTCACCCTGAGCCCTGATGGCTGTGACAGCCCTTCCCCAGCTCTGCCACGTGGAACCTCATCGAAGCCTCTGCATCCCTCCCGTTCCTCAGCAGCTGTACAGGATCACCCATGCTGGAACGCTGCACATTCCTGCCAGTAGCTGGTAGGGAGTGTTTTTCGGTGCATGGTGGGCCTGTGGGATTCCCTGGTTTGAGTTGCCTCCATCTGATTTGGTGGGTAACACTTTTTGGGGTGGAAACATCCTCATTGTGGTGGTTTTGTGAAACATAGTGCACCGCAGATGTCTGTGCTGCTAAGTGGATGTGTAGGTGCTTCTGTAATATGAATAATTAGTAAGATCTCATAAGAAAACATCCTGATTTTGGCTGAAAACACTTCATATGCTAAAGCTTGTTGGAGAGAGAGAGAGAAACATCAAGTCTCCAAGTACCTGAAACCCTGAGTTGGTCTCATGGTGCTGAACTCTCTTTCAGGGCGAGTGGGAGAAGCAGCCGCTTCCCACCATCACTGAGAGGCTGCGGGAGCCTGTCCCCCACTGCCCACCC
>VXAU01003810.1:290114-468642 GCA_013399695.1 Formicarius rufipectus
CCACTGCCCACCCGCCCCGGGGTCTCAGCCTGCTGCCCCCATCCCCCTCAACCTGGGCAAGCTCAGGAGGGACTGACTTCATGCCTGCTCCTTCCATCACGACGGGAAGTGTCTCCAGGCAGGAGCATCCAGGGGGAACATCCTGTCGCTCTCCTGGCGTCCTGCCCACACAGCGATGCCAACTGGTGCCCTGGTCCCTTCAGGGGGCTTTAGGGCTCACAAGCTAGAGTTCAGAAAGTGCTCTGGAGATGGAAAGTGCTATATTTAGTGTGTTATTAGCAATCCTGGCTCTGAGTAATGCTGCTTTCCACCCCCAGAACAAGAAAGTGGAGGTTTGCTTTTGTGCTAAACCCAGCATGGCCCCAGGGAGAGGGGGGGAGAATCTTGTTTTCCCACAGGGAAACTGAGGCATGGACATGTGTGGGAGCAGCATACAAGCTTTGCTGGTGCCCAGTGGTCCTGTTTAGCTCAGAATGGCTCCACAGGTGCTCTCCCACTCTGGCAGGGATGGAGGGAAGGAGAGAGGGATGCCACAAAGCCCACCTAAAACTCACCTCCCCACCGCAAGGACTGCAGCTCCCCCCATGCTCCTTCCCCAACTCCCCCATGCTGGGGATTGTTCCTCTTGATGCCACGGGCATGGAACAAATGACAGCTCTGTGCTGGGGTTCAGAAAGGGGGAGAGATGGGGTGGGGAGGCACAGGGAGGGGAAGGACAAATTCTTTGTCAGGAAAAATTGCTCCATTAAATATCTAACTGTAAAATAAATTGCTTTTTGCAATCTTGTTTTTTAATGTTTTTAGTAAAACCAAAGCCTTTCAGAGTTCACGCTCTTGCCCTTGGCACTTGTGGCATGAGGTTAAGGAATTGAAATCAGCTCTAAAGGGAGTATGAAACAAGCAAACCTAGTCAAGGGAAATAAAGGGAAAAGCATGGAGTGAGATTATTTCTTCAGGCGGGTGAAAGCTTCAGCAGAGATCAGGCCCTTTTTGTGCCCAGCAAGGGGACCAGAGCACGGGATAATTATGGGGACAGGCTGGAAGGCGCTGCCCCTTCCCTTTGGCAGCAGGGGGTTCATGGGCTGTGTGTGTGTGATGGCAGACCTTCCCTGCTGCCCCCAGGTCTGGCTCTGTGTCCCCAGGGGCTGCAAGGCTGGCAGCACAGGGCTCAGCCTCTGTGGGCACCCCCCTCTCTAGTGGGAGCTAAAAGGAGCCACCTCCAAGGTGACCTTCAGGAAGATGCCAGCAGAGCAGAAGGGATCTGCTGCCAGAGGATGGGGCCAAGGGCAGCCGTGGTGTCAGTGTCCTGGCTGCCCATCTTACACCACAGCACTGAGCTGGTCCTGCCTGTGCTGGGAGCAGCCCACAGGTTGTGGCTGCCCCATCCCTGGAAGTGTCTCAGGGTAGGTTGGAAAGGGCTTGGAGCAACCTGCTCTAGTGGAAGGTGTCCCTGCCCATGGAACTGCGTAATCTTTAAGGTTCCTTCCAACCCAAAGCAGATTGGGATTCCATGATTCTACAACACACAAGCACAGACAGTACTGGCAGAGAAAAACACTGCAGCAGGCAGAGCATCCCCAGCTCCATCCCTCCCTGGCCCCCACGAATGCTCCCACCCCTGCTCAGATTCAGCCAGATGAGGTCACACCCACTGGAGTGAGGACAGACACAGCAAAAGCTCAGAAGTCCAGCAGGTTTGGAGGCTACAGCTGTATTAACAGCAGAGTCAGTTTAAAAAAGTTCATTTCCAGGCAGCATGAAACTACATTTTGGGGGAAAGAGTTTTCAGCAAAGTCAAAACCAGAAGCCGCTGCACATGCAGTCAGACAAAACACTCTTTTCAGGCCAATTAACCCATGGAAAAGAATTATTGCTGCAGTGGCACTGCTTCACTTGGAAAACAGAGCAACAGTCTCTTTGGACTTTTTAGAACCTCTTCCTCCTCTCCCTTCTGATTTGACCCAAATTTGCTTGATGAGTTTTCTGCAGTCCTTTGCCCAGCCCTTCCAGCTGACCCCGGAGCCAGCTGGGGCGCCCGGGGGGTCGGGAATTCATCCGGCAGCTCCTAATGGGCTCTTTCCTCTCCCCATCAGCGCCCGCAGCACCTGCTCAGTAAAAGCCCTTCACGCGTTTGTTGTCGGGGTCGAACGGGGACTTGGTGTGTGCCTGGGCAGGGTAGGTCACTCCCATCCTCTCCAGCTCGTAGCTGCCACTCCTCACGAAATCCAGGGAGACCTGGAGAGCAGAGCCATGGAGAAATCCTCCTTAGATGCTGAGAGCCACAGGGAGGCACCACCCCCCTGCCAGCATCCCAGCTACCTCCCTGGGCAAGCTCCCACCCCACCCCACCCCACAGATTTGCTCTCTGCAGAAAACCCAGCTCTGCCATTCCAAGAGGATGCACGGAGAGAAGGAAAATAGATGTTAAAAGCACTCTGCTAAAACAAAACAAAACCACAAACAAAAAAAACCCAAAAGCCAATATTTGAAATTTTTAGGCTTCTTTTTTTACTTTTTTTTCTTGTGGAGTTATACAATGGAAAGGAAAAGGTGAGCAGGAAAGGAAAGGGAAAGGAAAGAAAAAGGGAAAGGAAAAAGGAAAGGGAAAAGGAGCAACCTTCATCATGGGGAATAGAGTGGGTTCCCAGGGGGAACTGGACCACAAAGCCACTCGACTTGGGAATCTTGCACTGATTCAGTGCAAGAAAGAGGATGAAACTGTGAGCATATGCAGTGCTCTTGGTTGACACACAGAGGGTCCCTGGGGATGTCACCTCCAACCCTCCATCCCCACACGGGTCCCCTGGGCTCTCACTACAGCATACTATTTAATGAGGGCATCTGATTGACTGTCCAGAAGTCTCCCAGGCTTAATTAAGAACCTGCTCTGCTCCTATTGGCCATTGCTCCCTGTAACATAAGTCAATTCACCAATTCACCACTGCAATTAAACACTCTGTTGCAATTAACATCCAAGGCAGTGCTGGGGCTGGGAAGCATTGCAGGGACCCCGCAGGGTGGCAGCAGGTGAGACTGACCGTGCCCCGGAGCCGTGACATCCCTCACCCTCCACCCTCCACAGGGGAATCACGAGCGAGCTGCTGCCCAACCTCACAGCCCAGGCAACAGCAAGGGGTTTGTGCCTGTGGCTGCAAACCAAACGAGCACTGCATTCCCCCCATTGAGCCCCCCAGAGGGTCTGTACTCACTGGGCCCCCCGTGGGGTCACGGATGTAGCCGTAGGCGATGGTTTTGTCGATGGCAAATCCAAAGTCTGCCCGCCGGATGTGGCCGACCACCTTTCCATCCCTCCAGACTGCCTCCAGGCCAAACATTGGCACCTTCCTGCCAGGGAAGACAGAGCTGCTGTCAGCAAATCCCCACGTCAGTCCCCCACTGGCCAGAAGGGTTTTGGGGGCACTGGATCCCGCCTCATGCCCCAAGCTCCCATTGCCCACAGGTTCATTAACCTCCCTGTGCTGAACCCAGGCTTTGGTGAAGTCCCTCCAGCCCAATTTGCAAAACCTCCCACTGCTCCGGGTGAAACAAGATCAACTCACTCCCTGTCACACCGTTTCCAGCCCCCATTAAGCACCCAACAGGGAATTTGTGGTGGGATTTAAATCAGAGATGGAATCAGAGCATGGAAAACTGCTGAGCCGGCTCAGAACCGAGCTCCATGCATATGTGTGTGTCTGTATGTGCGTGTACCACCTGTGTGTGCACACGTGGGGGTGGGTGGGGATGGTGAAGGTGCTGGTCCTGGGGTGGCTGCTGGCCTGGAGCCCAGCAGTGGGACTCACTCCTCCGTGGTGAAGCAGACAAGGCGGCGGAAGATGCCCTTGGCTTTCTGAGCCTCCACAGCCTCCCGACCAAGGAAGGGGATGCTGGACTTGAGCTTGCAGGTGAAGGCTAAGCCTGCTTCTAGCGGGGTGTCATCGGGGCGCAGGTCTGCGTGCCAGTGCCTGTAGCCTGCAGGGAGTAAGGGCAGGTCACCCAGCTGATCCCTGCCAGGAGCAGCATCGGGTGACCGAAATAACACCTCTGCCTCCTGGACACCCCTGTTACCTTGATTCACTCGGCCCTGCACAAAGCACCCTCAAGGGAAGCCCGTATTGGAGAAATCACAGCGCAGTAGCACTGCAGACAGTGCCGGTGGGGAAAGAGGCTCCTGATAAGGAGAGCAGAGATCTGCTATGTTGCACACTCCCCAACCCCCAAATCTGCCTGTGTTTGAACCCCCTCAGGGTGATGATCCTGGTAGCATCTCTGCACCTCTAACCCACCCTTGAAGCTGGGAAAAAACTCTTTGCCCTGGTCCCCTGGCCGGAGGGAAAGCAGCGAGTGCTGCTGTAAGGAAAGCAAGGAACCTTTCTCGATGCTGAGGCTGTCGATGGCTCTGTAGCCGGCGTTGGCGATGCCGTGCCGGGCCCCCGCCTGCATCACCGCCCGGTAAACCTTCACACAGTCTGCCCTGGGCACGTGCAGCTCCCAGCCCATCTCGCCCACGAACGACAACCTCATGGCACGGACCTGGAAAAGCAAGAGGCCAAACACCCCTGAGGCGGTGGGAGAGGCTGCAGAGCCGCATACCCCCGTGGCAGGGGGAAAGACAGCTTGCCTGGGCACCCTGTGGGCATCCTGTGCCCTTCCTACTGCGTGAAGCCAGAGTCAGATTGAATTTCTCCTCTCTGCACAACCTAAGTTGGCACCTCAAACCCAGCTATCGTCAGTGGCCGGGGGGGATGGCCAGTGGGCAGGAGTGGCTGCTGTCGGCATGCCCTGGCTGAGGATCGCAGGGCTGGTGCAGCCAGCCCGGCTGGGGTTAGACGTGATGCTCCAGCTCCAGCCGAGCTTTTGTCTCCCTCTGCTGATTCATCGACACGGGAAAGCCGGTCCCCAGCAGGACTGTCCTGCTTTGGGGCACTTCGAGGCTGTTGTCCCCCCAGGGATTTCCCGGCTTGGGATTCTGCTCTCACGGCAGAGGCACCCAAAGGCTCCCGAGCAGGGGCTGAGTCCAGTGCCCCCACCCACATCCTGCTCACCTCGGGGAGATGATCGAGTTTTCCCCCACAGAGACTGTGCTCCAAAACTGCGCTGCCAAAGGAGCTCCACAGTGGAGGGGTGAAGCTCCAAAGAGGGATGGGCAGATCAGCACAGGGGACTGACTCGGTGCTTCTCCAGGGAAGCCTCATCCTCTGAACTCCCAGGGGAACAGACCATGCTGGCACTGCCCTGCCTGTGTTCCCCCAGCAAGCTTGCCTTCATCCTCCCGCTGTCCCTAAGAAACAGTCTGCACTCCCAAAGCTTTCCAGGCCAGTTGGGGCCACTCCAGCTCAGGAACCTTCCCTCGAGACAGCCCTTGAGTCTGAGCTGTATTTCCTTCTGATTCATCCCATTGTGTTTCTTCACTTCCTCCCCCACAAAACCCCTCTGGTTCATCCCTTTGTGTGCACATCAACTGCACATACATAGCTGGCTTTGGGAGCTGCAGAGCTGCACTCCAGGTTGTGATCTGCCAGTCTGAAAGCAGTTTTCAGCTCAGAAGAGACTTCCAGGCTGGTTCTGTTGGCTGGACACACTCCATAGCCTTGGGCCTGGCTTGCCCATGCTGGCTCTGGGTATCATTGGGGCAGAAGATGCACTTTGCCATTTGCTGAGCTCTTACTACAACCAGAGCTGGTTCCCAGCTGTGCTCTCTAATCCTGGGTACAAACAACAACAGACAACAGCAGCAGCTGCCCAAAACAGGCAGAAGTGCCAAAGGGGTGCCTGGGCTCCCCGCTGCGAGGATGGCCAGAGGGCATGGCTGGGAACCCAAATCCATTCCCACTTCTCCTAATGTCTCCATGCAAAAATAATGCCCTCAAGTAGAGTTTAAGGCAGCTTGTAAGAAGTCTCCACTTTTACAATAGGAGCAGAGAGGAGGACAGAACCTCCAAAGTAAATTGGGAATTTACTCTGAGCCTCCTCCCAAGGAGCTGTGCCAGGGGCAGCCCTCCCTTGGTCCCCACAGTGAGGCACAAAGGCTGGCAATTCCTTCTCCAGGTGTACAGACACAAGCGGTGCAGAGAAGCATTTTCCTCTACACAAAAGTGTCATCTAATTAGGGAAGAGCCAGAGATCAAGCTGCTGCAGCCAGCTTCCATCTTCACTGCGGCAGGAGATGCTCTGGGGACTGACAGGCAACTTCGCAGCTCATTAACCCTGTCTGCAACTGCAACTGAAGTGCGCTCTAATATCAAGAGCAAGTTACTCCTGGGAGAAACTTCCCCTCAAACCACTGCTGCTCTGGGTGAGGAAGCACCCCAGCAGGAGCACTGCACCACAGAAAACAGGTATCCCTGAAAAACTGGGGTGCCAGCCCTTAGCTTTGCACAGGCAGGGGCCGAGGTTGTCCCCACACCTACGTACCCCTGGCAGAGTCCACATCCCACCACGGAGGCCGAGGGGGATGCCAAGGGCTGGGCTCAGCTGCTCCTGTGGCTTTCTGCTGAACTCCCCATGGAACAGGTTTCTCTGTTAGCTATCAGCCAGGGCTATGAAATAGCACCAGTTTCTGGGTTTTTGAGCAGCAATTCTAAAGCATTCTGGAAAATGAAAACCTGAACTTTACCCTGTATCCAGCAGTGAAATTCAAAGGGGGACCTTTCTCTGCTGTTCAATACAATGAGAGACACTATATATAAACTCACAAACCAATAGGTAATTTCCAGAGTCATTAACTCTGCTGGAACTCTCCTTTCACTCCAACTGATTTTGTTCAACTACTGAGTTAATGTATGAACATCTCAGCGATAACTTTTAAAAGATGCTGGGTTCAGTTTAATCCCCCTGGAAGGTGATAATATCAGCAAAGGCTTCATCCTGCTGTCCTGAGAAATCCTCCCACTCTAATTTCAGCGTGGGATGGAGTCCCTGGTGTTCATCATTCAGTGGGGACTAAAGGAGACCTCCCGAAGGGTGGCCCTGGCAGCAGGCAGGGAGTCCCCCCCCAAGCCCACACCAATTCTGACAGTCAGGGAATTCATACTCAAAAGATGAGAGAAAATTTTTACCAGCTATTTCTTCCTTGCAGGACTGGATTAATTTTGTATAAACTTGCTGTGAAATGTAAATAAACTAATCACACTCTTGGAGATAGGAACATTTATACACCTTTCCCAGGGGATAAGGAGATTATTGTGAGATGATATCAACTTGCTACAGGTGTGACAAGGGAGGATGTGGGGAGGATTATAACTCAGCAGTGAGGACTAAAATTCAACATTTTGGGCAAACTGCACCAACGAATTGGCTTCAGGGCAATTCTTAAGGCCACATTGTAGGGTTTTAGCACATAGAACACAGGGTCCACTGATGGTGATGGTTTGGAGGATTAATCTGACTTGGGCAAAATCTGTGAGGCAGTTAAACCACCCTAAACCCCAGCAAGGGTCTCGCTTACAAATCAGGAAGCCCTAATTTGATTTAGCAGCAATCCCTTCAGCAGCCAACTGCAGTCAAATTAAAGCCACTCTAATTCTGAATGAAAAGTGCTGCATGTGGCTTAACCCAATTTCACTAATATCCAACCTGCCTCCAGCCCCCAGCTTTCCTGCTGCCTTTTACAAGATTTGCTGCTGCACCTTCACCTCCTTCATCCCCCACCAGGCACGAGAGCCTGCCCAGATTTCCCATGGGAAGGATGGGGTACAGACTCGACCCTCTCTTCCAAAGGTTGTTTTTGCAACGAGAGGAATATTTCATATGGGATAAACAGCAATGAGAAACCAAGGCAGAACTTCTTGGGAAAGCTTGTAAAAGCTTTTCCCTGACACCCAAACTTGCCCAGCAGCAGGTTTGCCCAGGACATTTCTCTTTTGACAAAATGACACTTTGTGGTCAACAACTCTTCTACTTAGGGTGTTTTAAGCAGGCCAAACCAGCAGCCTCACACCTGACAGAGCTCCCCAAGAACTCCCATCACCCCTCCCCTGGGGATAACTTTGGACCCTGTTGAAGCATCAGGTGAGGTGGGAGAGGGATTTAAGGCACAGACCAACCAGGCAGACAGTCAAACCAGCAAAAACCAGAGGACTGATCCCCAGCCCTGCAACACAGCCAATGACACCAAACCACTGTGGGTTGAGCCTTCCTGCCTCGACACCTCCGAGTGACACCACACGACGTGATAAACCCACGGCTGCAGGTCCTGGCAGAGGTGCTGGGCTGCAAGTCTGGCCAAGGTGCATCTCCTGCAGCTTGATGAGGATTGCCACACTCTCACATGCCAGTCAGCACCCCCATCTGGACCCCCCCACCCAAGCACCCAAGCCAGGCAGCGATGCTGCTCAGCACCATCACTCCAAGTGGCTCCTGTCTCCTCACTCCAGCACTGAGGGGCTTCACCCGAGGCATTAGCATGGGGCAGCACCACTTCTGTGCTTTTCTCATAATGGCTGGCTTGAGCCCTGAAGTCTGGGCAAATGCAGGATGATCTGTACTTGTACTGGAAGCTTAAGGCTGTCAGACTTCTGTGATCAAACACAGCAGCTCCCTGGGCTGCCCAGCCCTTATTGCCAGTACCTGACATGCTTTACATTAAATATTATTTTTTTCTTCTTTTTTTTTTTTTTTTCCTTTTTTTTTATGATTAGGGAGAAATGGAAAGTGTCTAGAGTGTCAGGTAAATCTCATCACCACTGCTCACCCTAATCCGTGGGAGGCATCTCTTGTTTGGCTGATATCACTGCAAACCTGTGAGTCACCATGTCCCTTCCCCAAGCTCAGCCCAGGCTGTCACTCCACTGGGAGGGCTGGGAGAGCGGGCTGGCACCTGGCAGGCAGTCAGGGAGGGAAACATCCTGCTCCCACACTGGATTTTGGCATTTTCCAACAAAAAAATGCAACAAAACCTCTCTGCAATCATGTGGACACAGACAGGTTCCCTATGGCAGAGACTGTCCAACTGGAATGAGTTGTCCAGAGAAGCTGTGGATGCCCAATCTCTGTTCAAGGCCAGGATGAACAGGGCTTGGAGCAACCTGGTCTAGTGGAGAGCATTCCTGCTCATGGCAGGGAGGCTGGAACAACATGGGCTTTAGGGTCCCTTCCAATCCAAGGCAGTCTGTGACTCTGTGCTCAGCTGTGCAGGTTGGTGGGTGGTCTCTGCAGAGCACAGAGCTCCCTGGGCAGCTCCAGGGCCCCATCCTACCGTGCATCCTGCAGCCGTGGTGATTTTGTGTGTGGAGAAGGGGAAAGCCTCGTTGCTGAGGTCGGTGTCGAGCACTTCTTGGAGGACGACACGGCTGTGGGGAAACAGCAAAGGGGACACACGGTGAAAGGACACAGCTGCCAGCCTGGCTGCCCCTGAAACCTGCTCTCTCTTCTTGGTTGCAAGACAGACTTCTCACTCCAAAGAGGAGCTGATGTGGGTGATGTGTAATGCTGTGAGAGCATTTTCTCATAAGAAATTTCAGTTCCCAGAAAACGGAGCATTACTCCAGCCAGATCATCAGCTGTCACCACAGGGATCACCATCTAGCCCTGCCCAACATGGGGACCTGTATCTGAGACATCCCTCCCTCCAGCCACACACCCCTCCTTCCATCCCTCCCTGCACGGTCAGGCTGCAAGGAGGGGTCCACACCGCTCTTCCCACTCTCACCTCAGAGGGCCCTGGATGCTCATCATGCCCAGCTCCTCGGAGCAGTCGAGGAGTTGGCACTGGAGCTTCATGTCCTGCAGCACAGAGGTGATGTGGGACCAGTTGTGCTGGGCCACAGCCCCACCGATAGCCAGGTAGTAGCCATCCCCTGGAAGAGACCCCCCCCAGCAGCCTTTCAGGGTCAAGAGTGTCAGGCTGGGGGTGATGCCCAGCTCAGCTCCAGGCTGGTTTTGCTTTCCAGAGCCTGAGATGGAACCCTGAGCCTCTGCAACATGCACCAACTGGGGTGGGGGGCCACTGAGAAAGGGGGAGTTAAATAGTTCTGGGGCAAGGGAGGGCTTTGGGGCTCTGCTAACATGCCCACTGCCTTTTGGGAGACTCAGCACAGTGAAAACCAAATGGCTGTTAAAACACCAAGGAAGAAAACATACATAAAGTTTTTTGAAACCTGGAGGAACCTGTGTGAGCATCACAGGAAGGGAAAAAACTCCTTTTCCCTTGAGACTAAGAGCAAAAGAATTTGCACTTTTGTCCCCGTACAGAAAAGACCTGAAAGTGTGGAGGGAAATGGGAGCTGCAGGTGGAGGCAGGAATGTTACAGCAACCAAGCCAAAACCAGTGCAGGGGCTGTACTGTATACAAGGAGGAATTTCATCTCATTGCTAATCCTGGGTGGAAAAATCCCCAAGGATGGTGTTTGAGTGCTGATTAGTATGTAATCAATCTTCCCCCTGTCTTTCCTGCCACTACAAAATTGCTCTTTGATAATCTGTCATAATGATAATAAGTGCAGCCACCTACTGTAATTGGAAAAAAAGACTTTGCTGTGATTAAACTCCTCCACTGCTCGACAAACCCTGCAGCTGTGCCGTCCGCTTCCCATCACCCTCCTTCCTCTGTGAGTGCCCCAGACAAGAGGGAAGAAGGATTTTCCCACGAGGAGGGAAAAGCTCATTGACACCCCACACCACTGGGGCAAAGGGGGTGAGATCTGAAGGTGGCACAGCGTGGGGACAGGGTTCAGTGGGCACTCAAGTGCACACCCCTGTCTGGTGGCACCCGCGTGCTTGGTAAAGCTGCTGGAGCCGAGCTCAGCCTCGTCGTCCTCCACCTAATGCTGTTTCTGCCCTCCAGGCTGCTCTGCTCCCTTTCAATTCCTCTTTATTGCAGCTGATAAGGACTCGGACAGAGGTCAGAGCTGCCAGCCAGGGCTGGACAAACCCAATAACACCCCGGGGACAGGGGCGATAATCAGGTTACAGGGACCAAAGGACAGAGGTGGAAAAAGCCAGGTGGCTGCCATTAGGAAAATGCAATAACCCCCTCGCCTGCAGCCCCTCCAGCACGGCAGGGATGGAAGAACTGCTGGAACAAACCTGCCACCGTGGCTTGCTGGGACTGGAAAGGTCTTTGGGTGGCAAATGCAGCTGGGAGGTGAGCTGCGGGAAGGGGAACTCAGTGTCCGCAGAGACGCTCCCACCTCCACCCTCCCCACGCTCAGGGCTTTTACCTTCGAAGGCAGGGGCCAGGGGCGAGGCGGGACCCCCGGGGCTGATCCGGCTGACAGTCAGGTCGCTCTCCACGCCCCCCTGCTTGTTCAGCATGCAGGTGTACACGGTGGAGCCTGCAGGAAGGACACGGGCACTGCTGCCCCTCTGCCAGCCCGGCACGGAGCCGGTGCCCTGGCAGAGGGATGTGGGGGGAAGGAAAACTCGTCCCCATTGTCACATCAGCTGCCACTGCCTGACCATGCCCTGAGGGATTCTGCCTGTCCCAGCACCAGGAGGGGGAAAGGAACGGTGATTTTTCCTCTTTGCTGTGTGAGGAGCTGAGTATTCATCCTTGGAAATGCCATAAGCTGCCTCCCAGCCCCGGAGAAGGGGAGAGCAACCTGCAGCTGGAGAGGGTTGTGCTTGATTTACTCCAGTACCCATCGCATCTCCAGCTGTGATCCACAGCTGGAGCCAGAGGGCCAGACCCCCCTCCCGGGCCTCCCAGCTCAGACCACTGAGACCCTGCATAAAGAGCAGAATCCAGTCTTGTGAAGAAATCAACCTCTCCCACACGCTTCCCATACACCCTCTGCAAAAGCAGCATTCGAAATAAAAGCCAGCTTAGGCCCCCCTGGGGTTTTTTGGGGTGTGATTTCCCTGGCAGGCAGCTGAAATGAGGGGCTGAGCTGGTACCTGGTGCTTTGCTCACGTCAGCACTGAACAGCCAGTTGGCTGCTTTTGTAGCTTCAGGTCCAACCAAGTAGAATTTCCCAAAATAAGACATGTCAAAGAGAGCCAGGGCATTTCTGCATGTTAAGCATTCATTCTTGATCTACAATTAAAGCAAACACAGTGCTGAAGTTGAGTCTTGCTTCCACCCCACAAAGGGAAACACAAATTAAACCATTTATGTAATGGGAAATGATACCAGGACACTTGTCTGGTGCCTTTAAAGGCTGTACAACTTCAAAACATTCCTGAAAAAATCAAGTGTTAAATGAAGCAAGCCTGACAAGCCATCCTGTATTTGATCCCATTCCTTACCTCACTAAGGCAGTGACACTTATCATTAATAACAGCTAAATTTTATCAAATCGATTTTCCCCCCCAAGCTAGTCTCAACACTTTCATTTAGGAAAGCATAATTCTCATGGCCTCTCCACTGAGGTTTCCAAGCGTGGTCCACACATCCTCTTAATCTTTTGGAACATTTGTCCCAGTTTTAGGCAAAGCTTGCTGCTTCCCCTCCTTCTGAGCCTCACCGACTCCACCCAAAGCAGCAATATGGCACAGGCTCTGCTGCCTCTGACCCCAGCCAGACCCAGATGTGTCCAGCAGTTTTGGCCAGGGGAGGGCAAGGCTGTCACCCCTGGACTCACAATGTCATGGTGAGGGGGGAAGTCGAAGGTGTACTCATCCCCCAGCAGCCTGTTGTAGGTGTAGTCCTTGTGGCGCTCCCGCCCGTACGCGCCGTAGTAGTCGTAGTCCAGGACCTGGGGATGGGCACAGTGAGGAAGCTGATGTGAGGCTGAAGCCAAAGGACTTCTTGTCACATTCACCCCATGATGGGAGAGGAGTGGGGCTCATGCAGGATCTGGCTGTGGTGATGGCTCCCACCCAGCATCCCTGTCCATGGTGATGGTCCCCATCCCAATGTCCCTGTCCATGATGATGGTCCCCACCCCAGCATCCCTGTCCATGATGATGTTCCCTACCACAGCATCCCTCTCCATGAAGATGGTCCCCACCCCAGCATCCCTGCCTTTCTTCAGTACATCAGTGCCTGTCGTTCGGGGGCATTGCAGGCAGATGCTGCCTGTTGCAGAGGGACAGACAGACACAATGTGCACACACAATCACCCTCTTTTTGCTGTTATAGTGAATTAAAGCCCAGGAGCTTTTATAGACCATTGTTGGGGACATGCAACTGCTGCAGGACATCACACACTCTGCACACACACAGGATGCATCCTTCATTCTCTGGGCACAGCTGGTGCCCTCCAGGCTCAACACCCCCCAAAACTTGTGCTATGCTTACCGGGGCTGCTCCCCTGGGGTTGAACCAGCCCGGCCTCTCCCAGCCATGCCGCTCTTGGAAAACACAGCCCTGCTGCAGCAGCTCCTACACAAGAGAAACAGGAATAAATGGTTTTTTAAAAAAAGCCTTTTCACTGCTTTCTGAGCAGTGTCCAGGCTGCTCTCCTCAGGTACAGGTTCATGCTCCAGAGGAGACCTGTGACCCCTCGGCTTTGGCTGTCAGCAGCAAAAAATCAGCGTTGCAGTTTGTCTTTTAAAACAGTGGCAAATCCCACTTGCCTGCAAATTGCCTGATTATCCAAAGAAGGATATTTGCCTCAAAGGTAGTCAAGAGTTGGAGTTTGGGCAGCCCAGCTGGGCACCCCCAAAAACCTGTGCTGTGGTGCCCAAATTACTGACTGAGAGATGCTACATCCAGAGAGCAAGATTCCCCCTGATGTTTACAGAGTAATTATATAATATCATTTAAGATTTACATGGTAACCTTCTTGTTCCTCCTCTGTGCTCTCAGGAAAATCTCTTTGCACGCAATTAATTAGGGATCCATTAAGATATTTTTGTTTGGTGCCTCTATTCAGAAAAGAATAGATTTTGTTGAACATTTCAGAAATGATTCAGTGCCTATTTATAAAACACAGCACATGTTCTGGAGCTGCATGGATAAATACCAGGCTGTCAGTCAAATGGGCATCACTTATTAGACATGCTATTAAAAAATAAATTGCATCCTCAGTGACAGAAAACAACTGAGCTGTCAACCAAACACCGGGGGCTGGAGGGCAGGGATGTCTGTTTTATTGCTTGAGCCTCTGCTCTCCATCAGAAGAGAGATGGTGTGATATGAATCAGAGACAAGCAGAAATGGGCCCAGAAAATGTGGCTGCTCCTCGGCCAGGACTGGGACTGGGGCTGGCAGTGACATGATGGGCCAAGACACCAGTGCTGAGTCACTCCAAGCACCTTGGGAGTGCTGAGAGATTTGGGGGGCTCTGAGCTGCAGTGACTGTGATGCTGCTGGTGCAGCAAAATGATGGAATATGGGTTTTCCTCTCAAGTGCTACAGCTAAAGGGTGCTCAACTACAGAGATTTGTGCAAGGAAGTGGCTGGCAAAGACAGGAGCAGGTGGGAGTCCTGGCTGGTGGCTCCAGGGAGAGAAACCACTTAGGGGGTGCTGGCAAAACCAGCTCTGCAGAGGCACAGCTGCTCCCCACATTTCCCATATCCCTTCTCATGTCCCAGCTTCGCTCTGCATTGTGAGACACTGTTTTGGGGAGAAGCTGCTGCTAAGTTGTGATCAAGACACGGCGAGCAGGGGCAGGAGATTCCTGTCAGTATTCCAGCATCCTCAGCCCTGGCAGCTGCCCCTGAGCTGGGCTGGCAGTGAATGGACTCAGCCTCTGAGCTCTTTTCTCCACTTTTCCATTGCCCAGTGATCATCACCAAGCTCTTAAGCTGTATCTGCCATTTTAAATATTAAAGGAAAGCTTGGCATCTCTACCATGAAACTGTCCATGGCCCCAGCACCCTCACAGGGTGCACTCAACGAGCTGTGGGATTGGCAGGGACCTCCCCAGGATGGATGGATGGGAGCACAGATGCAGCACGATGCTTTGGGGAGAGATACAGCTACAGCCACTCCTTTTTTCTGCCTCTTTTTTGCTGCTAGGATGCTGTGAGGGTCTCCCATTGCTCCTCACACCACAGCCTGGGTCCTCACCTCGTGCAGGGGGTCCTTCCTCATGTTGCGTCCTGCCAGTGGCTCATCATGGGGGAAGACAACAGAGTAGTTCTTGGCGTAGGACTCGTGGCTCCTCTCCCGGATCCAGAGGTTGTTGTCAGTGAGGGAGTGGTGGAACCTCCTGGAAGGCAGGGAGAGAGCAGCATCCAGATGAGCCCAGCAGCTTCTGGGATGCCTCCTCTTGACCAGACCCAGATGTGGATGCAGCTGCTGAAGTGTAAAATTGTAATTTCCCGCACCAGTTTCATGGGTAGGAGAGCAGAGGAACCAAGTAGGGCTTGGTGCTGGCCAGGACACAGTGCTGGTCATCAGAGCTGGCACTCACTGCAGCCCCCACTCAGCTCCCAGCTCTGCCTCAGAGCAACTGGGAGCAGAACACATCCCTTCTAGAGAGGGGAAATAGGAAAAAAAAAAAAAGAAACTTGAGGTTAATTCTGCCCCACTTCAGCACAGGGCCAACCTCAGAGCACACTCCAGCACTGATGAGGGAATGAGCCCTGGACATGCTTTGCATTTTCCATCCAATTCTCCCCAGGCTGAAATATAAATAAAACCCGAATAATTTTAAATTCATTTGACATATTTTCATCTTTCAAACAGAAAAGCTCCTTGAAGGAATGTGCCAGCTCAGCACACACTCAGGTTATTATCAGAGACCTATAACTCATGGAGAGCCAGCCCTGGGCACTGTGGCACCTTTCCCAGGGCTGGAGAAAGGCAGGCAGGCAGGGGACAAAAGGCAAGACAAAATGTCATTTGTAGGCACTTTTAAAATGATGCTTTGAGCTTCCCTCCCCACTGCCTGGGTGCAGAGGAAAGGCAGGGCACTGGGGCTGAGCTCTGCAAGCAGTGCAAGTGATGCTCCCCAAAAGCAGCCATGGGCTCTCTGTGAGAGCAGCTGCCTCTTCTGCTGGCAGAGGAGAGGCAGAAGGTGACCCATGGCATGTCACTGGCACCCCTGGTCACCCTATCGGCCCCACTCCCTTCAGCAGCATGCTGAATTTTTGACAGCAGCAAGCAGGCAACAGCTGCCAGATGAAATATTTACAAGCGAGTGTTTTGAGAGGATAAATATTGAAATGTGTAGAAAAGGGAGTTATTTAAAGAGGAGCTTAGTAATTGTCACCCAGAAGAAAAAATGGGACTGACAGCTTGATGATGGAGCAGATGGGATATGGGAGATGCTCTATCCAGGTGTAAGGGACGGAAAGCCCCCAGCTGCTCTGAGTGGGGCTGTGGTCATGCCAACCCAGTTCCTGCCCAGCCTGGGGATTTCTCCATCACCTCATCCCTATCCCTAGCCCAGCTGATGGAGGAAGGGAGTTGGAGGCATCTCCCACTGATCTCTGCAGGCCCCAATACCCCATTCCCCCAGCCTGAGTCAATGGGGCATTTACAGCTTTGCCACCAAAGCAACAGGATTTTCAAAGCTTTGCTCCCGACAAGGTGGTTGCTGCCACTTACAGCCCTGTAGGGAAGCCCAAACTCAATCAAAGATAATCAAGCAAGTCAAAGGCAATTACTGAGCCAACATCTGCACAGTCAAAACTCTCAGCCTGTGTGGTGCTGCAGAGGGGAGCAAAGCTAATCTTTCTGCTGTTGAAATCATCTCTCCACTTATTAACTTAGAGGATTAGGCACGGCACTAATTGAACAACAACAACACCCAAACGCAATTACGCCGTCCTTGCCCATCACCACGATCTCCTTGTGCCTGGTGGAGGCTGTTTGTGTGGAAATGGAACGAGGCAAATGAGATAAACCCCATGTGTAAATTCATTAAAGCCACTGCGTGTCATTGATTCCAGCTCCTTGGAGGGACACCGGTGGTTATGGTGGTGGTGGTGGCGGCACAGACACTGCCTGGACACCCATTCTTGATGCCACATCCCGTCCTGCCTTGAAACCACCCCCAAGGGCCACCCAGGGTTGAGGGGGAGCAGCCAAGGGGACCTGGGACAGTCAGGGTGACTTGCCTGATGTCGTAGCCGTACATGTCCTTCTCCGGCCGCCCATGGATGATCCAGTGAGCCAGTTCCTTCCCACAGCCACCTCCCAACATCATCCCTGGGGGAAAACATGGGGATACAGATGAGGCCAAATGTGGCTGTGGGTTCCAGGCTCTGCCTGGGATATGTTATCCAAGGTGTGATTCCTTCAGGTCTCTCTTACCAGCACTGTTGAAGCCACAGCCCAGGAAGAACCCTCGCACTTCTGGAGCTTCCCCCATGAGAGGCTTGTGATCAGCTGTGAATGACTCTGCAAGACAGAGAGGATGTGCCAGTGAGGCCAGGACAGGCTTTTGGGGACAAATCATACACTTTACAAGCAAGTTTCCTACAGCTTCCCTTGCTGACCTCATCCTGCTCTCAGAGAGCTCAGTGGGGCCAGAACTGGACCAACACCAAGCACTTCCCAGCAAGGTGCTGGGAGTTAGACTGAAAATTTGTGAAACACAATGAATTCCCCAGGAGAAGGTGCATGAGACCCTGAGAGGGCTCTTTCTTTCTCCCAATCCCCCAGCCAAGGAGTCTGCACTGATCTGTTTGTTGTTCTTTCAGTGTCTGAGCCACATTTCACGATGGTGACAATATTCTACCATCATCAATTTCTGATGGGAAATCTCATGACTTTGAGCTACTTTGTTCAGCTGAGGGACTGCTGTTGATGTCTCCATAGACTCTTGTGCTAATGATATCTCTTGCTGCACATGTTATTCCATAGGGCCATCAGACATGGTCCCTGTGCAAATCCTCACTAGGGGGACAGCAAAGCACTCTGACAGAGCTGTGCAATCCTCCTCCCTGCTTTGTGCTGGTCCATCCACCCATGTGAAAGGGAGAGGGAAGACTGGGTTCAGCCCGGTCCTTCCCCCCTCAGCAATGCCTAACTTGCTTCCTATCATCTCTGGAGATGGCAAGGCCAGAGCCAGAAGAATATTTCCACTGCCACCAGAGCAGCTCCTCACGTGCCAACATCCCTGTACTGACAAACTCACTTTGTTAATGAAGCAACACCCAAAGCACCTCCCCTTCCAGCCTGGCTGACTTTGCCCTGGGACAGATGGTGAGGGCTCCCTTGGCACAGTCACCCACAGCAGAGAGGACAAGCCTTGCCTGTTTGCTTCAGCCCAGAGTGACTCAGCCGTCGCAAACTGCTGGTTTAAATCAAGAAGGAGAAAAGGAGGAGCACTGATCCTTTGGAAATGACATTACTGTACTATAAAGAGTAGACATTCATCTACCAGAAGCCAGGTCTCCACCAGTTCTGCTCACACTGCAGGATAATCAAAGCACCAGACCCAGGGCCAAGGTCTCCACCTTGTACACGTCATGTTTGATCGGCCACGGGGCAGGAGATGTGCCCTACTTTCCCCTCGTACAACCAGAAAGGCTCAAGGGTTTCCCTTTAAGTGCCTCAGCAAAAAGAGCTTTATTACAGGGTTTTTTTTAGCATATGGTAGATTTTAAGGTCAAACTAAGTGTGCAGAGTTCAGGATCGATGACTGGCATCATCTCCCGCTGTCACTGCAGCAATACTGTGGCCTTTAACTCCATACCAGACAGCCTGAGATGTAAATCTGGGTGAATCTAATGTCATTGCACCAGAAGAAAGGAGTAAAAACAATTATACAAGGTAACACTGGGTAAAATAGCAGCCATTGCTTGAAAAAAATCTGCCCCTTAATTTTCCAGTTCAGTGGTCACAACATTGGCTGTAAATCTGTGCTAATCACCCCCAGACTGTATCAAGGCAAAAAAATCTACCCAGGGAAACAGTTTTAAACTAAAAGAAAGTCAATTTAGATTATAAGGAATCTATAAGATTATAAGAAATTATAAGAAAGAAGTAATTTATATTAAGGGTGGTGATGCACTGGCACAGGTTGCTGTGGATACCCCATCCCTGAAGGTGTTCAAGACCAGGTCAGACAGGGTTTGGAGCAACCTGGTCTAGTGGAAGATGCCTCTGCCCATGGATCTTTAAAGATACTCCCAACCCAAACCACTCTGGGAGTGTATGAATCTATGATTCTATTTCTCCATCCAGACTAAGCCTGGAATGCCACCCCTTGGAAGATGACTCCACTGCAGCCAGACCACCAGCACTTTCTCTGCCGCAGAGTTTTCCTTCTCTCCAGGTTATGAAGTTTCCCTTTGCCTCCAGCAAGATCCTGGGTGGCACCCAGTCACTGTGCTGTCACATTACCTGGCCCACAGACAGTGGATTTAATGCCTGTTTTCTCCAGCACTGGCACTCTGTGGATTGCACCTTCAATGTGCTGCATGAAAACATCCCAGTCCAGATCAAAGAGGCCAAAAGCAAATTTTTCAGACACCTGAAGGTAGGAAACAGGACTCAGGACACAGAACAGAGTACAGTTGTTGCTGTAAGAACTTCTCAGCCCTGGCAACCTCATAGAAGATAAATAGAGGTTGCATTGCAGTCTCTGAATTCTTTGAGTTTTCACAAACAGCCCAGACAAGCCAAAGGTCTGGGGCAGAGCCCAAATTAAGACACCTGCACTGGATAAGGGGACGATGCACAGGGCAAGGACTGCACAGTGGCCTCTGAATCTCCTCAGCCCAGCCTTTCCATCTCATTCCTGTTGCCTCTGTGTATCTGTGCATTTCTGCATATCTGTGCCACAGACAGACCCAAAGGAAGATGCCCTCCCGTGCTTTCCCCACCAGCCACACGGGTTGGTACCCACAGAAGCCAGGGGGCCGAGACCCTCACACCTGCACCCACCCCACTGAGGTGGGTTCCCTGGAAACGTGCCTTGTTCCCCTGGCACCACTCACCTCCTCCCAGAAGATGGGGTTTGACTCATACCCACCCACGGAGAGGGCATCTCCTTGGAGACGGAGATACACCGAGGCGTCGTGATCGCGAACATTTGGCATGTTCTGCAAAACAGGGAGAGGGATCAGAGGGGGCTGAGAGACACGGAGAGGTTCAGGGGGAAGGGTGGGCACCTGCAGCAGTGACCTGCAGAGGATGGGAGCGGCAGTGGCTCTGTGGATCATGGAATATCCTGAACTGGAAGGGACCTGCTAGGATTGTCAAACTCCGACTCCTGGCCCTGCACAGAAGAGCCCCAACAATCCCACCAACGTGCACGAGAGCACTGACCAAACACTCCTTGAGCTCTGGCAAGGTTGGTGGTATGACCACTGCCCTGTGGAGTCTGTTCCAGTACCTGAACACCCTCTGGGTGAGAAACCTTTTCCTAAAGTCTAAACCAAACCTCCCTTGACACACCTTCATAATAAGGGATGCTCCCTCAGCCTGGAAAATTGAGTGCCCACATTGCCCCAAGGGGAAGGCACCCAGTTCAGCTCCAGCCAGACTCGTGAAACCACGGGCAAATCTCAGCTTACATAACCAGCTGAGCATCACTGGGATGCTCAGGGGAGGCAGAGCAGCCCCCGTGGTTGATCCTGGCTCAGAAAACCTCACTCCTCCGCCTCTGCAGGCGGAGGCAGCAGCTCAGCGCGCGGGCAGCGGTGCGCGAAGAGTGAGGGATTTGTTCTCCTGAATAATGGATGGAGAAACATTTAGATAACATGGAAGTATTGCTGTAGGGCCTACTGCAATCTGTGTTGACAAGTGGAATTAGGTGGATCGAGCAGGAGGCACTGAGGTCTGCAAGCTGCAACCTCTTCTCTGGAAAGTCTTAGGGTACATGGCACAGTGGAGTTGCTGGGATAGAAATGTAATCATGGACAACAGCGCTTTTCACAACGAAGCACCTCGTACAGAAAGGTGAGACACAGACTGTGTCAGTGGGATGGAAACTAATTAATGTGTCACCCTCAAAGCACTGGTGCCTGAGAGAATGAAGCCTCCTTCAACTCCTGAGCAATTCTCTACAGCCAAATGGCAGGAAGAGGTTTATTGGGACAGTTTAGAAAACACCTCTGCCTGCTGGGACTGGGGCTTGTTCAGAAAGCACTTGGGATCTTTATGAATGCTGCTATCAGTCACTAAACACATCAGACATCCTATAAATAATTCCACTGAGAAAAACAGATTAATTATCCTGGCAGTTGTAACATTGTTAAATATTAAATCTGACTCCATTCAAGGTGGTCTGACAGCCCCGCTGGGAGGGGAAACTATTGAGTGTGCACCTCCCCAAGTGCAGAGACCAACCCAGCAGGACATGCCCATGCTGAAAGCAGGAAGAGAGCTGGGTGCCACAGATCTGGGGGTCCCAGGAAGGGGAGGGGCTCTTCCCTGCCTCACCAGCACTGTCCTCCAGAGCAGAGGAGCCAACCTGCAGCCGCACAGGACTGACCTGGATGCCCTCGATGCGCTCGGTCACCACGTAGGCGTGATGCATCCCCACCAGGGGCACGTGCACGCCGGCCAGCTGGCCCAGGGCTCGTGCCCACACACCTGCCAAGAGAGCAACCCTGTGCTGAGCCCCTCTCCATCCTCCACACCCCTCAGGAAGCTGTCCTGCAGCCCACCCAGACTGGGGGGGACAATGACTTTTGTAGACCCTTGCAACCACAGCCCCCAGCTTTGCTCATGCGTCGTGCCCTGTACCTGCACAGTTCACCACACAGGGAGTCTGGATGGTCCCATGGGCTGTCTCCACTGCATACACCCTCTTCACCCCAAAATCATCAGCTCTGACCTGGATGCCTGTGACTGGGCAGTTCTCGATGATCTGGTGGCAGAGAAAGGGCAGCAGAGTCATGGCAAGGTCGCAAGGGTAGGAGGACAACCCATCTCACCTGACATCCAACCCCCAGTCTGGGGAAGTTAATCTAAGCCGTAGTCTGGGAATGGTCAGATCACCACCCTGGGTGCCTTGTATTGCTCCTAAAGGTCTTTTTTCCATTCTGTATTTCTCTTGGATCTCATGGTTCCTGCCAGCTTTGTCACTGTGACCCCACTCACAGGACATCCTTCTTGGGAAAGACCTGATTCTGCGGGAGCAGTTCTGCCTCAGTGGGAAAGGAGGGGATGAAATCTCCTCCCAGGATCAACAGGCATTAATGAGCAATTACTAATTAAGAACTACCGTAGCTCCTCTGGCAGTTGCTGCTCTGGCAAGAGTTGAGCAGGTCCCAGCTGGATCCATGGTGCCATCCTTGGGGACATACAGGGTGCCATACAGGTCATCAATGTTCATCAGTGGGTACAGGTCCTTGGTCTGTGATGGGGTCAGGACGTAGGACTCCACACCATACACCTTCCCCAGCTGCCAAGGGACAAGAAAATCAGGAGCTGAAGCAGGAAATAAAAGCTTTGCTCATCCCAAAGCAAACCCTAAATCCAGTGTGGGGTGGGAGGGTCTGCTCAGGTTTCAGGGAATATGGCCCCATATTGCTGCCTGTGCAGCTGGAAAAATGATGCTGCCACTACCTGAATGGTCAAAAACCCATGGTTGGATTTAATTTTGCTGACTTTGGAGCACTTTGCCAGATTTTGGCAGCCTTATGGAAGTCAGGAGGCTGCCTTGGAAGCCCACCTGAGCCATTCACAGCTGTCCGGGTGGGAAGACAGGGAGGGATTGGATACTCAGAAAGCCGGGAACCCCACGCTCCCAAATAACCACCACCTCCTGCAGCCCATCCCAGCTGGAGGACACTCCGAGGGGCTTCTCCCCCTACCGACATGAGCCTTTTGTACTCGTCGAGGCGCTGCTTGTTGGAGGCGATGAAGAGCCCCCCGTTCTCCACCCATCCCGTGTGCAGCCCCGTCTCCGCCGGCAGATCGCGGCTGACCACATCCCGCGTGTGCGCCAGCAGCTCCACCTCCACATCGCTGGGGCGCAGCTGCCACAGGAGACCTGGGGACACACACACGCAGAGCCCACGGGTGGGACAGGCGCTCCGTCACCCCTCCAGCACCCGGAGGGGGATGCGGAGGGAGCCCCGCGATCCCACGCGCGTCCCGTGTCACCCTGCGGGGCTCTTGCTCCATCTCGTGGATATGTGGGAGAGCTGCGAAGAGTCGGTCTCTGTTTTCCTTGGGCGGTGGATGAATGGGGGAAAGGCTTTTATGGAGGGGACGACCTCAAGAGTGACAGAACGCAAAAGAGCTTATACGGCTCCCCCACCGTGCCAAAGAAAAGTGGCTTAAAGAATGAAAAAAAGTGCGGAAATAAAATGTTTTCTTTTTCTGCGGACACAAAAATCTTTAAAAAATAAAAATAAAAAAAAATTTGGGTGATGTTTGACCAAAAAAAACTGTGCCAAAAGGAAAAACAGACACGCCGAAATTCTCCACATTGAAAGCCAAAACTCTCCAGCATGTTAGGATGCAGCCTGTGCAATGAACTCATTCCATGGACAATGGCACATCCCAAACAATGGGCATCCCGGTGCCCACCCCAGGAAGCACCCACCACTGCTGTGCCCACCCCAGGGAGCACCCACGACGTGCCCACCACCTCACCAGCCGTGTGCCAAGTGGTGCCCGAGGTCAGACGGTCCCTCTCCAGCAGCACGACGTTGGTGATCCCCTGCTTGGCCAGGTGATAGGTGGTCTGGCAGCCCAGGCTGCCCCCCCCGACCACCACCACCTGGGCAGAGGGTGGTGGGGGCCGGCTGGGCTCCCCGCTCCCAGAGCCTTCCTCCTTTAGGGTCTTCTGGTATGGGACACTCTTCTTTGCCGTGGGCCCCGTGGCGCTGCTGAAGGAGCGAGGGCTTCTCCAGGGGGCTGGCAGAGAGCGGGGGGCAGCTGCCCGCAGGGCACAGCTCATGTAAGACATCTCCACCTGCAAATCCCAAAATGCCCTTGGCTGGCACAGCCTGGCTGCTCACCTCGCCGCTCTCCGGGCGGTTGCAGCATCTCTGGGTGCTGTGCAGGGGCTAAACGAGCCCTAAGGCATGGATGTCCCTGAGTGGGCTGCTGGGATGCCTTTCCATCAGGGAAACAGGATCCCAGTTCCAAGTGTGTGCAGCTCCCAATCAACCTTTGGAGGGCCCCCCCTTAAAAAAAGATGCTTGGGAATGCCCAGGGCTTGGCAGCCCTGTGCTTGCTCACGCCTCCAGAAACCACCTTTTTTTTTTTTTTTTTTTTTCCCCTGGAATTCAGGAGCGGGTTGGCCACAGTGAAGGTGCCAGGTTTGCTCCCTATCAGAGGGTGGTGCAATGGCTGCTGGGGGGGAGGGAAATAGGGACAGATCCTGCCTGCAGCCCCTGCAGCCCCTGTGTGTAGGTCCGAGCCAGACACAGCCTGAGATTTGCTCCCAGCACACGGTTTTAGGTGCATAACTGGGTACAGTGGGGTCTCACACACCAGTACCATCCCCCTCCCACACAAGCCACGGCCAAGGGGCTACCTCAGAGACCACCCCACTGAGACCCTGAACTTGCTTCCACGTGGCCTCTGAAACACCCACTATCCCTCCACTGTCCCCCCAGAGCCCAGCCAAGCTGCAAACTCCCACTTGGAAACCCCATGACACCGCAGGAGTTTCTCGGACAACCCATGGCACGTTCCCACCAGGCTCCACTCACCAGCAAGGCTCACTTCAGGTTGGCTTTCCCTGCTGCAATCACCGTGGGGCCCCTGCCTTCCTCCAGCGCTCTCCTCTTCCTCCTCCTCTTCCGACCCTTCAGCCCCTGCTGCAAAAAAATATTAACCAGCAACCGGAGGCGAGCGGAGCCAGCCTGAGAGGACAGGAAAGAGGGGCTCCTTCATACCCCTTCTGGTGGCTCTGCTGCTTCTCAACAGAGACAAAGAGGCCAGCAGAGAGGAGAAATTCAAAACAGGGAGGAAAATGCTGCTTTTCTCCCCGGCTCAGTGCCCAGCAGAGAACAAACAGCCCAGCTGGGGCCAGGGGGACTCGCAGCCTCTCGGGCTCGCTCGGCGCTGGCGGGAGTTGTCAGCTGAGTTGCCAGAGAGCAAACACGGCGAGGAAAGGCACCATCTGACCCTCCTGCTGCAGTTCCCAGTGGCTACAATTTAAGAGCAGAATTAAAATTAACTTACACATTTCCTAAGCCAGACCTGAGAGCTCCAAGTGAAGGCAGGAACACACCAAAAAAAAAAAAATTAATTTAGAGGGGGGATAGGAAAAGGAATGTTTGATTTAAATCTCCTAATCTGAAGGTTTATTGTTCTCCTTGTCAGGACTCACCCCTGGAATTAGGGCCTGTTTGGGCAGGATACTCAAGTTCTCCTGAAGGGCCTCATTCCAGTATCTCTGGGAAGCAGAAGTCAGTCTGGAGTCAGAGTTTGCCCAGTGCTTGGGAGGAATGGGGGTCCTAGGAACATAGTGGTCCCCCAGGCAACATCAGCCACCCCTACAGATCCCTGAGCAGCCCAGGGATGTTTTGGGGGGCTTTTAGAATCCAGTAGCATGACCCTGGGAAATGCCCCCCACTGCTCCCACCTCCACACCTCTGTTTTTGTGGTACCCAGCCTGTATCCAAATTCCTCCAGTTTGGGAAGGGTTTGAATAGGAGCAAAGGGCTTCACTTGCTCCAGCACCAGCCCATCTCCAGCAGCATTCCTCCCCTTCCCACAAAGATAAAACCAGTTTCTCAGTTTTAAAGAGGGCCCCAATTCCTCCAGAGCCACAAACAAGTCTAAACTCCTGTTTGCAGTGGGATGTTTCTGTTTGACAGGCCAGAAACCATTTCATCAGCATGTCCTGATTATAAATACGACCTTTGGGTTAGACCAGACCCAGAACAATACAAGCCCAAGTCTGTGTTCAGCAGACTGAGCCTTTCATCAAGCTTAGGATGCACAGTGGGGAAAGAGGCAGCTGCTGCAGCCCCTCCAAGCTCTGATGTGACTCCAGAGAAGGAACAAGGGTGGTTATTTTTTGTGATGGTCAGTTCAATCTAACAGGAGCTTATGCCAGTTTAATCTTTCTGTATACTTCATAGGTTAATTCTAAAATAAAGGAGCACAGTGGTTTGTGTGCACCAGCTGGAGTTTTCTAGGTCACAGAAAATGTGGCTCATGCAGGGATGAGCCAGCCAGGCATGCTGTGGAGTCACAGTCAGCATTGCCTGTGCCATCATCATCCTCATCCCTACCAGGGCTGCATGGGTAGGGCTGTGTACTCACCTCTACACTGCAACCTGAATTTGAGCTTGGGAAAGCGTCACCAGGACACGATCCCAAACCAAAAGCAGCTGGATCCCCACACAGTCCTGCTGGGCAGAGCTTTTCTAAGCTCTCCTCTCCTTTTCTGAGCCCCTGCCTCAGTTTCCCCATCCTGATCACACAGTGGTTTGGACCCTTCTTTTGGGATCCACAGGGCAGGGCAGCACGTGAGCTCAGCCGTGGCAGAGGGAGGTGGCCACACAAGGGCTGGTCACAGGTCACTGTGGCCATGGGGCGTCCCCAGGGCCACCACGGGTGGCTGTCACTCTCAGCCAGGAGCAGGACCTGCTGTTCACAGAGGGCAGCCAGCAAAGCCACTAACCCCCCCTCACCGTGTTTGCTCAGAGCTGGGCAGCCTGGCTGCTGTGGGGGATTATGGCAGCAGCTGCTCTTGCTGGGGGGAAAACCATAACAGTAATAATAGTAATGATAAAACCCCGTGGGCTGGTGTGTGTCCCCTCCTGGGACAGCCCAGGGGCTGTGCAGAGCTGGGGCCAGCTGTACTGGTCATGGATGGAGATTTATTCTCCTGTTAATGCCCCTGGAATGCAGCTCCTGGTCTGCTTACTGCACCTGGCCATGGTGGATAAATGCCCCATTTATTCCTGAGCCATCAGACCTTGCACTGGTGCAAACCCCAGGGGAAGGTTTAGGCATGAATCCAAGGGAAGCTGTTAAACATCCCCTGCCCCTGTGCTGGCAGGGATATTCCCTGAGGCAGGACTTTTGCATTTGCCAGCTCTAGTTCCAGGCTCTTAGGGCTGCACTTTGCAGCTCAGCTGTGCTGTGGCCATCTGATGGTGCCCACTCAGGGCCAGGCTGATGCTCATCACTGGCCAGAGAGCACCCAGGTACCAAAACCTGGTACTTCCTAACTGGTGCATGTTGGAGAGCTTCCCTTAGACTGGACAGCAACAGCAGGGAAGGAGGTTATCCCAAGCAGAGTCATCACCTGGCCCAAGGTTAAATATCCAGCTGAGTAGCATCTTCCCAAACCAGCATCCAAAAGTTAGTGCCCAGCTCATGTCCTGCTTCTGAGTGTAAGACACATCTACTCTTTGCTACAGCCCCTTCCAGCTGACCCTGGGAAAAGTGAAGCACTGGGGACTTCAAGAGCAGAAAAAAAATTAATGTTCTTAATTAAAGGACATGGCAGCTCACAGGGGCATCACTCTGGGTGAAACCTCCAGCAATGCCTCACGTATTTTATAAGCAGCTGTGTAAGTTTTCTTATTGCCCTGGAACATGCTGCTGCACACAGGGCCAAGTGGAATTCTGGAATATGATACTCGGGAGTGACTAAAAGTCATGGAAGATCATCCTTCTTCTCTCACCCTGCAGGGGTTCAGCTCAGGCAAGGAGAGGAGCTCCAGGGAAGATGCCTGGAGAGAGCATGGGAAAACTGGACAGGTGGCAGCTGCTCCAGGAACGAGAAGGAACCCCACAGGCAATGCAGGAGGAATCTGCCCAGAGTTTTGGAAAGGGTATGAACACCTGTCGTTCACATTAGGAATCAAGAAGGATCCATCCCTGTAGGCACCTACCTGCCCTGGATGGGCCAAGCCACCCTCCAGCCCCAGCAGGCTTTAGGTGCCAGGGACTCCAACATGATTCCAAGCCTTCTGGCACAGTACAAACCATGCTTAGGAGAAAAAACAAACAAACAAACAAACAAAAAACAAAAACCCCCCAACCTATCAGCAAAATTACACTTTATTTTTTTTCCGTTGTGGAATTTACTTCAATGTATTGTAACTTAAAAAGGTCCGGAAAAACCACATGCAAAAGGGTTTCTAAGTAGCAGCTAAAATTTCTATTCCAGCATTACAAGCTATTCCAAATGATTTCCAAATTCCCAGCTAGAAACTATTTCATAAACAGTTTTATCTTTAAACTCCCTCCACCCTTCCCCAGTTAGTGCAGTGCAAAGGAAAAACCCAAGGAATTTACATATTATTTTCCAACGTATCCCATTGCAATTTCGAATGATCTGCGACGAACTAAAATATATATACAACTTTCTCACCATCATAAAAAAACATTTCCCTTTCTTATTCACAGATATATTTGTGGCAAATGGCTGAATAATTACAAACAAAACAATCTTTTTAAACAAGTTTCTTACACCAGTAAACACAAGAGGGAGAGCTCTCTGAAGGGAAAGGGGTTTGGCAGGACTGGGAGGGCAGCACAGGCAGACACTGGGGAACCCTTTGGGGCATGAGGGACAGAGATGCCCTGGTCCCTGTGACAAGTACATGCTCTCCCAGAGGGGATGACCTCACCACTTTACAAAACTGGCCACGTTAAAAGGTCTGTAAGGCTTTAGGATCTGAGGCATAATATGAGCCATCATGAGTTTGTCACACGTGTGTGTCCCATCCACCCAAATACACCTGCAGCTCCAGCACAGCTCCCAGAACGGGAACAGAGCCTTTTGCTCTGCACAGGAGCAGGGCATTGCCAGCTCACCCTAAAGCTGAGATCTGAGGGGCTGGCAGGGAGGGGTTAGCACCAAACAGTATCTTGGGAAAGCCCTGAGCCCCCTCACCTCACTGAGCGTGACCCATGGTGGGCATCTGCCCCAGCCTGACCCTGATGAACACACCACCCCACTCCCCCTAAATGGGGGCACTCACAGAGCTCCTGCAGGAAGGGGAAGCAAAATAGGGTGGGTCTGGGCTTGACACTGAGCAACAACATGTAATTCCCAAGTTAACATCATTGCCTTGTCTTTAGGAGCCCCAAACTCTTCCATTTCTCATCCTGAGCATGGCATTGCTGCTCCATTTGGATGCTGCCAGGGGACTTGTGTGCCAGGGACCAAGGGCATCAGCACTGCTCACCCACCCACTGCTGGCATCTCCCAGACCTGCACCAACACAATGCCAAGAGCCCACAGTGGGAACACGGCAGGAGCACCACAAATCCCAGGAGAACATCATCAGGGCATGGAAGCACCAGCTCAAAATACCACGCATTCAGAGAAGCTGAAGGGCAGCTCCTGGGGCTCAGATACAGAGAAGTTGTTCCCTGTCACGCTCCCACACATAGATTTGTTTGTCTTTGCACTTTGGAAGGGAATTCTGGAGCTGGAGAGCAAAGGCAGTCCCTGGCAGGAGATGACAGCCAGGATTTCCACCCAGCAGCTCTGCACTTTGGGAAGAACAGACTCGGACAGGTGGGGCTCAGGACACAGTGGGGAATGTCAAAACAGAAGGACCTTTACTTGGCAGCAGCAGCAGTTACAGCCTGTGGGAGGAAGAGAGGGGGGCAATGCTCCCAGCCCCCAAAAGTGCACACAGCTGGGAAAAAGAGATGCTTTCACAACTCAGGGAGAGGAATCAGGAGTTGATACCGTAGCCCTTACTCAGGTGGGTTGGCCCTGAGCTCAGCGAGGTGGGACGTGTCATGGATGCAAGAGAAATCAGCCTGGCTTGGGGGGAGGGGGGTCCTGCTGGCAGTGAGAGGAGGACAGACCCAGGGACACACGCTCCTCTGCATGCACCTGGTGTCTTGATGGCCTCCAAAGCCCTTGTGTGGCAAAGCACATCTCCAGTCCAGCAACGTGCTGAGACCTCCTGCTCTCACCAGTGGAACCAGTCTGCACTCTGGGCAGCCCCTCTGCCTGCGACAAGGCTGGTGGGACTGAAGTGGTTGTAAAGAAAACAGCCTTGAGGATGCCAAAGTGGCTCTTTCCCCTCCTGTCTGATCTGAAGATCCATTCCAGCCTGTGTCTGATGGTCAGAATGATGTCACAGCTGACATCCCTTCAGAGATGAGCCACAGCCTCCTCCTCCTCCTCCTCCCAGGCTGGCTGTCTCCACCATGCCCCCTCATCCTGACCTGGGGAGCCCACCTGAGCGGTGTGGCAGAGGGTCTGCGTTGTCTCCTCGGGGCTGAATCGCTCCCTCCCTTCGGAAACCCCCCAATTCTCACCGTGGCACAGCCAGGCACCAGCACGAACCTTCAGCCTCCCCCTCCCGCCACCACCATCACCACGGTGGCTTCTCAAAACACCTTTTAAAAACAAAGGGGGTGTGGACCCCCCATCCCCTGGAGGGCAGCGCAGAGTCTCTCAGCTCTGTCCATGCAGGGGAGCGCGGCTCCCCCGGGACTCCTCCGCAGCAGCCGCTACACCGACGGTATCCGACAGCCCATCGATCTTCTATACACGGCAGAGGAGCGGGGCGGGGGCGGCCCCGGCGTGTGCACACACACTGTACAGAGGAAGGGATGCTGAGGAGCCTGCGGGAGCAGTCCTGGCACGGGCACGGGCTGCAGCGGCTCCGGGCGCTCGACGACTTCCACCGCACATCCCCGCAGTCACTGCACCCCCTCCTCTTCCACGTACGTCGAGGGAAACCAGCCGACCTGTAGGGGGAGCGGAGAGGTGGAGCTGGAGCTCAAGGGTCACAGTCTCAAGCCTGACAGAGTTCAAGGAGAATTTGGACAACGCTCTCTGGCACGTGGTGGGGTTTTGTTGGGGTTGTGCTGTGCAGGGCACAGCGGAATTTGATGGTTCTTGTGGGTCTCTTCCAGCTCAGGATGTTCTACAAGGGACCTCCTGTCCTGTCACTGGGACTATTTCCCTGTCACCACGTGCTGTTCCCAGGGAGTCATCTGCAGTCCTGGATGTGCCAACATCCTGACACACAGCAGTGATGGTGCTGAGCCATCACCCTAATTTGGGACAGAGCTAACACTTTATGCATTTCCTTGGACACACAGGCTGCCCACAATATATAAGGGATCAGGGCATGAAGAATCTGCCCTCTGTGCTACAAACTGTGGGACACCAGGTCAAGCCACCAGCCTGCTGCTTTCCCCAGGATGCTGAGCCTTCCTTTGGCACAGCCACTCCTATATACACCCTCCACGTGCAGGTTTAAGGAAGAGCAGACTCAGACCTTGCCCACCCACTGCATGCTCCCCTCCACCTGTGTGCACCAGGCATCGCTGTCACAACATCACCAACTGGCAACACAGCAGTGGCTCTTGTGAGAGACTCAGGATCCAGGAAGGAGCACCATGGAGTGGGACACATCCCCCCCGTGCCCTTCGCTGTCCTGACAGCAGGGAGGACCAGGTGCTGCACAAGGACATCATCTGGATACACTCACTCTTCCGTTGGTTTCCCCCTTCCACCATCCCTGGTCCCCGCCAATCCTGCTGTAGATCTTCACCACGTCCCCCTCTCGCAGCGAGAGCTCCCGCATGTCCCGCGCCGCGAAGTTGTACCGTGCCACCGCCGTCCCTATGACCCGTGGGGTGAACACTGGGGAGGGGACAAAGCACAGGGGTCGGCAGCTGCCCCCACCACGGGGCACTGGCTGAAGCCTGGGGAAAAGCTTGGTGAGGTTCAACCTGGGTTTTCCACCACGGCTCCCATGGCAGCACCATGGCCTGGAGGGACTGGTCTGAATTCTGGGGTGGTCGGGGTTAAATGGGATTCCTGATGAGCCTTGAGTGGCTCGGTGGGTTTGGGAAACCCCCTCTCTGCTGGCCAAGGGGCTTGCTGGGGATCACTGGGGTGAAGGGCACTTTGGTGAAGAAGTAAAAGAAAGCATCTCATGGGAATGCACCATCACTAATAATGAAATCACGGGGAAATCCTGCTCCACTCACAACCTCAGGTCTGGCTGCTGCTCAGCTCCCACCTGATGGAACCACCTTGTCAAAAAAACCTCACAAATCAACTTCAAAAACTGAGTTATTTGGAACGATTTCTTCTAGAGGTGTTGAGCAAATCCTGCCACAAGGAGGAAGAAGCTGCTAGCCTGGGTTCTTCTTGCTCCTATCCCTGCCACAGAGCACCCAGGGCCCCTGAAAACTTGGTCCCATTACAGACCAAACAGTGCCAAAGCACCCTGCAAACCCTAATGCTGACCAACAGCTTGTGATGAGGAGGATGACCCCATAGGCCATCCCAGGAGCATCAGAACACCCCCAGCACCACAAATCTCCATCACTTTAGGCAGGGCATACTCCGGGGAGGCACAGGAGGAGCAGCAATGAGGTGGGGGAAGGCAGGGGTATTGCTCAGGGTTCCTGCCCCAAGGTCTGGACAGGAGGAAGAAGGCTGGAGAGCAACAGAGGGAAGGATGGGATGTGCGGAGGAGGAGAAAAATGAACCTCCTCTGAAGTCTGCAGAAAATCTACACCCTGAAGGGACACTGTGTTTCAGTGAAGCTCCCTTCTTTGTCCCAGGATTGCTAAGGAGTAATTTCAATTGTAAAAACATGCAAACCAAGGTTGAACTAAGTCTGAGGAAAAGCTTTGCCCAGGTTTTCAGCTCTTGGGATGGAAGGAGATGAGGATGGTTATGGAGACAATCCAGACACACAACGTGCAATCACTGGAGGGCTTGTCCATCCTGGCCAGGCAGCCAGGCTGGAGAACAGAGCAAGAATCACGGCAGCTTTGAGCTCTTTCATCAGGAGCTTGCTCAGAGCCCATTGCTGCACAGATTACTTCCTGCAAAACTTTCTATGTAGTTAGAGGATCCCAAATTCCCAGATTCATGCTTGAAAACTTAAGCATTCTTCCCCAATACAGCAACAAGGAAGGCACATATGGCTTTGCCTACAATTTTCCCAGTCCAATCTAAAGAAAAGGCTGAAGGATAAAAGCTCAAATGGGAAGAAAGGGGCTGGCAGGATTTTGCTCTGACCCCCCTGCACCACATTAAATCAATGCCTATAACACATTAAATCAATGGGGTTCACAGGCCAGGGCACCACTGCGCACTCTGCAGGGAGACTGAGCCCCAGAACGCATCTGACAGCACAGGTTCCCCTCTGCCTCCTCAGCAAGGGGCTCCTGATCAGCTTTGGATACCAGAGCTCAAAACCTGCTGGACACTGAGATGTTCTCCTCCAGAACAAGGAGGAATGGACTGGGAGACAGTGTGATGTCAATGCTCACTGGGTGAAATACATGGGATAAGCAGGTTGAGCTTGAAGTACATCATGAGATCCAAAAGTGCTAAATTCACTTTTTCTTTTTTTTTAAACTCTTTTTCTCAAATAGCAACAACTCCATCTTCTCCCTGCCTTGATTTTTGGGAGGGGGGGGAGTGCTCCCAGCAGAGCTGTGGTTAATAAACTTATTTCCAGTCTGTACCCCAGGGCAGCACTGGGGTCCCCCTCTAAACTGCCTGTGGGGGTGGAGGGACAGCAGAGACCCTGCAGGTCCTACTGGTGATGGCTTTCAAGCTGGGGATGGTGGCAGGTCTCTCCAGCAGGGAGAGGCACTGGTACCTGACCAGAAGGGACTTGAGGAGCTCTGAGAAGAAAAGTTGAGGCCCTGAGGACTGAGAAAAGAAAAGTTGTAGGAAGCGCGGGAGGCTGCAAAGAGGTTAGAGAGAAACAGAAAGAGGCAGAACACGCATTAAAAAGGAAATAAAAAAAATATTACAATGCTTTAAAAGCTGATGGAGAAATAAAGGGCAAAGCATGCAGAGGGGTTTGTGCAGGGGCTGGGAGCTGGGACAGCTGACAGGTCTGGCCACAGCACCACAGCCAGTGTGGGGGCTTGAAAATCATCCCATGGTTGCCTTTCATGCAAAAGGAAACTTAACCAACTCTTAAAACCTATCTTCCTTTGTTATTCTTTTATGAAAAATATACCACAGAAAAAGTTTTAAAATTCATTTTTCCCCCAAAAATAGTTAGTTCTGCACTCGGGATTTTGGACAAAACAACATTTTGTCCTATTGCACATTTTGCTTTCCATTTGTTTTCATTTTTTTCCTTTCTTTTTATTTTGGACTTACCATTTCACCCATCATCTCCATTAAAGGAGTCCCACTAGGATTCAAACCATCACAAGTCACACTGGAACTGGATCCATTAAAACACACACACATGAACTCATGTGGGTGGGTAAGACATGATAAACCCCACTAACTGAGCATCACATCCCTGCTCCCAACATACAGATGGATGGGATGCTCTGGCAGGACCAGAGGATGGGCAAACCACCCCTCAGCACAGGGTACAAAACCACAGGAGGGGAACTAGTCTTCCCCAGCTCCCTCAGATGCCCCCGATCCCCACCACCTCATGTGAGACCCATCCTCAAAACGCCACCAGCCAAGCAGGAGATTTATCTGCACACTGAGGAATACAAGCCCTACAACGAAGCTAAAAAATCCCTTCATCCAGTGCTTCCTACACCTGGCTGGAAGGGTGAGGTTTTCCACGCCAAGTTTAACTGCACCCAAGCTGGGTTTTACCTGGAGAGCGGGTGAAGGTCCTGGAGGTAGAGCGCTCCCGAGATTTGTAGGGGTATTTCAGTGTCGTGTCCAGCTGCTTGAAGCTCTCCTTCAACGAGTGGCTCTGGTAGTACTCAACCAGCTCCTGGGAAGGATGAAGAGGCACCTGGCTGTCTCTGCCATCCTCTGTGTGACTGGCAGGGGCAGTGCACACGCTGCAAGGCGGGCAACAGAAACCTACCAGCAAACTTTCGAACTTCTTGGCTTCCGTGATGTGAATCCAGTTGTCCTTCTCCACCACCTTGATGTGCTTCACCTCCTCGTTGAACCTGTGAAGGTTGTAGCAAAAGCACTCAAGAAAACATAGCAGCGTGTTCCAACCCGAGCTTGTCCTCCACGAGTGAGAAATGCTAAATTACTGAATGACTAAAGGAGGTATCACTCACTTAATACTGATGGCAAAGCGCTCGGCCTCAGCCGGCCGCTCCCGGATCAAGTAGGTGCCGCTGACATGGGACTTGAGCAGGTTGTCCGTCTGCTGCCGCTCCATGTTCCCTGCAAACCTGAGCCCAGAGGTTAATTCATTACTTGAATTAATTAGAATAAATGCACATCTTCAAAAAGGCATGTTTTGGATAAAAAGGTATGTCTTTTTTTAAAGGCACGGAGGTTGGGAAGGCAGGTAGAGAAACAGGTCTCATGCGAATGCCCCAAGATACCCAAGAAGCTGCTTGGCCACTGAACTGTGGGTTGAGTGATGCTGAGAAGTACCTGACGCCTACAAAATATCACTAATTAGGAATCAGTCCTCAGGTTAACGAGGCTTCAGCAAGAGCTAGAGAGTGGGGATAATTTAGTTCTGTGAATTTGTAAACCTGGATGGAGTTGGAGGGAAGGAGCAGCTGGGAAGCCAAGCACAGCCTCTCCCACCAAGATAGGAATTGCCTCCCTCCTCCCAAAATGATTTTCTGGGCACAGAAAATGGGAGGACAAACCAGCATCTCTTTTTGCCTCTGACTGTCTCCATCAGTGAAGAAATCCCCACGGATACTGCCAGGGTTGCGCCAGGTTTCAAACACCACAGTGGCAGCTGCCCCGTGGCCATAGGGAAAGCAGGATGCAAACCACTCCTAGCCTGCACTCAGAATTCCTCACTGGAGCGGATTCCTGACAAAATAACAACCAAAAGGCAAGGCTGCTTTATCTCCATAGCCAGAGGAGGGTCGACTCACCATGGGTACGCTGTGTAGTCAATCTCCCGCGAGGGGGGTCGGCTGTTGGGAGGCTGCAGAGACAGAATTGCTCATTAGTGGAGAGCCGGCAGCTCGGCAGGCTGTGCATCACCGGCGAGATGCTCCTCTCCACAGGAGAGTTCCCTTTGCCGAGCTCCTCCTGGATTATTGGCTTGGGCAGCGGAGGGCAGTGTTGTAGCTGAGCATTTCCCTCTCAGCCTCCCAGCTGGGATGAGCAGGCTGTGCTTGTTCATTTACCTGAGTGGTTTTTAATTGGGAAGCAGCTGACAGCATTACAGAAAACGGCTAAAAACAATTAAAATACATCAAAGGCAGTTTTCCTGCACTGTGCTTGATCTCAAGCCCTCTGCTCCCAAGTCAGCCCTGTAGAGGAGGAACAGAGTCCAGACCTGGTCACACCAACCCCAAGCTTGGGAACAGGGCAGAGACTGATGCAATTTAGACATCTGCCACCATGGAATGAGGGATCCATCTCCTGGCTAATTCAGCCACAGTTAAGACCTCACTGACGGTCCAAGGGCTCACAGGAAGGACCAAAGTCTCAACCAGAAGAGCAACAGGGACCACCAGAGCACTTGCAGCCACCCAGTGCTCCAGGCTCCATCCCCTCTGGCACTTACCCTGGCATCCACGGGGCAGGGCTTTACTGATGAGCTGGGAAAATAACCCGACTTCTTCGTCTGCAGGAGCCGCCCCTGCAAAGCCAAGCTGGGCATCAGACTGGGGAGCAAGGGGGTCACTGTGCAGGGATGGGGACAGGCTCCAAACTGCCTCCAACCCCCCCCAGCACACCCCTGCTCCAGGAAAGCCCACAAATGAAAGGGAAAACATAGAAGCCACTGGTTTAAAACTTTCCAGGAGTTTCCCAAGGGGAATGGTTCTCACCTCCCACCACGGCGAGTCGGGGTCCCCCCTTAGCAGCTCTATCACATCCCCAATTTGAAAGGTCAGAACTGGCTTCCCAGGAGGGGCTGGGTTTCCATGGTAATTCTGAACTGCCACCATTTTAGGACCTGGGAGAGAAGCAAAATAGTTTCACCACCTTGTCCCTGCTCAAAAACCCCAAAACAAAACTCCTCCCCACCTGAAGCCTATTTCCTTATCCTGGGAGCCACACATCCAATGGCACCAGCAGTCAGGATTTGGGGGCAGAAAGCATGAAAGCAGAAAAGAACAGCGTCCACAGTGAGTGTTCTTGGCTCCTGCAGTCACATGGATGATTGAATTCCCTGAGCAAAAATAAACCCACGGAGGACTGAGCCCAGCCAAAGCTCCAAGCTCCCAGCCCTGCACCTGGATTAGAGCCTCGCTGAGGCAGACAGGCTCTTGCCAGGCAAAGTCTGGCTGCCATCAAACACCAACCAGGCTCAGTGGTGACACCACGATTGCAAAAGAGACCAGCAGTGACACCCAGTATTGCAAAAGGGACCAGAGAACACTCAGCTTCCACTGGGTGTCAGCTGAACCTCGGACTCAAACGTCCCTGAAGCTCCCAGTCAAAGTCCAGCTGTCTCGCCAGCAACTGCACATTAAACAAGCTCCCCCAACTGCACTTCAACCACAGTGTTTATTTTCAAAGCACTTCCCCACCTCTGCCTCTCCCTGCCCAGTGAGAGCACTCTCTGCTTGCTTTTTTGTTTTAACCAACAATTTGACTTGGGTTTCTTTTTGCCAGGCTTGGCTTTCCTTCCATCAGAAAAAGCACAAAAACAAATTGTTCTTCTCCTTTGAGCCAGAGCATGGGCAGGGCAGGCCCAGAGCTCTGTCCAGGCTAGTTTTAAATGAAGAAGATAAAACAATATTGCAGTAACCATCGTGAGTGATGGCCCATGAGAGGGCAGAGCCTGGACCTGCACATCCCCAGAGCACACCGGACATGCCAGCAGGAAGATGCTCCACCTCAGCAACAAGTCTCCTTGCCAGGATATATTTTGTCTACTTGGAAGGTTGATTTGGCACAAGGAAACACACCCAAGGTGTCCTCAGTCACTGATGTGATGGGCAGAAGCTTTACTGGCCCAGCAGAGCAGAGCAGGGACACGGGGGCACCCAAAGAAATGATGTGGCACTGGCAGCAGGTGAGGGCTGAGCCCAGGTTGCAGCTGTGGGTCTTTCCACAGAGACCTGACCTGCTGCTCTGGGGAGCAGGGATAAGAGAGACCCCAGTGCCCCATCACTTGCTGTGAGGGAGCACAGGACCCTTCTGCAGGAACTAATGGCATTTTCTGGTCTTGGAAGGAACCTGCCCCTTCCATGGACTCAGCGCTGGGGATTCCTGCAGCCACAACCAAGATGCCACCTCTACTTGCCCTCCTGAAATACAGAAATGCCCTTACCAGGTCCAGCACCCAGTGAATCCTGCAAAGGAAGAGGAAAAAGTTTCTGTAAGGACACATCAGTCTCGGTTCTCTCTGTGAGCACCCCCCCTGTAGCCACCAAGATGAGAAACTCTCTCCCAAAACCTCCCTGGTATGCCCCAGCACATGGTGCTTGTCTCAGCTGGGTGCTGGCACCTCCCAAGGGCTGTGGTGCTGCACAAACTGGGCCAGTTTTAGCCTGGAAAAGAGGTCACTGGCCCCCAGTCCTTCTGCCTCCAAGGCCTGTGGTTGCTCTTTCCATGAGCTGCCCACACCTGGACTGGGCAAGGACACAGGCTCTGCCTAAGGCAGAGGAGGGTGAGGAAAAGGGCCATCAAAAAACATACCTGGTCTGCTGAAGAACCTGCAAGAGAAAAGGTGGAATAATTGGTTAATTTAACAGGCAACAAACCCCATTTTCTGTTTGTCACACACCAGCATCAGTGGGTGAATTGACAGAAAAAGCCCAAAGCTGAGGTGAGGGTCACTCAAGTCACTGCTCTCCTCTGGATGGGCAGGATGCAGGCATGGATTGCAGCTGGACAAGGATATTTCCTCACTTGCACAAAATTCTGTGATTTGCCTTCTTCTTTTCTCTAATCCCCACTCAAAAACTACCTGGAGCCACCCTGTGACAGCCCCCTGCCCTGAGCAGCACCGAGGCTCTGACCCAGGCAGAGGTGAGCCACAGCTTTGACCAGTTTAGGCCAAAGACACAAATTTTTGCCATCCTGTGGGACATTTGGGACCCAGAGACGAAGTCTCTCCTCATCAGAAATGTTATCCCTGCTGCAGACACTCCTACTTTCATTATCCAGTATCTTCTGATGGAGAACTCATCATCTCTTAAATGCCCACCCAGCACGAGGGCTGGTGTACCCCACAGAGCACACAAAGCTGCCGCGGTCCATGGGGTGAAACTTCTTTGCTTTGGGTGGTTTTGGCTGGTTTGCTTGTCTTTTAAACCATCAGCCAATGTGAATTAAAGCCCTGGGAGGTGGGTGGGAGTGCACTTCTATTTTTTTATGCATTAACAAACATTAGGGCTTTATAGAGATCATTCACGTGCAGCAATAAGCTGCTCACGATGTGAAATAACTCACCCATCTTGCAGGGAGGAATGATCTCCAAGCACTCCTTATGAGCACCTGCTCCACATTTGGGGCAAAGATAGCCCTGGTAGAAAGTTCCTCTGTGGGGGGGGAAAAAAAAAAAAGTCAGAAAGTCCTAATCCAGCCTCAGCTCTGAGATTTTCTTTCCATATTGTAATGCCAATGCAGAACAGCTGGAAGGTTGTTGCTCACCTCAAGAACATCCTGCAGGCTTTGCAGTTGGTCGTCTTCTCAAATGTGTACATCTGAAAGTTATGGTGATTTGCATTGGCTTTCTCTGGTTTTATGTTGGACCTGAGGGAAAGGATGGAGGGGTTATCAACCTGTCCCCACGAGGAGCTGTTTGCATTTCAGTCCAAGCCAGGAAACCACACAGACAGATATGAAATCAAATGTGAAAGGGGACTCGGGGCTCCACTGTGTCAGAGAGAGTTCTGCCCATCAACCTTCCCCTGGGACAACAGTCCTGGATTTGGCCCTTGCCTGAGTCAGTCATCAGCCCAGATCTGTCAGCACGGGACCAATCCCTGCTCTGCTCAGGACCAGCTCCTGCAGCACCACCCTGCTCCTGCAGTGCCTTTCTCCAGCCCCAGCTTGGTGCTTTCCCCATGGCCCTGGCACCACAGGGTGCCATTTCAGAGAATCACAGAGTGCTTTGGGTTGGAAGGGATCTTAAACATCATCTCTTTCCCCCCCCCTGCCACGGGCAGTGACACCTTTCACTAGACCAGGCTGCTCTAAGCCCTGTCCAATCTGGCCTTGGACACTTCCAGGGATGGGGCAGCCACAGCTTCTCTGGGCACCCTGTGCCAGGGCCTGCCCACCCTCACAGGGAAGAATTTCTTCCTAATATCCAATCTCAATTTCAGAGAAAAAAAATCCCATTTCAGAGATGCACCACTCATTCTCTGGTGTGGATGCTCAGAGTAGATGGTTTCAGGCTTCCTTTGCACAGGGACCCATCCTGCGAATCCACACAAGCTTCCCCATCACAGGTTTTGCTATCAGAGCTGCTCTCCAGTGACCTGATGGTCCAAGGCACTTTTCCCTTGAACTTGGGAACTGCACCCAGGGCTAGAGCAGCCACTCATGCTCACATTGCCATTTCAAACTGCTCCATCCACTTCCTCTTCATTTCCTCTGTCTTGCAGAAGAACTGGAAGCCCTGTTTCCCCTGAAGGTGGATTAGGTAGAAGCCGTATGACCACTGCAAGAGAAAATGAGAGCGCTGGTCTCACTGTGCTCCCAACACCTGAGCAGCAGAACACATCACACTTTTATTCAGGCACCTCAGTAACTGCTCTGAGTGCCTGTCCCTGCCCCTTCTGCTGAACCTTGCACAGGGAACAGCAGGGAAGGAGGAAGAGGAGCTCCCTGTTTCTCTAACACATCACAGCTAATGATGCCTGAACCGGCTTGGTGCTGTGCACTTGGACCAAATAGGATTTCATGGTGGCAGATGAGAGAACTCAGATTTTTCTGCTCCACTAGATCCTCCCCAGCCATTATATCTCTTGCTGACAGCAACTGACAGCCCGGGAGGAACATCTGACCTGCCCACCACACATATGCTCAGCCTGTCTCATTACAACACTGCACAGAAACACACGAGAGAGAGGCGAGTGCTTTGCTTACCATTTTTCCATGAGACTAGAAAGCATAGGAGAGCAAAGTGGAAACATTTCATTAGCACACAAAGCTACCAGCATTTCTTCAGCAGCCAAGTGGCAAAATTGGCTATTCTTACCCCAGTGTCCCTCATTTCATCCCTCCTCCCATAGCATGTAAGTGGATTAAGCTAATGGGGCTCTACTAAAGTGATAGTTGGGAGGTTTTTCTTAGCTCTTGGTCCTGCAGCCTGAGCCTCAAACCACCAGCAAAATGATGTTCCTGTAGTGCTTTGAGTGCCAGTTTTGGCAGGCTGGTGTGCAACACTCACACTGCCTTCCCAGGCTCCTCCACCCCACGGCTCGTGGGAGTGAGAGCACCCGGATGGACTTTCCCTCCCCTCCCTATCCGACGTTTGCTCCCTGATGATGGGCCAGAAAGCAGGGAGCAGCTTCCTCCCTCCTAACTCCAACCATCCCAGGCTCCTCAGGGCTGTTCTGCAAGGACAGAGGTCAAGTATTCAGCCCAGCCCCACATTAATAAACATTTCCCAAAGCTCTCCAAGGCTGCCCTGAAAGATGAGCATTTATTTTCCAGCTTTTCTGCAAGCTCTGTTTCTACTTTAAAAGGCTAATGGGAATGTACTACTCTGAAGCAGCTCCAAAGTGCTCTCCAGCAGAGCTAACACTCGGTCCACCTACCTTCTTAATGTCCTTGTTATTCATGGGGTCATCAGTCATCTTGTGGAAGAGCAGCTCAATAATTTCTTTCAGCTCATAATTGTATCCTTTCCTTTTGCAGACAATCACCACTTTATCAAATAAAAATAAATACCTGCCCAAAGCAAGCAAACAAACAAGCAATCCAGTCAAACACCTCATCAAAGTTCCCACCCAAGGGGAAGGACTTGGAAAGCTCTGCAGAGCTTTCCAGCCAGCACTGCTCAATGCGTGGACTCTGCTGTTCTTTCACAGTGAAGGTGGGTTCTACTAGTGAAAGTCCAGGCAATAACTGAATAAATGAGCTCAAGGGGAATCACCAAACAAAGGCACATTTAGTTTGGGAGCATTTCTGAGTGCTGTTGTTCACTCACCTGTCCTGCTTGGTGTGGTTGACTATGGAGCGCACCTTCAGCTCCCCATCGATCTTCGGTCTCCCAAACTCCTCCAGCTTCACTTGCTGCAGAAAGCAAAGCAGGGCTGAGATCCACAGCCAGGGTTGGAATGGTGCTTTGGGGAAGTGGAAATCCAAAACTGTCCAGACTGCACCCCCCCAGCCCTGCTTTGAGCTGCTGAAGCTCCAGGAGCAGCATTGTCCTCACCAAGGGGAGGGAAGATGCTCCCAAGGGGAGCTCAAGGATGCTCCCAAGGGAGCCTGTGCCTGAGCAGGACCACCGGAGATCCCTGGACCTCCTGCAGCGGCCATCCCAGGGCAAGGCTTCAGCAGTCAAAGCATTTTTACAGAGTTTGGGATTTGGAGAGCAAACCCCTTCACAAAATTTTCCAGAGCTTTCTACAATAGTCAAGGACGCTCTGTCTGTTAAATAACCATCAATTAGAAGTTCACTGTTTCCAAATGAAGTCAGGGCTTAAAGCCCCGAAATCCAGCACCCCTTTGGAAAGCCCCTGGGGTGGGCACGCCCCAGCACCTCTCTCCATCACCCTTTGGAAGCATCTCAGGTGTCAGCCCCCAGATTGCATTACCCAGTGTAAAGTGTGACAGCAGAGCAGCTGCTCCCACAGCTGCCCAGTCTCCTCCTTCATCCCCCCAAAAAGGAGAAAAGCTCATTAGCTTGAAGCTCTGCCATTGAGTATCAAATTACTGGGTTTGTTCAGTGTTAGAGTGAGTGCTGGGCTGCACAGGGTCAGCTGATGCACAGTAATGGGACTGAGGGATGGAGTTTGGAGGATGAGATTCTCCTTAAGAGATCTGGTTGAGATTTTGGGGATTAGGTGTGTTATTACAACAGCTCTTCTCGTCCACTTTCAGTTAATCACTGTCCTCTTAACAGCAAAAGAAAACCCACTTTAAATAGCAGACAGTTAGTGCATTTGGGGAATTCTTGGGCTCCCCCTCCACTAATAACATGAGAAAAAAGTTGGAGAAGCATTTTCAGTGTAATCACAACCAAAGCAGTTTGGGGATGTAGCATCTACTTCTGCACCATCAGCAAAACCACTCTCAGTGATGAGTGTCTGAACACGCAAGTATCTTTCTGGGACAGCACATCAGAATCAGTAGTAATCACACAGAAAAAGCAAATACAGTAATAATCAAATTAAATTGGGTTCAAGAGGATTATCCAACTTACCAGGTTTTCTATAGAGCTCTGGAATTCACTTATTTTCTTTAGAGTCTCTTTGTCCCTCTTTACTTCATTGATGTACATGGCCAAGTCCTTGAAAGAAAAGTGAAGATTGGTATTTCTTGTCCAGATGACAATTGTACCTTACCCGAGCAGGACCCCCACGAGTTTGGCTCCCTGAATCCCTCAGGAGTCTGAGCAGGACCCCACAGCAGCCCAGGACACCTGAGCACAGCCTCTTAGTGCTCCCACTGCTGAGCCAGATGGGTCCTGCAATTTTTCCCATTTCCCAGAAGATGGCAATGCATGAATCCATGGCAGTGCACGAATCCATGGCAGTGCAGCAAACCCAACCTGTGGCTGTCACCTGGTTGAGAGCCCAAGCCAGGCACCCCCTGCCTTGCACCTCTGCCTGGCAGTGCCCTTCCCTCCCAGCTTTCATCACTGCAATTCCCTGCATCCCCCTGGACACGAGAGCTGCGAGCCAGTCTCTCTGTCCAAACATCTCTGTCTGTAAAATAACTGCCTTAGACTCCCAGTTGAATGCAAGCTGTGAACAGACTTGACTTGGCTCTGTCCCCCTCGCTTCCAGCTCATCTCCCTGGGTGGTCCAGATTTCACCTGAGATGGTGAGAGCACTAGTATGTTCATGCCTGGTCCTTTCTGGGATATCCCACAAGAGCATCCCCACCTCCAACACCTCTGAGCTCCAACATCTCCCACCACACAAAAGCGATGTTGCAAAATAAGGAGATAGTTGATGGAGTTTGTTCTGTCCTCAAAAACTCCTTGCTTAGCCAAATTTTGATCCAACAAAAAGAATGAACCCCATCCTTTCCACTGAAACAACTTCTTACATCTTTCAGTGTATTTTCTGTGCCTGATTGCCTCTTGTGTGCTCCCTCCTTGAACTCAGCAACAGCTCTTGTCAACTTGGATTAGATCTGAACATAGGATTTTTTAAGACATCCCCTCTGGGTCAGACCTTCCTCAGCTTCCCAAGAGAAGAAGGGTTAATCGCAGATGATAATCACATATCTACATGACAATACTTGTAACATCACAAACCACCCCACCGTGGCAGGGATGCTGATGAGAAATGACACAAGCAAAAGCCTCATGAAGCAGCATCCTCCACCATGCCTGAGCACTGACCTCAGCTCCCTCCTGCTGAACAGGGGAAGCACAGTCCCAGGATCAACCATGACTTGAAAACACTACAAAGCAAACACAGGCTGCAGGATTTCACTGGGAGTTGTGTTGTCCCATCACCACCCAGGGGATCAGTTCTGCACTCTCAGGCAGAGGGTTGGTACCTGCACCAAATACCCCCAACTACAAACGATTTTTCAGTAAAAATCCTGCCCTTGCCTTGCACAAACAACTATCCATGCAAAATAAAAAGGAAGCGAATCCCTTTGGGAAACATCGCTCTGTTCACCCCCTGCACGGCCCTCACCCCAGACAGCAGCAATGTCTGCTGCCTGCCAGCACAGCAGACAGAAAGGCTGCACTTGGGATGAAAAACATCACTTGGAAGTTAAGCCTTGGTTTACAGATCAATTAAAACCAAACTCAACGGCTTCCGAATCCCCCGTCAAGCCCCCTGTGGTCGGAACTGCACCCGCTCTCCTGACCATGAGGAAGAGCAGAGAGAAACCTTCCTGATGGCTATCAGTGGCTTCCTGCAAAAAAATGCTGAGTCTGCAGCATAGCCACAGCACATTTATTTATTTATTAGCAGTGGTGTTGGCAGTGCTGGATGATGAGGCCATAAGCAGGGTTTAACTGCTGTCACCACGTCTGGCGTTCATGTGAGGCCAGAGCGCAGCACTGGGCTGTGAATGCAACGTCCTTCAAACCACCTTCACTCTAAAGTGATCCACATATTGGCTCTGGATTCCTGGGCTTGGAGGGATAATGGTTGGAAAGGTCACCTAACTTATGTAAGTGCCAGGAAATGCAGTGATGTTATAAAAGCTGTGGCTCAGAGGTAGGAAACAAAGTGACCGTGAACATGGGAGCAAACTCAGGGATGAATCCTGAGATGCTCTCCAGAGGGAAAACCTGGAATTAGTGAGCATCCTCAAGTCAGGTTCTGCTGACAATGGTCCCATGGTGTGAGTTTGCATGTGAGGGGTTACATATCCAAGTCAGAAAGTGGATGATTCCATCATCCTGTGACTTTATATTTTGTTGATGATGGTGTTCATGAGATTCTGGGGGTCTCAGCTGAAAGCTCAAAAAAACTTCAGACAAATCAAAATGCTGACACCAGAAGTCTTCAACTGTTGAAAGAGCACTTTCCCTTTAACAGAAAAAATTACTTGGATAAAAGGATTCCCACCCAGCACCTGGATAACAGCACATCAGGGAACAGACACAGGCTCCCATTTCTGCAATACTTCCAGCCTTGCTGATAAGTCTGGAGTTCCTCCAGATCCCTCCCAGCAAAAACAAGAGCCGGATCTGGCACGGCCTCTTTACACACAATGGCAATCAGGGAAAAGTCGTAACCTGTCAACAAACAGCAGCTTCCCCAGCTGCCTGGGGAGGGAGACAGCAGCGGTGACTCCACATCTGCCCCCGAGCCATCGCATCAAACGGCAATCAATCCACACCCAAAGGAGGAGGCGCTGCCTTCCCTCACTCTGGAGGATTGTTTTCCCATCTCTGTTTTTGTTTTACAGAGCAAAGGGGTCCCAGGCTCTGCTGCACCCCAAGCCCAGCACAGCCCCACCACTGCCCTCATCCTCCTGTACCTGCATCGCCTCCAGAGCCTCCTTCAGCTGTTGCTTCTCTGGTCGGTCTGAGGAATGGCTGAGCAGCTCCTGAAAAGGTATAAATAAATCAAAATACAGAGTTTGGATGTGGTAGGAAAACTGGGCAGACCCTGCCTGCACCGGCCAGGCTCTGACCACAGGCATCTGCCTGAGTGGTGGCAGGGAGGTGGCAGGGATGTGACATGGATGCCTGGATAATGACAGGAAGGTGGCATGGATGCCTGGGTGATGGCAGGGAGGTGGTAGGGATGCCTGGGCAGGCAGCTGTGGCCGTAGGATGGGGAACACTGGTGCTTGAGAAATCTGTTACACAGAGTTGATGGGAGGAATTTCACACATAATCAGATTATATGCAAGCTTATTTTATATTCATTAACTGCCTCTTGTGGTTAACAAGTGCAGAATTACCCTAGGTCAGCGTACTTTAAGAGATAGCACAAATATTATTATGTTATGTTAAGTAGCTCTAGTAATTATTTCATTTGAAGGGGAAAAATACCCAAACTGCCCTCTGCATTTGGCAACGATTCACTCTCCACTCAAAGAGCTGAAAGATGTTACAGCAAGGGTGGCAGCTGGAGAGAAATGCCAGTGCTGGAAAAACTTACTTTCAACAGGAGATGGTATTTCAAAACTCTTTGCATTGGAACGACCAGCAGATCTTGCAATTTAAATTTCCCATCCTGGACCTTCAGTGTACATTCCTAGTAAAGAGATCAATAAATCAGCCAGGGAAAACAACGGTTCCCCCCAGAAAAAGCCTCCCACGTCCTGTGGTTGTTCATTTGGCTTCTGTAAACTCAGTTCTGATGCCCACAGGGCTTGTGGTCCCTGCAGGCAACCCAGCCAGGGCTGGGGCTCCCACTGTGGAGGTTATCAAGGAATTAAAACACAGAGGCTGGACCCTAAAACACAGACATTCTCATGCAGCTGAGCTACTCCAGCTTAATGAGATGCTGCTCATTAGGGGAGCACACGAATGCTCCCAGACCTGGGGAAATGTCAGATGAAATGCATTACCTTCACCCACCTCCTGGCTGGGCTGCACTAATGTGTTTTATTTGTGAGGGGCTGGCAGGGAACACGCAGCCAGTGGCTCTGGCCTCGCTGCTGAGCATTAAGTCATTAAGATGAGCTAATGTGGTCGCAGGAAGTTTTGCCACCGTTGCCTTCACCCAGACCCATTTAAACAACGTGATTCAGCTGCCTGAGACCCTCTGTGTGCCCTGCTGGAGGTGCCATAAGGGAGGGAGAGACAGGAAAAGCACAGGAGCAACTGGATGCTGCAGCCACGGGCTTGATGCAAGACCCAGAGAACACATTTTAAGTAATTCTTCAATGCAGTTTTATCCCTGAATGGGGTTTACAAGGAAAATCAAAGAGCGTTTGCGGAACGCGTGGTAACGTGTACAGACAGCCCAGCAAATTCTGATTAGCATCAAGACCAAAGCAGGAATTAAAGCTGGGTAAAAAACAGCAGCTCAAACAATGCAGCCCTTCCAGGGCTCCTTTGATTCACTTAATATCTGGATCAGCCCCTATTTACACTAAGCCTTTATGCTGAGGAAGGAGGACAGGGCAGTAATCCGGGTGTTTGCCTGGGGACTTGGTCTCTGATGCTGTTGGTGACCTTGGAAAACCATGTGGCTCCCAGCCTGGGGATGCTCAGGGCCTTTGAGTCTCCCTGTGTGACTCAAAGAGGAGCTTGTCTCAGTCAGTCCAGCTTAACTGGCTTATTTGAACTTGGATAAACTCAGGGAGGAAGGACAGAGCCTGTTCCTGGCAAGGAGACAAAGGGGCAAACGGGGGATCAGGACAAGACAACCTCCAGCTTTACACCCTCTCTGGGCAGCACAGACTCATCCCCACATCCCTCTACCTCTTTTGCTAAATCAAACATTCCCAACACAGCAATCCTGGCTACAGCAAGTCCTTCCAAAACCCGTGACAAGGGGGGTGGGGAGTGTGAGCCCTGCCCCCTGGTGCCCCCTGCCCCCTCACCTCCACCTTCTGCCGGACATCCTCCCGGTTGGCAAGGAGGTGGTTGAGGGTGTTCTGGGCATACTCCATGTGGCTGCAGTACTTGCCATAAATCAGCAACCTGGAGAGGGGGAAATCAGAGGTTGAATCAGAAACACTTGCTGGCACTTATAATCTCTTATAAAAGATATATATATATGGACGTGTAAACAGTGAGAGGACAAGGCAAACAGCTATTCCTCCATATAACTCTTAGCAAAGTATTAACATCCTTCTACTGAGTGGCTTTGAAACACTTCAGTCTTCAACATTTAAATATTTAGAAGTTTCCAGAGTTGAAGCCCATGAGATGACTCAGCTCATGATGAGCAGAATGGGCCACGTGGGCAGAGGAGCCTGTTTTTGGAGCTATAATGGCTCATCCCTCCACTCCTGTCATCCTGGTCTAGTGGAAGGTGTCCTTGCCCATGGCAGGGGCTTGGAACTGAATGAGCTTTAAGGTCCCTTCCAACCCAAACCATTCTGTGATTCTATTGATGATCCTATGACAGATTTTAGAAAGCTCATTGCTTCTTGCAGGACGTGCCACAGAGACCTAGAGATCAAGAGACTGGGTAATTGGGAAAAGAAGGTTGTCACAGCCTTTGGAAACACAGTGAAGCTCTGTATGGACTCCCCAGGCTATAAATTTAAACACCTGACAAAACAGAGCAGTTTTGCTGTGGATTCCCCCTTTTTGCTCACTTCTCTCATTAATCCTGCATGACAGGTTTGGGTTTCCCCCCCTTCCCGGCCGCTCACTGTTCTGCTGCTGATAAGACACGTGTTCCATCACGCACTGCAACTCATCCATTATTTCAGGGCCTCATCTCTGGATGGAGACAACCTGGGAGCACCTGACCCAGCATCATTCCACCAACGTGGGGCTCTCAGAGCCCAGCAGGGAACTGAATAGAGAGATTTATGGAGCCACAGTCCCCGGCGAAGCCACAGCCAATCCAGTTTATTCTTCTTCCTTCTCCCCTTGACAACTTCTGAACGTGCACAATAATATCTACCTTGCCAGTGCTGGGAGAATTTCAAAGAGGCCTCAGGAGCATAAATTCAAACCTCTGGCTTTCAGAGAAAGAGATTTACAAACTATTTCCTTAAAAAAACCAAAACCTGCAAAGCAGAGGAGCAATACATCATTTTTCGGGAATGTCTCCAAGGGTGCGTAGGGAAGTGAGAGCTATTTGTCATGGATATATTTGATGGAGGATGGTCTTACACATTAGGACCAAGCAGGGACTCTGGGGGTCCACGTTCCCTTCTTGGTGGGGCAACACTGTCTCCTCAGTGAACTCACTTTTTCCAGCTCCTGCACCTTCATTTTCTTGCTGTAAAATGTGGTATTGTTGTCTTTCCTGATGTAGGGAAGGACTTTGCCTGTTTGGACCAGGTTGCTCCAAACTCATCATTCTTGAGAATCTGGTTTTGGGGTCTTCTCCAAGTCAAAACTCCTGTTGAACAGCAGTTTCCCACAGCACTGAGGACCCCAAGATCCCCATGGACTGAACACAGCTCCAGATCCTCCAACACCACTTTGCAGCCTTCAGTCTGGCCCCTTCAGTCCCATCCTTCCAAGCCTTTTAGGTCGTTTGAGAAGTTGTCTCCAAACTCCCTTAAAAACTGAGTCAGTTTGTTCACCCACCTGCAGGGAACCCCTCAGCTCCAAGCACTCTGCTGAGTTCCCACCAGCACATTAGCAAGAGGAAACATTTATTTAAAGGCTCAAAACCAAGCCTCGTGCTCCTGCACAGCCATGGGATCCCCCTGGGGAGCAGTGCCACCTCCATGGCTCCTCCTGTGCCCATTCCCTGTGCCCTGCCTGCACAGGTCTGTCCTGGGAATGGCACCAGCATGCACAGAGCTGAGCCAGGAATTAGGAGATCAAAATCACCTACGTGAGTTTGATGAGTATTTTTAAATTATTTGCATTCTTCTTTGGAAATCCCTTTTTTATTTTTTTTATTTAATCCAGAAAAAAAATGCCCTTTGCAAAAAGAGGCCCCGTGGATGATGGAATACCTGACCTTACAGTGTGTTATTAATGCAGATGGTATTCCTGGAGTTATTGACTTCTGAGTGGCATTTCTGTGTCTAGACACTGGTTTAATCACAGTGAGAGAACACCCTGGCACAATTCCACAATGAATCACCCTTTGACTAGTATTAAGAATATTAAAAGCTTTTTTTTCTGACCTTATCTTTGCCTTCTGGGGTGCTCTCGCTTGCAGTGCCAAAACACAGAACCTATTCTCTTTGTGAAAGCAACCCTCACATTTATTCATTGTGCACGAGGTGCAGGACAAGAGCAGTGCCAAATAGATGACTTTTCAGAGTGAGGAATCACTTTGACCTAACCAGAACCAAGTCTCCCCTGCACAGGAGTCATCCCACCACATCACAGGCCCTCAAAACCCCACTGCTGCTTGCAGGAGACCGCACCAAACCCCTGAAGCTCAGTGAGGTTTTACTCCATTCCAGATCACTCCAACTGTAGCATTCCCATCTTCATCCCCTCCGATATGTCACTGTAAGGGCACTGAATATTCAGTCTCCTATGAGATGCTGAGCCCAGCAAAACCCAGGTGCAGCCAGGGGCTTGCAGGAACAAGGACTGACAGGAGCCACACAACTGAGCCTCTGCCTTGGGCAACCCGACATGGTTGAGACTGGATTTGGCTTCGTAAGTGTCAGCACCAAATGATGTTTCAGCTGCCTGAGAGCATTTAGACACAGAGGATACAAACCTGGCCTGCTGTGACAGGGATTTCTAGAATTAAGGAATCATTAAGGTTGGAAAAGCCCTCTAAGACCATTGAATCCAACCATTAACCCAGCACTGCCAAGGCCACCACTGACCCACGTCCCTAAGCACCACAGCTACGTGTTTTTTGAACACTTCCAGAGATGGTGACCCCACCACTTCCCTGTTCCAGTACTTGACAACTCTTTCAGCAAGAAATTGTCCCTAAAATCCAAACTAACCCTTCCTTGGTGGAACTTGAGGCTGCTTGCTCTTGTCCTATCACTTGTTACTTGGAAGAAAAGACAGATCCCTACTTGGCTACAACTTCCTTTCAGGTAGTAGTAGAGTGGGAAGGTAGAGAGCAACAGAGAGCTCTGTCCAAATCTCAAAGAGGAGCCCTGCAAATATTAACCCAAATCTGTTAAAACTGGAGCTCCCTGAAGCCCAGGTTTCCTTTACCTCTCTTTGAATTCCAGAAACACTTTTGCCAGGCTGCTTCCTCCAGACATCATAGAGACATCGATGGCTCTCAGGAAACTGAAGTGCACTTTAATTAGGTCCTAAAACAAAGAAACAGTCAATACTTTAAACACATCCAAAGCAAGTGGGCAAACAGAGCCTAAAGATATGCACAATCACTACTTCATCAGGCAGGTTCCCCCCCCCCCTCCTCTTTTAGCTGTTTTTAAAGAAAGTGCAGCTCTGAATGGCCTGGAATATAGGGGTGGAATTCCATCAGAGGTTAAATCACAGTAATGAATGCCCCAGAATGAGGAGTGAGGAGAAGATGGGAGGGAAGGTGTAGAGCAGAGACCAGGTTCTGACCCAGACCCTGGGCAAGCCAGCTCAGAAATAAATCCCCTCATCACAATGTGCCCAAACCATCTAAACCAGCTAAAATCCACAGCCCCAGCCCTGGAACATCCTCTGGATAGAATTGTTTTCTTACTTAGAGTTCATATAATCCCCAAGTCTAAAATTGAGTGTTAAAGAATATCTCCTAAACCCATTCAAGCTCCACAGCACACAAAGGGCTGAACCTCTACAGGTGAATGCACAAATCTAAGGGGAAATGGGAAAACCTTCTCCTAAGCAGGGGTTGCTGAGCTGCCATGGAAAGAACAAAGATTTAAGCCACAAAGTCCATGCTGTTACCTCCAAATTGATAAAAATAGCTTCCATGTCTTGGGGAGTCAGTACCAGCCTCAGGGGGTTCATATAGTTCTGCAAGAGGGAAATGGAAAAGGAATTGAATTTTCTTTTGCTTCACCAGCGGAATTCACCTGGGCAGGGAAAAGCCAGGTTTTAATGAGTTTAAGCACTTGCAAAGGCAGAGAACAACCAAAGGCTGAAGTGGGAGGCAGGAATTCCCATGGGTGCCTCATCCCCTGAGCTCCCCTGGGCTCCCACGGCACTTCCAGGCTTGGGAAGGTGCACGACTCCAGCTCAGAGGTGGGTGCAGCCCCCTCCCCTGCTAACCCCTTGGGAGGGAGGTTAAATGCACTCAGCTGCTTCACCTCACTGCAGTCCTTGGTTGCTCTCAGGCATCTTTCCAGATCTTTATCTCACTAGAATTTTGCCCTTGAAAACACACCGATGATGTGATTACATCGGAAATGCCTCTCTGAACAAATACATATTAATAGAAATATCTGCATGACTTGTAACCACAAAAACCCCCTGATGCAACACACCAAAGACAGAACCCTCCACCCATACCACCACCAGACCCTGCTAAGCCTTCACAAAGCCTTTTTAATTGATATCACAGCAATCATTTAACTCTTCCTTTGGACTGAACTAGGAGGCTGGGGCTGTTTCCAAGGGGAAAGGGTTATTCACATAAATGACATGCACGCTGGGACATTTTCCTGGAAAATGGGAAACACTGTTCCATCCTGCCAGTTTTGTTCACAGCTTCTTTGAGGGAACTTTCAGCAGACAGAGGGAAATAATTGCAAAAGGGGAGGAAACAAAAGCATTAGGGTGATTAGAAATGGCAGCTTGATTTTTCACTATTGTTCTTCATTCCTGCTGCTTTCCTTGGAGCAGAAACCACCTCCAGGCTCCCACCACACCCACGACTCCACTGTCTCGCCGAGGTGTTCACTTTTATTTTCATTTAAAAGAAAGGCACAACAGTAATTTATCAAAACCAATTAAACCCCGTGAATTTAAGCAGCAGAATGTTACTTCTAATCCAATTAGCTTCAATGACAAGTCAGCACAGCTTCAGCACTTCTGAAAAGCACCCAGAATAAAGAAATGACTCCGTAGCAATCAGGATGATAAGACATCTGCAAACACTGCTCTTATCAGCGAGCCTGGTCTGGCTGAGCGAGGAACTAGAGTCTCTTACCCCGGGGCTGGGGGTTTTCAGCCTATTTCCAATCTGCAGCAATCAGAAAAAAATATGCTGGTTGGCTCCTACAGTTACAGGCTGCACATTTGTGCTTGTCAGCCTGGCCTTTTTGGATCTCCCTTGCCTCCAATTTCACATGTGAATGCATCGACCCTGCCTGCTCACATCTGCCAGCTCCCAGAGCAGGAGCTAACACGAGTCATGTGAGACCAAGGGCTGATGGGGAAGGCCATGGTATGGCAAAGATGGCTCAGTTCTTACCTTTTCTATATCTTCAAGTGTTTTGTAGTATTTGGCCTCAGTTTCTTGGATTTCTAGCAAACAGCAATTTCTTTTGTCATCTTCTGTCATTCCCATTTTCTAGAAAAAGGAGAAACAACTCCTGGTCAGAGTTATGGGTGGCCCAGCAACCTGCTGATCCAGATCAGCTTTCAGTGACAGCAAACAAGCACAGGTTTGGAAAGTCAGGAGAGTACCACTACTGGTTTATGTTAAATGGAAGTATTTTTACCCAAAAAATTAAGAAGGAACCCTGGCTGTATTATTAAATATGTTTCAGCATGGCAAGCATTATATTTTTTGCATATATTATTACTACATCACCAAAGACTATCAGCTAAAGAGGAATAATAAGAGATACAGGCTGAGTTTCCCCATTTTTCTTTGCCTGAGATGAAACTCACAACAGAGCCTAAATGGGTCATAAATAATATGTTAGATTTATACAAATCCCCAGGCAGGGTTGCCAATTCTCATGATTTTAGGTCAAATCTGATAAAACATGCTTTTCTCAAAGCCCCAACTCCTGGAGTCCCTTCTCTTGCTCTGACATCTGTAAAGCTGAGAACACATATTGGGAGCTGCTGCACTTGGCAAGGTAGGCTGTGGATTTGGGAGGTGAGTCAGTGATGGGGTTCTATGGACCATGCACAGGGACAGACACCCTCTGTCCACCCCCTCAGAACTCCCAGCTCAGACCTATCAGCTGGATGAAACCCAGTATTTTAATCAGTGCATCTTACCTGCATGTATCTAATCTGGAGCATGCAGAAATACAAGAAGCCATTAGCATTACAAACTTGCTATTGCAACAAATCTTGCAAAAAAAAAAAAAGTCAATGTTTTGGCAGATATGTGGGTGTTCATATTAAAAATACACTCTTTTTCTCAGGGAAGGGGAGGGAAAGGGAATCAGAGCCCTCCACTCTATCACTGCTCAGCAGAAAATGTAAAACATCATCGAGAGGACAATGAAAAATCAACAACTCCACTGACCCTAGTCCTGTTACTACCTGGCTGCTGGAGCTTTCCCTCATTTTTGCCATTCATGCAAGAAATTCCTACCAAAACCTTCCCAAGAGGCTGTTCTTGGACCAAATGGCTTCTGCAGCTGGTGGCAACACAATAAAACCACCAGTGGCCAACAAGTTGTGCTGCCTTCAGCGTTCTCACCACTGTCCTTAACAACTCCAAGCACTTTGGCAGGATCAAAGGGAGTATTTTGTGCCCAACTCCCTGATCCAGGCAGGGTTTCAGTGAGCAGGGAGCTCCTCTGGCTGCACACGAGGAGTGAAGGGATGAAACACCTCAACCACCACCATCACAATGGTCTTTGTACCACTCCCAGCCAAGCCCAGGAGAGGGGAGGAATCAGAGCAGGGCTGTTGCTGCTGCACAGCCCAGCTGCTTTGGCAGGTTCCATGGGTGCAGCGCTGCATTCCCAGGCTCCAGCCCCTCCTCTGGCTCAGCCACATGTCCTGCTCCAGGGATTTAATTGATCAGTGGACTTGTCTATTGATCCTGCTTTGTTATGGGGAGGTGTGTACTGTTTACAGTAGGAGAGGGTAATTAGAGTCAGAACAAAGCCCGGGGGTGGCAGATATTGGAGGGTGGGAGAAAATTTGGAAGGTCGTGCTCTGGAGAAGGTCCCCTTCAGCTCTGCACCAGCAGAAGCCGGGGCAGAGCTGGGGACACAGGTAGTGAGGGTGGCTGTGGGCACCTCTGGGGAGGTGCAAGGGCCTCCAGCACCTCCCTGGCTCATCCATGGAATGGGACATTTGCACCGGAGCCCCTGGGAGTTAATGCACATCCCCGCAATGAGGCCACGCATACCTCAACACTCAGGTCACCCCATCTTCAAGAGGATTTTAGAGGTGAGAAATAGGGACAGTTGCTTGCCCCTAAACCCACACGGGTCGCTGCTGCTCCAGAGAGCTCCACTGTAAACATCCCCCTGCTCTGAGACAGCCAGGTAGGAGCAGCAGCAGGCACAAGTGTTGGATCCCCCCCAACACAGATCTGTCAGCGCTCGCCCCGATCTAAAAATACCGGTGGCAGACGCGGCACATCTGGCTGTGAGCAGGGAGAGCTCGGCACTCCCCCTCCCCAAAGGGGCTGCAGTGACACACGCTGCCTTGGCTCAGCAGTAAACTGCTATTTTTAGCTTATCTTTTAAGGCTTATTAGGTCTCCCTTTCCCTTCCTCCTCCCCGACAGGATGGGCTGGGAAACTCCTCAGAGAATCCCCTCTGGGCCGGTGCCATCCCAGCTCCACTGAGTTTTACCAGCTTGGGTTTCAAGGAGCAATTCGGAGCAGCTTCCCTGCACCATCACCTGCCATTGGCATATAGTTGTTCATTTAATTAAATCCCCTCCCAACAAGGTGTAGCTTTAAAAACGCAGAGGACTTGTTACCATGGGCTGCTGAACTTCCACTCTGATGATATCCTCGTAGATATCGTCGCCCTCATCTTCGCAGGGGACGCAGTCATAGATGTCCTCCCCCAGATCGTGTTCGCTGCAACGAGAAGGAGAAAGATCCAGGGATAATAACGAGGGGATGTTCACAGTCACTTGATCAGGCAAACCAGCAACAGCTCTCAGGTCTAGGAGGGGGAGAACCACAGCAAGAAAACTCCCCTGGCCCACAGCACCGTTGTGCTCGGTCCATGCTCCTGGTTTTCCCCGGATCAGTGCCTGCTGCACATCTCCTTCTGCTCACTGGAGGCTGGAAAAGGCAAAATGCTGCTCGACACGAGCAGGGATCACAGCCAAGAGCTGCTCTGAGCCCCGTGCCAGGCGTGCCTGCCGTGCCCACTCCACCACGGGCTGCCAGCAATGCCCCTGCTGAGCTTTTGCTCCGTGCTAATCGGCCTGCCTGAGTTAGACCTGCCAGGCAAGCGCCCAGTGGGACCATCTGCATCTCCAGTGTGACCAGGTCCAGCTTCAACTTCCTCCAAAAGTGCCCTCAGCCTCTTTTGCAGCTCCTCTTTGGGACCAGTAGCAGCTCTTGCATCAGTGACTTTATGTTATGCTCAGAGAAGGCACTTTGTGGGTTGGATTTTGGTCTGTTTAAGGCATTGTGTTCACTCTTGATCTGATTTTGCTTCTTCTCACTAAAAGGCTTCACTCAAGCCAAAAAAGCATCCCTCCCTTGGCTCAGGGCTAGGGAAAACTGCCCTAGGAGCCCGCATCCTTTCAAAGCAGGAGCAGATACTCAACCATCACCTGATGGCTCTGTGCAGGAGGTGGAAGCATCCCAGTCCTGACGAACCCACTCTCTGGGGCTGTGCAGGACCCAGAGCAACACCTGGACCAGGTACCTGCCTCCAGCCTTGGGCATCACATCCACGTTTAAAAACTCTGGATCCAGTTCCTCTGGGAAAAGCATTAAATCCCAAACACTGCCCTGATAGGCAACTGGATGATTTTTAATCAGCATTTTGCAGAGGAATAGAAGTCTCTCCTAAACACCATAAGGCAATATCACTGGGTGCTGAGCTCAGTGGTGCTCAGCCCCAACACTGAGCAGAGGCCAACAATAATATTTACATCAGAGAGAAATTAAGTAGCAAAATGTCACATTTTCAGAACTGGTCCCATCACTTTGAAGCTGGCCCTAAACACACAGACTTCAAAGGCAGCACCAAGACAAGGAGCCCAATCTGTATTAAAGGTGATGGTGTTTGGTAATTAATTGTCATCTGAGCCTTCACACCCGTCCCAGACCTCCTCAGTCTTAGAATACTTTTGAAAATTCAACCCATAATAAATACCAATTGACAATAATCATTTTAGTGCTTAGATCTACAGGTGCTGATTGCTAACAGCTCCCACTGAAGTCAATCCCACAGGCTCAGGACAGTGTGAAACACTGGAATATCAAGCAGCCCTTGCATATTTTACGAGCTGCCTCTTTCAACAGGGGTATTAATTACCCACAAATATATTTAGGTGTAAAGCTGTGCTCCAACTGTGACACTCGCCATGTCTATATTATATAGCAGGGAGCAGCAGAGCACATCTGCCTGCAAAACTGGGCTTTATTTCTTTGCCAAATGCAGTCCCTTCTATTTTTACAAACAGATTTATCTAATAAAAGTTTGGGGATTTTACATAAATACACAGGCTTGATGTAGCCATCCCCTTCTCCCCAAGTGATGCAGTGCAGCTGCTGCAGTAATGCCCACTAATAGCTGCTGATCCATCTTCCCCTTCCCAGCCGTCGTTATTATCTGTACCAATATTTATATTCTCGGCTCCACTCCTTATCCAGAGCCAGTCCCTCCCAGATCCTGATTAATCTCCCTACCCACACCTCCTGAATTGCTGGCTGTCTCTCCAGACATGATGTCCCTGGCTCGAGGGTTGTTGGGAACGTGTGGTTGGGTTAATGTCGCGAGCAGGAGCCCGGCTGGGTGGGACACGACCAGGCGAGCGCTGCGGTGACGCTGCTGCTGGAGCAGAGCCTGCTTGGCATCATGGATGCTCATCACCATCCATGGGAGCACTCAGGAACTGCTCTGGGCTACCTGCACAAGGAGAAGAGGCACCCTGAGGTGTCTCTGGGAAGATCTGTGACTTCGAGCATCACCTGGACCTCCTCTTCACATGCCTGCGCCATCAGGTGCACATCCAACCCTCAGATACCAGCACAGCTTGTCCCCAGCCTGGATAAGTTGTCCTTTTCTACCCTTCCAGGGAGCCAGGAGCTTTGGAATGTGATGGGCATGGACCAGGAGACCACAGGGAGAAACACAGGTGGCAGCGTGAGATGCTGAAGGGGTTTTGCTCAATCAGGCTTCCTGGACCAAGCCTGGAGAAGTATGGACACCCCACAGACCTGGCCCTACCCAAAGCTCCTCCAGGCCACCAGGAAAGGGGCAGGAATGTCTACCACACAGCAGATTTACACACAGAACTGCCAACAGCCACATGGCAAGCGCACTGCACTTCTCACGTGGGGGCACACCCTTGCAATTCCCACTGCAGCAACAAAGGCTGAGCTCCACTCCCTACTCCTTCCTGCTCACTGACACCAGTACAAGCCCTTCCCACCTCCAATTTCTGGCCTCAACCAAAAAGCCAACAAATCCCTTGTCCTGGGGCCATCTAGAAAGACACCTCCACTTCAGAGCTTCAGGGAGAGGCACCAGAGATGCTTAAACCTGACAGCCGTGGCGGTATTAAAACCATACCTCTGTCCAGAAGACTCTTATTTATTAAAACACATTCCCAGTACATCTCTGAGAAACACCAGAGGCTGCCAGTTTTATGGAGGGCAGTAAACCGTGTGGATTAACCTCTCCTGGAGCACACTGTGAGCAGCCACACTCCTACGCCTGTTGACATCGCTGCTTTGCACATATTGATTTTCATCACTCTCCACACTGTGTCTGTCAGAGTTGAAAATACACACTCCTCCTCTCGTGAAAACAGGGAACAGGCATTGGGGTGATTTTAGCCAGGGGCAACCTCAGGACAGACTAAATTCAGGCAATAAATTTGGCATCCCAAGCATGTCATGCATAGCCAGAGCAACTTGAGCAAGGAAAGGCAGATCTTCACCTCGTTCTTCACAAAGAAAAGCAATTTACTCCTTCAATGAAAGCAGCAGAGTCTGTGAGTTACTCGTGGGTAGCAGAGCCTGTGATCTACTGCCTGGATTAGGAGATTCATTGACAGCTCTGGGTTTAGGAAGGCGATTTTATCTGCCCGTCAGAGTTAACGCCAGCATTTGCAATTACTGTTATTAGGATGGATGCAACCAGCTTTGGGATGGCAGCATCTGGCTGAGCCAGAAAAGCTCATTCCAAGCAAAAAAAAAAACAGAATGAAGATTTTCATATCTAAGGCAATTTCAGGCAAAACCAAGGCTTTTGGCTGAGCTCTCCCTCCCTGGCAATGCCTGCTCTCTATGAGCACTCTCCCAGGCAGGCAGTGGCCATGCCAAGGAGCAGCTCTGATAACAGAGGGACTGGTCTCAGGATGCTGCCCTGGAGTGAAGGACAAAAAGGGACACGGAGGGAGCAAGTTCACACAATCACAGAACCATCTGGGTTGGATGGGACCTAAAAGACCACGTTGTTCCAAGGCCCTGCCATGGGCTGGGACCCCTTCCACTAGGAGCAGCTTGCTCCAAGTCCAATCTAACCTGGCCTTGAACACTTCTAGAATGCCAAAGTTGGGTTAGTCTGAGGAACAACCTGGGGAAGACACTGGTCCCACTGTTCTCACCACTGGGAACCAGCCCTGCAGAGCTCAGCACTGTGTCAAAACAGAGGACACAGTTTGCAACTGGGCTCTGGGAGAAGATGAGCTCCAGACCAGACTGCCCACACCAGGGAGTGGGTGTAGACAGCCCAAGGTGGCCCAATAAATAACGCGCAGAAGGGTCACTATGCTAAAGGAAGGCTGCACATCACCTTTGCAATAATGACATGGATGAGGGAAAGTGGGGAAGCTCTGATGGACTTGAAGGCCACTGAAGAGCCTCTTCAACCATAAAAGCTGCTCTGGGAAGTTGATGAGTTGGTACCAGGCCCAAGAATGCAGGGATAAACCCCCAAGGTAAACCCACCACGCCAAAACCCCATCCAAACCATACTGATGAAAGAACCAGAACACTAGGAACATTAAAAGAAAGTGAAGGAGAGGACAGAAGGAGCTAAAATAAGACAATCAAGAAATAACCCTGGATTTCCAGCCCTGTGGCCAAGGTTAAGAGCCAGAAGACCTCAGAGTCACCACTGGGCCCAGGCTGGAAATGCATTTGCAGGGTTTCTGAGACAGCTGCCCAGCAACTGCAAGGCTCCAGTCTGCCCCAGTAACCCTCCACTTTCCCATTCTTAGTCTCCACTTACAGCTATAAGTAGACAGTTGATACAACCAATCTCATTCAAGGACAAGCAGAGTTCTGTATATGCAGCACATCTGGCAGGCTTAGGTTTCAGGGTGAGGGAGTGTGAGATGTACAGTTGTTGGACTCCAGATCTTGCAGGGTTTAATTAAGCAGACTGTACTTGGATGGAGACACTTGCCTGGAAACAGCAAGAGAAGCCTTTTGCCATCTACTCTACTTGGGTCTTACATTCCCCATTCAAAGTGGAACATTATGATCCCAAGAATGAGCCTCACACAGTCACAGCAACTCATATGATCCTAGAAAAGGCACAAGTAGGGCATATAAAAATCAATAGGGATGACAAAGAAGAAAAGACACATTTACAAGTGCTGTGGCTCAAGTGCCCTGCACCACAGAGCCATTTATTAAAGGGGCTGGCACGAGTGGTCTGTCCAACACAGCAAAAACAATGAGAAAAGTGGCAGCTAACTTATCACCTCACCTTGGCTCCCTCGTTCTTTTAATGCACTTGAGAAATTCTGCTGATCACAGCACAATTTTGGAAGATATGAGGGGGCAACGCTGGTGACAGCGTGACAGAAGCAGGAGAAACTTCAGGAAGAAGCTGTTGGCAGGAGGCAGGTTGTTGGCAGAGGCTGTGCCCAAAAGAGATGCATCACTTGAGAAATTGAGGCTGGACAGATCTTCTTCCCCCCTTTTCCAGGATGAAAAGTTTGGGAAAACTATCCCAAATACATTTGTTAGGGATAAATCCCCAGTGAGCTGCAGCTCAAAATGAGAGGAGGGGATGTTGATATGTGGGATGAGACTCCCCAGGGGCAGACACAGACTCCAGTGCAGGGTTTGGCAGGGACTTGCTTTGCCTAAAACACCTACTTTGTCCATTTTGCAACAGCACAAATTTCTCCTCAAAATGAATTAAATTTGAAGGAGAAAATAGAGGTAAAAGTGATGCAAATTAAATGCTTCACATCAAATGATACACAGAACTTCTGCCTGACTTTGAATTCTTCAAATAGCCAACAAGCAACCCAAAACCAGCCCTATGTGTAATCCACCCAAACTTGCTGGGCTTCCTGCCAGGGCAGAGAGACAGTGCCATGAGGTGGAGAAGGCTCATCATAAATAAGGCTCCAGTGCTCTAAAGAGGACCAGGATTAATCACTCTCATAAATTTAATGAGGCAAAATAACTGGAGAGAGCTTAAGTGGCCGTAAAGAAAATTTAGGTGAAATGTTAAGTATAACTCTGAGGTACCAGGATGATCTGGGGCAGCTGAAAGAGCCATCAAGAGGGATGGAAAAGCAGTTGGTGGGGAAGAAGCTCAGCAGTAAGGTGGATAATTGTCTCCTGACATCAGTGCCCAGCAGCCAGATCCATGTGGGAAGCAGCAAGTCCCATCCCTGCAGACCTGCAGGAGCATCCTCAGGACAAGGACTGCTCGGAGTCTGGGGGCACAGGCTCCAGTGACTGAGCCCACGAGTTGCTGCTGCAAAGCTCAGCTCATTTCATGTACCAGCTCCCCCCAGATGGGCTGCAGCTCCAGGCTCTGCCATTAGGGCAGGCTAACATAAATCAGGCAGCAGAGGACAATTGTCCCTTTACTGCTCCTCCCAGTATTGATCAGGCACCACTTGCATCCGGCTGGCCCTCACCATCTGCCCAGGCTGCTGCAAGCTGCCATCTGGCCCATGGCAAAGCAAAGCCAGGGGCCAGCAGGGTGAAAATAGGGAATCTGAGAACCTCCTAGCTCCCCTGACAGCCTTTTAGTTTCCCTTCCCCTTTCCATCACCAATTATTCCTGTTTTTTTTTAACTAAATAGCCATTTCCAGGCAATTATGTGCTTAGATCTGCTGGCTGGCTGACCCAGGGCTGGGGAGCTGCCTGGAGCCCAGATGAATCTCTACAACACCCAAGGGTGAAAGAACAATGGGGTCATCAAGGTTTAAACCTCCTTTATACAAACCTGGACCCTGTAGCCACCCTGTACTCACACAGACCTTGTTCCTTGAGCCCACATAATCAGCCTTGTGGCCCTGCCATTGATCCTCTCCAGACCCAGCACTGGCTTTTGTCCCCAGCTGCTGGGGCTCCTGCACTGGGAGGGTCATCACGATGAAGGTTCTCACTCCTCAGAGCATCGTGGGGACAAAGCCTGGTTCCTTCTGCTTCCCAAATCAGCACCTTCATCACAAATACATTCACATTTTGAACGCTTTGCAGAACCAAAATTCTCAACTGGGGAACACAAAACTGCCCTTTTGAAGTACTCAGAAGTTGAAGCATTTTGACATTCTCAAAAATAACCTTTTACCAGTCCCCAAAATGTCTTGTTAGAATGAGCTCAAAATTTATCCTGAGCTTTTTATCCCAGCAGCACAATGTCCAAGAAGAGCTCCCTTTGAGAGATTCCTCTGTCCCAGGGATGAGCTGGTGGTGCAGAGAACACCAGGGTTGTCCCTCCTCACCCACACCCTGGCCCTTTGAGGCCAGCAGGGACAGTGAGACGACACAGCTCATGGTGGTTTTACAGGCATTGTAAAACCATGTTCTTTCCAAACATTGGGTCATTTCACTGCTTGCTGTGAAAATCACTTCCTCGTCTCCAGTAAAGGATTTCATATGCACTTGGAACTTCCCAAGGCTGCTGGATCATCAGCAATATTAAAGGCAAAGATGCTGGATGGACTGAATCATTCCCAGCTCATGAATGATGCCCTTGTTCAGCAGTTTGGAGCTAAGAAAGAGCTTTCTCATGCAGTCCCACAGTCTGCCACTGCCCAGCAGCGGTGCCCAGTATGAACCATTGTCACCAGCAAAGTCCCAGTGAAAGTTTCCTTTCCAAGGGAGAAAGGGGCACTATTGCTGATGTGCTCCAGGCAGCTGAAGCAGCAACACTCATGCAAAGGGCTCTCTGGGGCATTCCTGGGGTTTTTACAGCTCTGGGTGAATTCTGTCTCCATTTCACAGGCTGTGTTTCCAAGCACAACCTGACTGCACTGGGAGGGCAGCTCTGCACAAAGGAATCAGTGCGAGAACCCCATGCTGATTTATACTCACCCTTCCCCACTGCTCTTTACTGAAGACTGAAAGAAGAGGATTTTGCAAAGAACGGGGAAAAAGGGAAAGTTAAAAGCTGGAGAAGATCAGGGACAGAACAGGACAATAAATAGTAATAAACCTCCAAGTCGTCTGGCTTGGGCAGCAAAACCCCTCTGACCAAGGGACAAACTCACAGCCAGGTCTGAAGAACAGTCTGGGAAACTTCCACCAGGACACCCTGTGGGAGCTGCACCACTGGCAGCAGTGCAGTTAAAGCTGGGAACCCACTTCCAGCACCAAATAACCTGCTCCAGGCTCTGAGCACACCATCCCAAAACTCCTGCTTCCAGGAGGGTGCTGCCATCGCCACCAGCACCCACGTGTGAGCTCCCACACAAACCTCTCTCCAATTCAAAGCGTGTCTGCGTGTGAAAAGCAGGAATTTTAAAACCCAACATTAAAAGGATTTTGAGAACTTTTGGAGAGGGGGCGAGAAAAGTGTTATTCTTGAAAGGATCTCTTTATAACTTCAAATTATATTAAACCGTAGCTGCTGGGAGCCAACAGCAAGCAGGGAATTCCAGGGTACTCCATTCCCTCCCCCAGTAATTTATGATTTACTTTTGTAATAACTGAAGCCATAAGGAACTCATTGGATTAGGGAGTCTTATTATTTATGCTGTGGAACAATAATATTTAACTGCATAAAGCCACATAGCCACCCATACAATCCATCCCTGCATACAAACCAGGCTGCTCTTCATAAGCAAAGCCCTGGCTGGTGGGAATGCTGCCACGGAATTCCAATAGTGCCCACATTTCACCGGGTATGTTGTAGTTCAAGGCTGACTTTAAAAGCCTGTTTTATCATCACCATGGGCAGCAAAACACAGTCACAAGACAAACAGAGACAGAAACACACCAGCAGCATCACCCCACGTCCCACCACACCACCAAGGACAGGCAGGATGGGCCCCTGTGAGGGGTCTGTGGCCCCATTCCTGGGAATGGCCAGGGCTTGGAGCCACCTGGTACAGCACAAGGTGTGCCTGTCTAGGGCAGGGAGCATGGAACAGGATGGTCTTTGAGGTCCCTTTGAACCTAAGTTATTCTATGCCTGCCCTGGAGACAGCAAGGGTGGTCCAAGAGTCATTCTGGGGGGATGCAGATCTACGTGCCAGCACCCACACAGCCCCAAAAATGTCATGGGGGGAATCAGCACTGTTAGCAATGGGCATCCCACTCCCAGCAAATGGCTTGGCTTTAGTCAGCTCAGAGCATAAATTATGTCCCAGGGTTTTGCAGCTAATGATGGAATTTAGGAAGGGGAGGGGATCCCATGGGCTTGTTCCCCTTCACCCCCACCAAGCCCCTTGCAAATTCAACCTGATTAAAAGTGATGTCTCCCAGGGCTCTACATATGAAAAGATGGACTATTGTCAGAGCACAAAAATCTCCTGGCAGAAGGATCAAAGCAGCCAGCCTGGCTCTCCAAGCCCTCCCGTCAAATTTTATCTGCCTTTGCTGGAAACACACTGCAACTTCTCCCTTTCTGCGTCCCCTCCCGTGAGAAGGTGAGGCCACTCACTCTGCCAGCTCCTCCAAGCTCCGATACACGTCGTCATCGTTCTCCGTGGTCTCCTCCGATGGGAAGGGCCTGGGGAAGGGAAGGAATGACAGCATTAGTGGTGCCTCAGCCCTCGCAGCAGATCCCTGACCCCAGCCCAGCCCTGAGCAGCCCGCTGAGCAGAGGCTGGTGGGGAACAAAATGTTCACTGCAAATCCATTTTTTCCTGCTGAGGTATCGGCTCCCGGGATGACACCATCTCTGCTGCTTCCCACAGGTAACACTGGCATGGCAGGACAAGAGCCAGGTGGTGAGGACAACAGGAGAGCACCTGGGCGCCCAAAAGGAGGAGCTGCATCCTCTGACAGCCCCTCAAAGCCCCCGTGGCTGAGCTGTCGCTCCTGCTGTGCTGGTGCTGCGCAAATAACTCAGAAATCTGATTCAAGACTTGTTAAAATGGAGAAGCACCTTCTCCTCTAACTTTGATGGAGCCATCCTACCTGGGAGCTCCTGCCCTGCTCAGACAGGCACGGCTGGACACACCGTGCTGCTTCCCACCAGTGTCTCCCTCCCACTGCCCAATGAGCGAGTCCTCCCGACCCCTGGCCTTGCTCATCGTAACAACTTTGTGACAGCTGAAAAAACTTAAACCCCTGGCGATGAGGGAAAGGACACCAAAAGGGCAAAAGGAAGGGGGGAGAAAGCACATTAAAACAGCAAAGGAGGGAGTTGGGGGGGGGGGAATACAAAAATTCCTTGGCTCGTTCTGAAGTAATAACCAACTAACGTATGAAGGAGATGAAAAATACTGTTTTAATTAAACCCACCGTGTTATTGCTGGCACAGGGCCAGGGTGGGCGGTGGCTTTGCTGGGGCTGGATGCACTTTGTGGCTGTGCTGGGCGTCCCCACGGGCACAGCCAGCCTTGCTCCAGCCCCAGCACAGGGACAAGGATGGGTGGCAGTGGGGCAGCTTAGCTTGCTGCATCCCTCCTGGGCGTGGTGGAGAAGGCAGGTGGGGTTCCCCAGGCTACGAGCCACACAGGATGGGATGCTGGTGCTGTGGAGGAGCAAAACTGGATACATGTGAACTTCCAACTGCCCTCCAGAGCAATTTCCTCCTCTTCCCTCCCACCTTCCTCATTTCATGATAGATTGCCTCTCCTGAAAGATTTAATACATGGCCTGGTTAGCCCCCAAATTTGCTGTTTTTGGATCCTTTCTCTAGCATTAATTTGGTTTCTCTCCTCTGCTACACGTCACCTTTCCTTCAGTGAGAAGCTTCAAGCCCAAGTGTTTTGAAATAGTGCTGAAACTTGCAGCGTGTTCAATTAAAACCCTGACCAGGTGGTGAGCCCAGGAGGGAAAAGAGCCATGGTGACCACACCAGCCATCCCAGCTGCTGTGCCTCTGCGAGAGGTGCAAACCCACGGGAAACAAGGAGCAACCAAGCCTGGTGTGTCCAGCCATGCCCACCTTCAAAGTGGTGACACAGGACAGGGGGGAAAGCAGTGGGTGGAGGGCAGGTGGGGCTCTGCTTGCTCTCACAGTCTCATGGCAAGGCAGGTGCCATCAGGGGATCATCCCAAACCCAAAACATCTGGCACAAACAGCTGTCCGGGCATTTTTGAGATGTGGGGGGATGCCCATTTTGGAGAGAAGCTTCAAAGACTAAAGGTGTGATTTGAGACCAGAGGCAGCCAGGACCTTTGCAAAATGTGTATTTCCTCACCCCTGCAGTCCCCTGGGGATCCATGACAAATACAAAAGCCACGTGAAGCACAGGCAAAAAAGCCACCAGCTCCTTCTGCACGATGGAACTGAGAACAAGTCTTGGACTTCAGCCCTGGTGGGCAAAGGGATATGGGAGCCACTGCTGCAGGGCTACAGCACCCCACACAGCTCCAGCAAGAAAGGAGAACGCAGAGGTGACCTCTGTTTAAACACCACTTGTTAAAATAATAATAAAAAGAAATCCACCACAAGGCACCACCTCTTTTCTTTTACGTGCATCTTCTGCTCTTAATCTATTTCCTTCCCCAGTGCTCACCACGCCAGAGAGAAAGAAGTAAAAGAGCCATAAAGAATATTAAAATCACATGCACACATTTCCAACCATAAATCTGGGTTTGAGGTGTAATTGGTTCCTGTGATTAAACAGCCCCCCCTCCATGTAAGACAAGGAGACAAAAATATCTTCTAACGAGCGTTTCCTGGGGATGCAGCTCTGCTGGCCCTCCAGCTTCACCTTGACCGGGGCTAAAGCACCGGAGTGAAAGTCAGGGCGGGGGAGGAATTAATAACCTGTATCCCCACGACTGCAGCTAATGGCTAAATAAGGATGCAGAGAAGGCAATTAGAAGGAAAGTCACACTGAGGTGAGAATTGCTAAATGGACCATCTAAAATCTGCAGCTGAAGGACACCTTTTTGGAGAAAGCCTTGGGGTTTGCCCTTTGTCTGTGCCCCGTTCCTCAGCTGCACGTGCTTTGCAGAGGCTTCCCATGTGCCCACATCACCACGCTGGGAGCAGAACAGCCACCTCCCCTGCTCCAAAACAGGGTGGCAGCCCCCAGGATGCAGGAGAAGTCACACAGGGTGGGACCACGGGACAGTTCTTGCCCTTCTCCAAAAGGTCTAGATGCAACAACACAATTTGATGTAGCCCTACTAAGGGCTCCCCAACAGCAAACACATTGTTTGGGACCAATCTGCATGTCTTTTTTTTATTATTTTTTGAAAATGAGTAAAAACACTGGAAGTGTTTTGAACTACTGACTGACAGTAGTCAATCTACAGTTTTAACTACTGATTCCCTGTGGGATTCCTGTAGATCTCCAGGCATGTTGCAACTTACGTAGTATTAAATGCCACAGCTGGGAATGCCCAACAGTAATGAGGATTCTGAGTCCACTGAAACCCACCAGCTTTGCAGAGATGCCAGTTTATTAAAATTCATTTGAAAATGTCTCTTATTTCATATCTTTAGTTAAGCACCAGATTTTGTTTTTCACTCCAGCATCATGCAAAAGCACCTGCTGAGCCATTCATCCTCCCAGCCCGTGCCCGGGCTGCTGTGAGCCCAATCCCACTCAGATGAAGAGGGAAAGCCCCAGCGACATCAAACAGCACCAGAACAGACTCTTAGAGATAATAAACCTCCCAGAGTAGACTCCTTCACAGACAAACCCCACAGCATTCAACAGCATCACTTCCAGAGATCAAAGAGCAGAAGGAAAGTGGGATTGATCTGATGTATTCGTTTTAGAGCCGAAAAGAGAAGAAAAACCCAAGTAATTTGTTATGGAGTTTAGAGGGAGCTTTGCCTCTGGAGGACAAGACTTACAGCAGATGATGCTTCTTGACATGCGATGCAAAGCACCCCCTTGATCTCACAAAACATTTGGGCTACTTCTGCCCTGCACCTGCACAGCACAGAGTGCCCTGCAAGCCCAAAGGAAAGGCAGGAGCAATCCACAGCCACAGCACATCACAGGGGGTTCATCAATCAATATTTCACGAGGCACCTCATGCAGAAACCCTCCCTTGCTCTCAGGTTGCCCCACGGTCCATCCCACGCTCATCCCTCATCCACTCCTGCACAGGAAAGCTCTCTGTGGAGAGAAGGAGCAGCTCCACTCTCTGCCTGGCTGCTCTCTGCCCTGAATTATTTAACAGGGAGAGCCAGGTAGGCTGCAATTCTAACAGCAATAAGCAGGAAGGTTTATTTATTTATGAGCATATTTCAGCATCTGGGTGCCTTGTCCTAGGCAACTGAAGACAGTTGTTCACCTCTGCAGAGCCTTCACAGAGAACAGGGGGTCAGGGATGGGCCAGCTTTAGCCTGATAATTTTACACTGCAGTATCCTGGCCTCAAATCCACGTGTGACAGAGCAAGAACAATCTGGTGTGGTTTATTTTCGAATTTTCCAGTGTCCATTGGGATATTTTGGGGTCAAGCACCAGCCCTGGAAAGAGGAAGCCCAGTGACAAGCATGCAGGGTGGAAATGTCCCACTCAGTGCTCTCCATCCCAAGGAGCTGTTCCCACCTGAGGCTGCTCTCCGTGGAGATTGTCTGTCAGGCAGATCTGCAAGGAAGTTTTCATGACTGACTCCTGAAAACACCCTCAACAGACTAAAGCAAGTGGCTCATCCCCCTTTCTGGAGGGGGATTCCAACCTCCCAGTACAATAATCTCCCCCTGTTTTCCTAAGACCACACTTGAGTGTTTTAAAAAGCAGGTGGAGTATGTGACACCCTGGAAACCTGAGCTGCTCCCATCTGCTGCCCCTTCTGTGAGGGGTTTCTCTCGTCACTGGGAAGGACCAGAGCCTCAAGCTGGTGCAAAGCAGCTTCTGCAGCTCTGCTGGGATGGAAGGGGCTGTGCCAAGTCCTCCTGGCCCAGAATCTGGCAGCAAAGCATTTCCATAATGTGGAATCTACAGACTGCAATCACACCTTGCAGCACCTCACAGATCCCATGGCTAAATGTACAGACCTTCCGACAGCCTCACTTTGAAGAGGGTATTGTGGCAATGCACAGAAAACCCACGAGACACTGATTTCACCAAGATTTTGGGCTTCAGGCTGTGCTTTCTGTGTGAGTTCAGGTGCTGGGTTTGCAGCCCCACAGCTCCTGTGCTCCCAAGAAAAGTCCATCTGTCCCACCTGCTGAGCTTTAAAGCTGCTTCAATCCCAATTCACAGCATGTCATTTTGACACCTCCAACCTTCCCCCCCTTTTTTTTCTTTCCCCATCCTCTTTTTCTCCAGGCTGGCTCATTCTGTAAGCATGGGATCATCACCCCATCCCTGTGAGCGTGGGTTCCCCATCAGCCAGTGGGTCTGGAACCCTGGAGCCACCACAGCTTCATGAGCACTCCTGGAGGCACCCAAAGAAAACCAGGTAGTTTTCTAAGACATTTACACACAACTGGAAGTTGCTTTTTCATTGGCTTCAGTGGGATGAGGCAGATTAAAGCAGCATTTAATTTACTGATATCCCAAGAGATGGACATGAGCTGACCAGGGATGAACAAAGAGGTGACCTGGAGCTGTTCCTCCAGCACTGCTCGAGACCCAGGAGCACCTCCAAGGTTTGGTTTCCATCTGTGACATGGGAACAGCATCAGTGAATGACTTTGGTCAAGTGCTGCGAGATAAAACCACACTCTCAATGCCCAAGATCCATTTATAAAAAGCAGAATAGACTCAGTTCTCCCCCTGCAGAACAAGACACATTGGAGCATACCAAAAGCTGCGGAATTTAATTAAAATCATACTATTGTGTTGCATTACTCATCTCTGGAAAGAAGCACCTCACGCTGTGCCAAATTTTAGGCACGGCCCCTGAAAAATTATGATTTGCTTTTATTTGTGGTCTGGGGCGTGCAGAAATTCTCACAAGATTAATTTTGATAGAAATTCGGCGGGGAAAGAGCAAACTACATCATGAGATAGCACAAAGATGATGATCTTGCAGGAGGGAACTCAGCACTTAGCACAGTGCACAGCCCAAGGCTGAGCTGCATGTCCTGCTTTATCTTCAGCTCAGATCTGAACTGAGGATTTCTGGAGATGTTGAGACAGGAAAACAACAGCTCGTATCATTTTACATTTCAACACATTATCACACTTCTAAAAAATCCTCATGTAGCAATGCTTTGCTCGAGCAAGAGTGGGATGGTTTTCTCCTCACTTCAGCACCACGTTGACAAGAACAGATGGATAAAATCAAAAAGAGGAATCCAGAAACCATCTTTCTCAAAAGGAAAGGGTAAAAAAGAACCCAAACCCTGTGGGGTAACAACACAACCAATCACTGGGGAATGATATCCCTAATAAAGGCCTGGGATGCACTCCCAGGTATCCAACAACATCCCCACAGGCTCTGCAACTGCCTCACTTTGGGAAACACTTGGTTAAAGCAAAAACCTTGAAAACCCCCTTTTTAACTTGTAGCAAAAGCAGCACAAGGAGATCTTTCAGCACTCTGAGCTTTTCTGCTGTACCTGAGCAGCTGCTATCCTAAGAAACACGTGCCAATAATAACAAATAACCACCTAAATGGCTCTTTTTGCCTCATTCCAGCCAGCACCAGCACTGCTGTTTGCAGGGAAGCACCACCAGCACGTCCCAACCAAGCTGGGTCTGACTGTGCAACATAAACCAGAGCCACAGAGCCCACCAGTGCTGAGCAGCACCTTCCGACACCCACAAGGAACAAACAGCCTCGTGCTTCCCCTTCTCCAGTGAGGTGCAGAGAGACATGGCTTGGCCCAGATCACCCCTCCCTCCAGCCCTGACCCCACTGGCAGCCTCTCCATCTCTGAATCCCCCCCTCTTTTGGACCAGCCAAGCCTGGAGCCTTTCTCCATCCTTGGGGCGAGGGCTGAACTTCAGAGAGACATCAGGAGGTGATGGAAAGGTCTCAGCCAAAGACAAGACAGCGGGCAGTGACACAAGAGGAGCCCTGAGGGAAGCACTATGTGACCAAAGACGATGTGCAGTGACAAGGCAGGTGCAGCCCATGACCCAGCAAGCCCCACCTGTGACTGTCAGGCAGAGCTGAGCACGTCAGAGCTGTATCTTCACTGCACAAAACTGCCTTTGCCTCCCTTAGCAGATGCTTACGGGGTGACCTCAGCACCTCCCAAGCCTACAAAGCAGCCGTGCAGGAAAACATGTCAAAGATATTTTTCAGACTCTCTTAGGAGCAAGTCTGTGAGGAAACGTACTTGCCAAAATAAATGTGTTAAAGTCGTTTTTAGCAGGGAAGGAACTGCTTTCAGCCAAGGATTCTGCTTATCAACAAAGGAAGAAGCTTTATGGTCCCTCCTAAAAGAGGGTTTGCCTGTAGCACAAGAAACCACCTCCACCTGACCTCCTGCTTGTGAGCCCCTGGATTTGCGAGGGTCAGTCCCAGGATGGGCCCTGTTCCAGACATCCTAGAGCACAGGAGTGTGCTGCAGAGCAACTGGACCTTTGGCCAGACATGGATCCTCCCACAGCCTTCTCCATCCGTTTTATAGCAACACTTAAAAGTGTGTTCAATGAATAAACAGCAGCAGTAAAAAAATAATGGGCAGAGTGCAATTACAGAAAGCCACTGGCAACAAATGAAACAGCCCTTGTAAAACCAACCTTAAGCAGATGATGTCCCATAACTACCTCCTCACCAGAAGACACTTGAGGACTTAATTGCTTGCCATTTTCACACCCAGCTGGATCCGCCTCCGTGCTGAGCTCCCATCCCCAGGGACAGGGGGAGCAGAGACCAGTTCTGATCTGCAGGAAGCCTTCAGCATGATGGAGAATCTTTACAAATCCCTTAGAAGATTTCCCTGAACCTCCTTTCTCTCCCTCAAGACAGCAGGGTAACATAGCGATCAGATACATCAGGGTGTGTGCCACCACATCATCTGCAGGAAGTGGGGTTTGCTGGCAGGACCATCCCCACTGCAAACAGAAGGGTGTCCCTGCATTGCTGGACAAAACTCCAGGTTTAATTCCAAACTGGTGGCTGAAACAGTTTCCAGATGACATACACCAGGAGCAGAGACACGCATGTTTTGCAGGGCAGGGGCTGGAGGATGCCCAGGCAGGACCAGCTCCAGGTGCCCCCCTGCCACTCTCCTGCAGACAGCAGGCAGGGCACCTCACGCCAGGAATGCTGCTCTGACTCTCCCTTCCCATCCCTCCTCCCTTTCACCCCCACACACATCCTGATATTATTGGCAAGCTGTTAAGTAGAGAAACTGCAGGGCTGATAGGGCTGCAAATCTCATTTTGAGCACATCACTCTGTTCTAATGGTTTACCTGGGCAAAAGGGAGCAATGATGGAGCCTGGCAGCAAGGGGAGGTGGGCTGCAGGCAAAGCAGGCTGGTGGGGCAATCTCCTCTGGAGTGAATCCTCACTGATGGGAGGATGCTGGCACAGCTCATTTCGGTGCCTGGAATGTGCCTGGAGGCAGCTCTGACCTGGGCCAGTCCCAGTGTTGGGCTTCATTCCTCCCATCACACTGGCTGCAGTGTAAAGTCAGACAAAAATCATAGCATCATGGAATGGGCTGGGCTGGGCCTTGAAGATCATTTCAATTCCAACCTCCCTGCCAGGGACATCTTTCACTAGACCAGGTTGCTCAGAGCCCCATCCAGCCTGGCCTTAGACACTTCACTTCCAGGGATGGAGCATCCACAGCTTCTCTGGGCAACCTATTCCAAAACAACGGAGACACGATGGCCATGCAACAGGGTGCCTGTGGACAACCTGGTCCTGACACCCACGTGGCACTGGATCTCAGCTGATCACTTGTTCTTCCAATGAGCTTGGCCAAACACTGACCCCAAGGGGTCCTGCCTTGGCTCCCAGGATGGGAAAACCCAGCCAATCCCAGTCCCCTTCCCTCCACAGCCTGGCCAAAGCATTGCCACCACTCCCACGAGAGAAAACCTTCTTTGACAAACAGGATTCAACCTCCTACCCATTTGCAAACGTTTTTAAGTCTATTTTATTAACTGCAGTGCCCTCTGAGGAGAGTACTGAGAGGTTCAGTTCATATATAAAGGATTTACTTAGATTAAGAGCCCTCTCTTAAAGGCCTTTGAACATGGAAACTCCTTCCCACTCTCAGCTGGCCTCGCTGTGCACACATTAAAAATGCATGCAGGCAGCATGAGCCAATATTCCTTAACCTCCTGCTTTGCTTGCAAAACTCTGCTTCCAGGAAAAACATATATCTCAGGGAGATGGATAAACACGTGCCCCTCTGCTCAGAGCTCACATTCAGCCCCTTGAGCCTGCCAGCACCAGGTGGATGACGGTCAGATCCCAGGGGATGCCAGGATGTGCCATGGGCAAAGGAGAACAGTCATGGCTGTGGCAGGAAAGTCTTGAGGAAAAAAAAAAGCTCTAAGAAAATACGAATAATCCTGGTTTATAGGGACCTGCAACAAGAAGTCTTGTTGTCCTCCAGAGAGTTGCGTTTGCTTAAGAAAAACTTGGAAAAGGAATGAAAACTCGTGCTCCAAAGCACAGGAGAAGCTTTGCACAACATCCCTGTGCAACCACACTGCTACAAAATCCTCCTGGCTGGCTTGGAACTATTTAGTGCCAGTCACCGTGGGAATGGGGTAATGGAATTAACGGGAGCGAGTCGGGTCTGCAGTGGAAAATCCTGGCTGTAAAATAAAGGCTCCTTGTTCAGGGACAGCCACGGGTGGGCACAGTGGAACATCTCCCTGGAACTGCTGAGAGTCCTCCAGAAAGATGCGGGAAAGGATATGAAACAACAATAAGTGAAAAAAAAAATCTCCTCTCCTTAGTGGATGGGCAATGCTACGTGAGGATCTGTTCTCTGTCCCCAAGCACAGCCCTGTAAGACAACAGAGGGATGAAAATCCCAGGAAGAAGTGACTGTGCCATTGACTGTGCTCCCAAAGGAGATGGAGAGGCAGCACTGTGCCCAGGTGAGCAGGAAGGGGTCAGTCCCATCAGCCAGGTGAACAAAGGCATTTCTCACCTCCTCATTTCTGAGAGGGGAAAACTCAGACAACAAGAACTAAGGGAGTTGCCCGGGGCCATGTAGAGCACCCCAGCAGAGCCAGCATCAGAATGCAGTTCCATACATCTGCTTTCCCTTCAGTGCATGCCTTTATCCATGAAACCATCTTTTCTCTGAATCTGAACATAAAGAGGAAAAATAAACCCCGTGCCTTTTTCTAGGAAGCACCAATGAGTCTCTTATCATCACAAGAATGTTACGGGCATACCCATAAGACATGTCATGGGCACCAATCCAAAAAAACCACCCAGTGCAGTGGTGGGGTCCTTGCAATGAAACACTTCTTTAATCAGTGAGGAAACATCATCTGCACAAAGCTCTTTTTTGCACCCTTTGGGCCCATCCCCTGCCAGGAGGTGAGTCAGGGATGCCCTGTGCTGCAGGACTGTGAAAGCAGCCCCTGGGCTGGGGACAGGGCAGGGGCTGTAGCTACAACCGCTGCAGATTAAACACAGCCTTAAAGGGCACTGCAAAGAAAACACTGCACTCTACATCTCTTTTTTTGCCATGTTTTGCTGCTTGTAGTTTGCTTCTTGGAAGAAACACTGTCATCTCAGCAGAGCTACCCTGATAGCTATCTGGTGTACTCCATGAAACAGGATTTTTCTGGCAAGGTTCATGCAGCCAGAAATTATTAAGAGAGAAAGACTAATTTTTTTTCACTGAATAGCATACAAGATCGATTTTTATTTTTCTACATGCCATGAAACTTATTTAAGGACAAGTAATAGGCTTTGGGATTTCTTTCACTCTTAATTTGTGTGATCCTGATTGTTAAGACGCTAAAATAGGAGCTGGAGCAGAGCCACACTCATGCTATGGGGCTGGCAATCACACAAGCCACTCACTATCCTAAATTCACTGTATTTACCATGTTTTTGAGCACTGTGCCTGAGCCAACAGAACTTTCCCCACTTATTTCAATGGCAGCATCTTCTCTGGGAGAGAGAAAAGCACAGACCCCAACCATCAGTGGGGACCCCAATAAGCTGAGGGGCAGCAGTGGCTGATGTGAGCAGTCCCTTCAGGGAGCCAGAGCTGCTGCTGGTTCCCACAAGATTAGATTAATTTATCTGAGATTAATTTCTATCACTGAGGGGTTTATGATGGTGTAGCAAGAAATCATCTAATTTAAAGGAAAAATGCCCACATAGCAATGGACAAAGCGAGGGCTCTCTAACTGCAGGGGGCAGCGAGGTGGGAGGGGACACCCCCAGAAGGGTATTTTTGTAGAATTATAGAATTCAATTTTAGCCTAGTCTATTCTATTCTATTTTCCAGCTAATGGAGTGACAGCATTTTCTGCTCCTGCAGAGCTGGCAATGGGGAGGAGAAGTAGGAAAACAAGAGTTAGAAGCACAGACTCGCTCAGCTCTGTGCTATTCTTGTGCAATTATGGTGCCAAAGGCTTCCAAGATAAAGGATTTTAGTGGGAACTGTAAATGCTGGTTGTAAAATGCATGAGAAAAAGCCACATATCACCAGAACAGCAAAGCCTCCCTTGTCCCTGGATCCCAGCTATTGCCCAGCCCTCAACAGAACCAACAGGGACTCAGCCAAAGCCTTCCCAGAGGATACAGCTCATTTATCCTGAGCTGACTCCAGGACCGACCTCCCTCCCTTCCTAAGGAAAGGCTTCTCCAGGGATGACACACTGGAACCTATTTTTGATGCCCCAAAACTTAAACCCAACCCTTGTCAGGGCACAGCAGCTTCTGCACGTGGGTTCCCCATTGCTCCCTGCCTGCAAATGCTGTGGATGTTCTTTTCCCTTAAGAACAATAATCATTGCAGGCTTCTCCAGGACTCAGAGCTATCTCTAAGGATAAACAGTCCTTAGCTGACAGCACATCTTTAGTCCTCAAACCTTCACCCCCTGAATCCTCCCCCCAGCCCTGCTGGGATCTGTCGGATTTGTGTTTGGCAGATGGGAAAGCACCGAGGTGGGTTTTACACGTGAAAAGCTGTTCCCCCCCTCCAGCAATATCAGTGCCGTTAAGGCAGGGAAAATATGTTCAAGCAGTGGAAATCATGGCAGGGGGTGGTGGGCATGGGTGGCAGGGCTGGCAGTGAAGCAGAGACCCCATCCAGCCTGCATTCCCTGCCCCCTGGCTGTGCCTGGCCCTGGCATGCCCTGCAGGTCCCTACAGTGCTATCCCCAAGCAGAGGAGCAGCAAGACAAGCTGTGGAGAAAAGCAAATGTGTTCTGCAGTTGGGGATGAAAACACACACACACTCCCCCTCCAAAAAAAAAAGGAGGAAAGGTACTTTAGGCTGAGCACTCCTCCCAGTTATGGCTGTGTGCTAATGAGATGTTGCCAGATTAATAAGACAAATGCACACTAACAAGAAAACCAATTGCAAACCAATTTTGCAGGGAGCTGAAGAAAGAGCAGGGTAACAGCTCTGCTTAACAGGGCTGTCTGCTCTTTTTAATTCCTTCTCCATTGCTCCTTCAGTGAGCAGAGGAGGAGCAGCCAGCCCACCTTGGGTGCCAGGGTACTCATACCCCCATTGCCCACTCAGCAATGATGTTTCTTTTCCAGGAGGAATTTTCCCAGGTCTTAGGGACAGAAAGGCCACCTGGACTCTGCTGCCCAGGGGCAGGGGACAGTGGGGTGATACCACAGCTCGTGGGCACTGCTGCCATTCCTGGGATCCCTCAGCTGCATGGTCAACCTCCAGCAGGAGACCCTAAACCCCACCCTGCTGTGCCCTCCCCAGCAGGAATAGAGCACAAAATTCATCACATTTTTACTTTTTTTACCTGAAACTATTCCCAAGCAGCCTGTAAAGTGCCTTTGCAAGTACCCAGCCTACATTCCAAAGGCAGCCTTAATGTCTATTTAATCCTACTAAGTGCAGCTTCTAAAGAGTCTGATGTGATTAAACATTAGGGATAGGGAGAGTGAGAAAAATGTTACTTAAGGCATCAATATTGAAAGGATCTTACCTAATTCCTTTGGTTTGAGCAATACTGTGGAAGGAGAGCCTGGACACTGCAGAGATCACCTGAAAATGAAAGAAAAAGATGCTGATGTGCTTGGTGAGGACAGAGAAAGGTTTGGTGGGAACCTGAGGACCCACAGCCTGGTGTCTGGACCTGAGCCACTGAAATGGATGTGCTCCAGTCCCCCCCAGCAGTGTCCCAGTGCCACTGTCAGGGCTGGGAGGACACTGCCCGTGCAAACACTGCCTTTGGTTCTACCCCTGAGCACAAAACACATTTAACCCTCAGCTATAAAGATCCTCATTCAACAGCATCATCTGAGGAAACTCCATCCCAGTGCTCATTTTTTATATCCAGACCTGCCCGAGAGGTTTTATGCAACACTGAAAAACCAGTGAAAAAAAATCTCTTACTTTGTATTTTATTACAAAAGGATTATAACTCCTTTCATGTCTCTCCTCACACAGAAGTGATCTTATTGAGGCAGACTTGCCAAGACTGAATGGTTTTGACTCCTTGCTATTCAATAAAGATGCATCATCTGTCTGTCAGAGGTGAGTGCAGACCGTCGCCCTTTTCTGGCAGAAAACAGCCAGAAGTGATTCAACAAGGAAATATTTTCATCAGCATTGCAATCAGGAGGAGTAAACCCACCAGCTTTTTCTGAAAAACCCCCATTTTTGATGGAAGTTTTAATTGCTATGAAGAATTTTCAACGAAGGAGAACAAAGAATGGGTTTAGTCACTTGTAGATATAAACCACGTTTTAGTCTCGCTCACATTCATCATTTCAAAGCTACGTTGTAAAAACAAACCTATTATTTTTGGACTGGTTTCCAATCCACTGGGATGAATAGAGATGCCTGTGCCTGGGACACAGATAAAGGGCTTCTTGAGCAGTCCCTGCTCAAGGACCCCCCCAGTTCCCACCTCTCCTCCAGGTGTACAAACCCAAACACGGTGGGGGCTGTTCAGCCTGGGGCTGCCCTGCACCCAGGCCAGCTGAGGTCCCCTCAGGGATGCTTTTTTAGGGACTGTGCCCCCCCCATCATGCTGAGGGGATGCTCCCCTGGTTTGCTGAGCCACCTCCACACTGGTCAACCCAGGCAGCACTGGGTTCTCTCCTGCGACCCTGGTGGGACTCCAAGCCTCCCTCCCTCCCAACATTATTATCCCAGAACATCAGTCTTATCACTGACCCTCATGCAAATCCTCCCCGCTGGAAAAGTCACGCAAACAAAGGTTTGGGGGGAGCATACAGGGACGGAGGAGCCTGAGCTCATCCTGTTGCAGCAGATCCTTCACCAAACCCTGTCTACTCCACACTTTTCCAACGTTCATCCCTTTAATTTTGCATTTCTTTGATCACTGCCATGAATTGCAGTCTGGCTGTCAGCCACTGATGCCCCACACATGGATCCTAAGCCAGGACAGCAACCAAGGAGCTGCCAGAGTTTGGTGTTCAGTGGGTGACTTTCACAGGGAGAATGAGGAACAGAAACATCTCCGAAAGGCTCCAGGACTTGTCACAGCACAGAACTGCAAGTGGGCACCTGCAAACACCAAACCCAGAGAGGGCACAGTGACTGGAGACCCCTCTGGCACCCCCAAGTCCTGCTCCATGGGGCTTAAAATACTCCGAGGGAAGTCCTAGGCTTGATTGAATGAGTCTCTTCTGCAGTCTATTCTTAGCCTTCTGCAGTGAAAAAGCAGTTTATGAATCAGTTACACCGCAGGGTTTGACTTCCAGGGAAATTTAAGAGAAAAGCTCAGTGTTCTCCTCGCCAACAAATTTCCCTTTGTTCTTTTATGAGCGGCCCCAAGCTCTGAACACCCTGGCACATCAAAGCCCAGGACCTGGTTCCAGTGATGAGCCAGGATGCACAGACACTCCTGCTGACACCAAGGCTCCCAAATCCGTGCTCAGGGACATAAGCAAAGCAACTCTCTTTGAGGGATCAGGTACAAAGAGCCCCCCCGGCATCTCTGAAAGACTGGCCAGTGACTCTCACTATCAGGGAATACTTTTCCAACAACGACTCCTGTTAAGGCAGCAGCCAGAAGCAAGAAAAGCCAAATGCAAGCCCATCTCCTCACAGATCCCACCCTCCAGAGCCCCCCAGCCAGGGAAGTGCTTAAGCATGCATTTAAGGTTAAGTAATCCTCTCCATTTCAACGGGATTAAACAACATTCTTAAAAGTAAGTCAATCCTTCAGTGTTTGCTAAACTGTGTCTCATTTTCCCTGTAAAGCAGCTTCTTATTCTCAGACCAAGCCAGGAGTGACTCCTGCCACTCCCAGCCCTCCTGCTCAGTCAGCCCGGGGGGATCGGGGCTGTTCCACACCCACGCAGCAGCTGCCACGGGGGGCCCTGATCTCCTCGGGGGCTTCTCCTTCCTTCTGCAATACAAGGACATCCTGATACAACTAACACAGGTATTCAAGGATGGGCAGGTCCTGGCACAGGTTCCCCAGAGAAGCTGTGGCTGCCCCTGGATCCCTGGGAGTGTCCAAGAGCAGGTTGGACAGGGCTTGGAGCACCCTGGGCTGGTGGAAGGTGTCCCTGCCCATGGCAGGGGCGGGATGAGATGAACTTTAAGGTCCCTTCTAACACAAACCATTCTGTGATTCTATGACACTCAGTGGAAATATAATTCCCTGGTTATTTATACCTCCTCTTTCTTTCGTGGCAGCCTGGAAATGCAGACATTGTTTCTCTAAGGCAGATGGTTCAACCAAAAAAGATTTCCTGCTGTGGGTTATCTGTTCCTTTCAGATTTATGCTGATTATTTCATGAGCTCAGATCTTTGGGTTTTTCCTCCTAAAACTAACCTGCCACTCAAAACTAGGAATCCAGTAGGACTGAGGCTGCTGCATCCTGGAAGGGATGAGCAAGGACACCTTCCACCAGCCCAGGTTTCTCCAAGCGCCACCCAATCTGTCTTTGGACACTTCCAGGGATGGGGCACAGCCACAGCTTCTCTGGGCAGTCTGTGCCAGGGCCTCCTCACCCTCACAGGGAAATATTTCTTCCTAATATCTAATCTAACCCAGCCCTCTGCCAGTTTAAAGCCATTCCCTGTTGCTCTTGTCAAAAATCCCTCTCCAAGTCGTCTGAACAAGCTGTTTGGAAAACTATCCTCTTATCTGTGCATTTTATTTCCAGGAGGTGGAGGGCCATGGGCTTTAACAACAGAAGCTTATGCAGATTATTACCATTATTATCACTTCTTCATCCATTTCTCAATGCAATTTCCTCCCAGAAAACTGCTTTCAGCACACAAAATTACCATAAAAGCTAAATATAACATCCCACTGACAATAAGATGCCAGGAATACAAACAGGAATATTACAGGTATGTAATGGAAGTGATGCACCGACAGAATTCCTCTGCAAGTGACCTGCAAAGGGTCAGTGGGAAGCTCCTGGTGAGTTTGCCATGACAAGTGAGGAATGCCCTTCACATTCCTGGCATTCCAGTTTGCCTTGTATTTTTAGACCTGAGCTAAATCCAACCACCCAGCTGATCATTTACTGACCAGGGAGATCATCACTGCAAAACAACAGCACCACAAAAGGGAGCACGAGGGTCACGCACAGGATTTCAGAGGCCGAGCATCAGAGTTAAAAAGGCATCAAGTTCTGCACTTCATGAGAACAAGAAAGAAATCAAAAATAAAATAATCAAGGCTCAGAGTGGGTTCTTCACATTCACTGGTCATTTTGGGAGAAACCTGGCTGAGTAAAGAGGGATTTTTGAAAAGAATAGAAAACTAAAACCACCACGATGAGAAACTGACCATTTTTCTTCCTTACAACCACCACTTTCTTTTAGGAATTATGGATTTTAAAATAAACTGAAGCCGAACAGAAAATAAATTATTATGCTTACTGCTCTTCTGCTTCCTCCAGCACTGTTTATTGCTGATGGTATCTCTGAGCATCTAGAAAACTCTAAAATAAACTTTCTCATATTTGAAAAAACAAACTGACCCAGCTGGGCTGGGGAACACTTTGCATAGGAGGAACTTCCCAGCTCTTGGCACTCCAGGAGTGTGGCTGAGAGCTGGAGGGAGTTGAGGGCTCCCAGCCAGGGCTGAGCCCCTGCAAGGATGTGCATTCCTGGAACAAATGGGAGATTTGCTTCTAAGCAAATCAGGAGCTCTGCACAGCAGTGATAATTCTGGGCAGAGACTTTGCTGTTTCACCTCTGCCTGTGCTCTTCCAGGAGGAGATGGTTTCACAGCCTGAAATTACATTTGGTTTACCCCTAAACTCATGGGAGGCAAAATCCTCAGCCTCTGGGTGGGCACAAACTTGACCACAAAGTCAGAGACAGACTGATGGTATCTCTGAGCAACTAGAAAATGCACAAATAAACTCTCTGATATTTGAAAAAACAAATTGACCCAGACAGGCTAGAGGACACTTTGCATGTGAGGAACTCAGAGATATCATTTCCAAGCTGAATAATGGCACCCCACAATAAAAACACTGATGTGAACAGTCTCGGGGACATGAATGCTGAAACAAAAGGAGCTCTGAGAGCAATCAGGATTTGATCCACTTGACTCCAGCTCAAAGCACTGGAGAAACCTGTATTTCCTCCCACTTGGTGCATGTGGCAGTGGTTGGTCACTTTGTGTTTGCTCTTGTCCCTGTGCTGCTGAGCATCCCTGCACACCTGGCCACTTCCCAGCACTTCCCAGCTATTTGCAACACATTTGGCTATGCACAACCAGGATCTGGTATTTGCAACCCAAAGTCTCACCAGCTGCTTCCAACCCCCCAACCTCCTTTGTCTGCGTATGCCTCTCCCATGCTTCACACCTGGGCTTGAACAGCCCTGGAAAGCCAGAACAGTCAAGCCCAAGACACAACACAAAACACAACCTGCTTGCTCTGGAGCAGCTCTGGGTGCTCCATGTCTGGTGCATAAACCTGCAAGACTTTATACCACACATGCAGCAAACACTAAAGCAGCCCTTTTCCCTGGACATGGTGTAGCCAGGGCTGCTGCTGTTCCAGCATCCCACAGAATTTGCCAGGAATTCCTTAAATCAACATCTCCTCATACAACCTGGTACCTGAGAGCAGCTTTGCTCTCCATGGCTCTGGCAGGAGGAAATCAGACACGGTGTGATATTTTCTTGGGATGCCAAGGGTGGGTAGAGCCCCATTAAGGGATAAGTCAGTTGGATTTTCTTACACCCAGGGCTCTCTCCTCTCAGCTGGACCTCATCCATCCAGCTGCCTGCTGAGCACAAGGACTAATAAATAATAATCCACTTGGACAACTGTTGTGAGCCCTTTCCAGTGCCTGCCTGAATGATTTCCCCTGCAGCTCCACTTCGCCTGCCCAGGGATGCCACCCCTTCTCCCATTCCCACTCATGCCAGGAGTGGTGTTTGCTGGCAAGAAGCTGCTGGAGATGTCCCAGTTGAGCAGATTTGGGATGATACATATTTGGTAAGGATTTCAAATCCAGGCCAGGGAAGTTTTCCTGTAATGGTGTGTCCAGATATTGTATTTCAAAAAAGGACCTCACAACTGATGGGCAACTCTGTGATGGGAGTATAGTAAAGCCTCTTCCCTCCTTCAACAAATACCTATTCCAGGGATCCTGGACTGCCACTTCCATGTGATTTACTGAAATATCAGTAACTTGGGACATTGTTATGGAGCTGCACACGAGCTTCAGAGCACCCAACAAAACACAGGAGAGGGAAGAACCAGAAATGTAGAACAAATCCCATTTGCCAAAACAGTTGGGGAAAACAATTTCTCAGCTTCCAACCTCTGGGTTTGCTGCTCCCTTGGCTTCAAAGCTGCATGTACAGCCTTAAATGCAGTTCTCAAGGCAGTGGCAAATAACATTCTGAAGCCCAGAGAGTGGCCAGGGATGCCAGGACCACGTGTATCACTGGGACTGGGCTGATCTCCAAGCTGCAGGAAAACCAGGCACAAGCTGGATTTTCCTTCTAAACTCAGCAAGGAAGGCTGGATGTATATGCCCCTTCCTCTCCTAAAGGGATCCTTGGCCATGGAAGCAGCAAAGGGTTAAATAATCTCAAAGGAGCATCTGACACAGATTGTCCCCAAGACCTCTTAGCCACAGTTCAGAGCACCCATGTCAGGCTGTATTATGGTCGCTGCATGTCACAGGGCAGTGATTACACCTCTCTAGATAATGAGGTTAAGCCCTCTAAAAGGAATCCATCATCAGAGACACACTTCCCAGGCAAAATCATAGGACCCCTCTCCCCAAATTCACATTATTTCCTTTCAAAGCAGCTGGAGGCAGTGACTCCCCAGCACAGCACCTGCACAGCAGCATTTTCCAAAGGAAGACCGGAGTAAGCGTAGCATTCATTACACACCTGACTAAAAAGACCTCAAACACATTCCTGGCCAGCACAGCAGCATCCAGGCACCAAAATCATTCTCCCCTGGCATGGCTCTGCTCCTTGGGGCCCCAGCACCAAGTCCCACAGGTGGCATGGGGCAGGGGTGACCCTCAGCATGATGGGGACACACCAAGGAGGCAGCCTGGAGCATCCATGTCCCAAAACAGAAATCCTTTGGAGTTGCAGCCTGGGGCTGCCATGTCTTCAGTGGACTCTCACAAATCCATTTTGATAAGTCCAAAATCACACCTCTATATAATGAGGGTGCAAGTGAGCTTGATGTCTTCAAGCCACTCGTTGTCCCCAAGGCTTCAAGAGGGGGAGAGAGGCAACATGGGAGCATCATCTGCCCTCACTGCAAACACAGGGAAAGCCCAAAGCTCCCCGAGAAGCAGGAGGAGTCAGGAAAAATTGATCTGATGCAGAATGAGCATCCCCAAACAGGAGGGAGAAAATCCCCAAGGAAACAGAGTGGGAGCAAAGGAGGGAAGCAGATTTTTCAGCTGGCTCCTGTGCCTCTCATGGTGCCACTGGTACTGCTCCCTGCTCTTCAGGGAGCAAGCTGCAGCTCCAGCTCAGTCCTGGATGATAAATTATACTTATAAAGAGGAGATGAATGGGATTCTGGGAATCATAGAATAGTTTGGGATGGAAGGGACCTTTAAAGGTTATCTAGTCCTGAGAGCAGGGGGAGAATCTTCAACTAGAATGGGTTCTCAGGGAAAAGAAAAGGAGTTTCTGGACCTGACCCTCAGCTGCTGTAGAGTCCTCTGACTCCCAGCAGTTGCTCTGATTTACAGCCTGGTCTGGGGCTGGTCCCAGGGCTCCAACAGCTTCTGGTGTGGTGTGAAGCCCACCAGCTGCAGTGTCCCCACAAGCCCCAGTGCCCCACCAGCTGCCATGTGCTGCCCCAAGCACAGCTGCTGCTGCACCGTGTGTGCTTGGCTGGGCTTTGAAAAACAACATTATTAAACCCACTGCTGTCTTGCATCAAACCCCTGGCTTGGCCACATGACGTGTTGGGGATGCAAATATGAAGTCACTGGCAAAGCTGCTGCCGATTTCCAGTGGGAAGGGGACTTGTATATCATTTTAACATGGTTCTTTTCAGCTCTTTGGGGCCGACATCGTGTCTGCTATCAGGAAGCCTCACAACAGGTAGTCCCTGCAAAAGCAGCACTATTCCCTTACAGGGGGGAGAAAGGAGCGACTCAGGTGGGTTTATGACTGTATCCAGATGCACACAGCCCATCTCTCATATTTAAGACACAAATTTGCCCTTTCCTATCACAGAACAGCCGACTAGTAGAGGGAAACGCTACCAGGAACCTCTTGGGGGACTCTGAGCCCTGATGTGTGTGCATGAGGAGGTGTCTGTGCTCCTCTGTCCCCACCCCACAGCCAGGAGCAAGGCACAGCAGGTCCCTCAGCTCGCCGGGACACGCAGAGAGGGCACAAACACCAGAGAGGGCACAAACACCAGAGAGGGCAAGAGGCAAAGGAACCCAAGGCCGAGAAGCAGCACCGAGAGCCCTGAACCAAACCCGGCTGAGCCGCTCCCCCCACGGCTCCCAAAGGCAGGAATTAATGCCCCGAGAGCACAGTGCCTGCTTTGTGCTGCCGAGCTCCTCTAACACAACAGCAATAAAGAGTTATTCTGCTGTTTAATGGCCCCTCTCCTCCGCCACGGCTGCTGAGCCGCCGCCTCCTTCTGGTGCTTTTATTATCGCGCTGACTTGGAGTGAGGAGCTGCCTCTGATGGGACTTCAAAAGCCTCAGGGGGAGAACCCAGAGGTTTCTCAAGTGAGCTAACACCAAAGCCAATCGAGATGAGCTGAGAAAGTGCCTGCTGCTGTGCCTCCAGCTGAACACGGGGTACGGGTTTATTTATGGTCCCGAAATACTCCAGCCGGGGAGCCCAGCAGCATCCCAGGGTGCGGGTAAGAGTTTGGGGACAGGGTGAGAGGGTTGCAAGGGCTACACCCGGCCAAGTCGCGGGTCTGAGGTGAGCTAAAAACAGGGATAGGTGCCACCACGCTGTGTGACACAGACACTCTGGGTTTGGGGGACAGGCAGGCACGAAGCCAAGGCGAGGGCATGGCCTGGAGGAAACTTTGGGTGACGTGAAACAACTGGTTTCCTGGAAAAGGAGACGATCTTTATGGGCTGTGCCTGCTGCAAGCCCAAGGCAGCTGCCTGGGAGCTGCCAGGCACGTCCCTTCTGCCTGGGGACAGGCATCCCCTGCTCCCGGGAGAGGACAAGCCCATCCCATCGGAGGTTTTGTAGAGATGCTCTCTTTGCAAACATTTCTGCCACAGAGGAAAAAAAAAACCAAAACCAAAAAACAACAACAAGGGGAAAAAAAAAAACAAAAACAACACAACAACAAAAACAACCAAACAAAAAAACCAACAAAACCAAAAACCCAAACAAAAACAAACACACAAAAAACAAAAAGAAAAACAAACAAACAAAACCCCAAACCAAAACAAACTCAAAAAACCAAAACAAAAACACCCAAGACCCAAAACAAATCCAAAACAAACAAACAAAACCCAAGACAAACAAAAACAAACAAACAAAAAAAATCACAAAAACCAGGAGAGACTGGGAAATTGTATCTTTATGCATTCAGTACCAGACTGAGCAAGAGAGACCTGGTGCTACTGCAAAGGTGTCAGCTAAGGAAGGGTCATGCACACCTCCTCCTCCTCCAAAATCCCTTCCTGCATCTCCATTGCTTTCCCTGGCTCAGCTCGGCCCCGTCAATTTGCACAGAGCTTGCAAATTAACAGAAAATAAAGCAGCTCTTAAGCACTTGCGTAAGAAGGGAAGGGAAATTAAAAACCTTGTTATCCAAAACCTATTTATGGGACAGGCTTGGTAGCGCCTCTGAACACTGATTTGGAAATGAGCCATTAGCCTGTGCCACCACACTGGGGTTTAAGGTGACACCAGCCAACCTCACATTTCTGCAGGATACAGAACAGCATTAATTAAATATTAAGCAAAACTATTTCAGCCCTGGTGTGCAACAGCGTGTGAAACTGAACCCGGGGGATCAGAGGGACGTGGGATTGAACACAGGGCTGGCTGGCTGCTCCATCCCTCCATGTCATTCCACGTAAGAAAGCAGAAAGCACATTGTTCTTGTCAGAAATCCCTATGAGACAGTGCCCAGGAGATCCACCTCGGGCTGATTTTACCAGAGAAATTGTCCTGTCTTGGGTTTCTGAAGGTGGAGGAGAAGGATGAAATGTTTTCCATATATTGATATGGATATTTTAATTTTACTTACATATTTACACATCTCTGTGATTCATGGGGCCTTCTAAAGAGCTGTCCTTGTATTTTGCTCCTCCTGGAAGCACCTCCATGTCTTCCAAGGGCTCTGAGGTGCCACTGCTGCCTGAGTTTGCTGTGTCACCTCCCCAGCTTTGCCCAGCACCTCAGCCCCTTGTTTCTCACAAAATCCCAGTTTGTCCCAGTACACGCTGGGATTTGCTGACCTGTGAAGCACAATTCAGACAAATTTGGCCTTTGCTTAGAGCAATAATGCAATTTATTTGGGCAAAGGGACTCAGTGGGGAGAAGAAACCAATAAAGAACTTCATTTTTATTGCAGCTGGGATTTCAGCATCCTCCTGGTGGATTCCCAGAAATGCCTGAACACTGAAGCCCGAGCTGAGGACTGGCTGCTTTCCTGACACTATTACAAAATCTCCTCTTAAGAGAACCACAGAATTGATTGGGATGGAAAAGACCTCCGAGATCATTGAGTCCAACCCTTAGTCCAACTCCAGTCTGTTTACTAGATCATGGCACTCAGTGCCATGTCCAATCTCAGTTTAAAAACCTCCAGGGATGGTGAATCCACCACCTCTCTGGGCAGGCCATTCCAACGCTTCCAAATCCAGCGTGTAACTGGAGAGGGCTCATTTGCCCGGCTCTCTAATGGTCACAGAGGCTGACTACAGGAGTGTGCCCTTCAGAATGGAACCAGGGGAACTGGAAACAGGGAAAGCCAGGGAGCTGGGCTTTTCTGGGAATCAGAGAGGGGGAACAACTCATGGACAAAGTGCCTAAAGCAGGAGTTCTGTTCAGGTGCCCGGAGCTCAGATAAGGGCACGGGGAACGTCCCTGCCTGGCTGCGACACCGGCAGCGACTGCTCTTGCTCCTCAGCTCCACACCCCAACACGGCGCTGCCCAGCCAAGGTGGCTCCTTCCCTCTGCCCCTAATTAACGTCCTGGCAATTCCCTGATGAACCTGGAAAGATGCCCAGCGCTGAGCAGCACAGGATGGAGCTCGAGCGTGGGAGGATGTAAAACGCGTGGGACGCGGGCGCTGAAAGCTCCGACCTCAACGCGTGCGAAGTGGCAGAGCCCCTGCTGAAAGCCACCAAGCTGTGCTGGGCATTGGGCCCACAAAGGGGCAGGGATAAAGGAGGAAGGCAAAAAAAAAGCCCAAACGACCACCCTTAAAGACTAATTAGCTTAAAATGGTGGTAAATGGGTTTACACAGGCACCCAGCTGGGCTCAGCCCGCAGCACCTCGCACTGTCACGCAGGACAGAGCTGCCACAAGGACACCTCGTGTCAGGGTGGTTGAGCACGGGGGAAGAAAACACCAGCAGGATCATTCCCATGCAAGTAAAGAGGGATTTTCAGCCACTGAGAGCAGCAATCATTATGCCTTTGCCCTTCCAGCTGGTCCAAACTCTGGCCCTGATGCTCTGGATCTCTGCAGGCTTTGGAAAGCCTAGAAAAGCACCTCTGTCTTGCCCCCAGAGCTCAGAGCACACCCTGTGCCAGGCAAATATCATATATTTGTTCCTGTTCCAATACCTGTTCCAAATATCATATCCCTGCTTTGCATGGATCTAATGATCAGGAATACTCAGGGCAAAGGGTCCCACAAACGACTCCGGACTCCAGAGCAACGATGCAAATATCAGTAGTGATCTGCCACCCAAAACACAGCCCCAGCCACAGAGGTCTTTGTCTTACACTATAGGGAAGGCCAGGACAGGCTGAAATTTGACCAGAGACCAGCTGCTCCTGCTAGACATTTGAATTCAGGCAGTTTTAAGTTTCCTTAGTTAAGGAAACTAAGGAAAGTTTAGTTAAGTTAGTTAAGTTTAGTTAGTTAAGTTTCCTTTCCAACCCACAGGTCACCTGCTTCACAGCCTCATGCCCTCCTCCTGCTTAAAGGGCTCAAAGTCCTTCTCTGACCCCAGCCCATAATTCAGGATGCCCAAAGTCATGCAACTGAACCAAAACACTCATCCTGTGACTCAAAAAGAGCTCTGCCTTGAGGTATGTGAGTGAAGTCCAGCCAAGGGCTCCCACAGCGCTGGGGAGGGACACAGCTCTGTGCACATGCTGCAAGGAGAGGCTCTCCCACAAAAACAGCCCTCCCCCCTCTCCCAGTATTGATTGGATTTGTCGAAAACAGATGGAAAAACCAGCTAGTCAGATGCAAAACACGGATATCCAAACCTGCTTCCAAGAATCTGGCTTAAATCTGTATTAAGTTTAATCCCTTTTGATCAAGGCCTTGTATGTAAGCAGAAAATACTACAGATTTTCACATACCTTTAGGTCCCTATTTCTGCTGGGCTCCACAACAGAGTTGGGAGGTCAGAGAAAAACATATGGAGCACAAAAAAAGAGAGGTTTAGGAATGTTTTGCATGGGCAGGAGAAATTGGAAGCATCCATATGAAACCAAGCCACTTGCACAAGGGTACTTTACCTGTTGAAAAGAGAGGGCTTAAAATTCTCCTTGGCTTATTTCCTTCATCATTATTCCAGGTGCTACAGAAAAAAAATGTAGCCCTGCATAAAAACAGTGAGAAAAAGAGAATGTGCCAAAAAGTCAGTTCTTTGCATTTTGCAGAGTCTGGCATGGCCACAGCATCCAGCACGTGTTTCTCCCATGAAGTTTAAATCCTTTGCAATCCCAGAGCAGCAGCACTAAGAGGAGATGCCCACACCAGGAGCTGGACACGGAGGAGCAGTTCCAAAGCCCATCTGCAGACTGACACATCATGGACAGGTCTGGCCCTTCCTGCCACATCCAGGGGTTTTGGCTCCAAGGCTCAGACACCAACATCAACATCCCACTGAATAAAAATATCCTACTCCAAAAGGTTGAGGCACCTGCAGGTTAACACTTCAGAGACCACCATGGTCCAAGCTCTGAAGGCAGCAGAAGCTTCCCCGTTGACTTCTCAGGCTTCGAGCCCTGGGTGCATCTTGAGGTTCTACTCAACTCTACTTAACTCCCCCCATTACACCTGCAAAGCATCTGCCTCTACCCCAGGAGGCTTCATGGAGGCAAAGTCCCTCCTAAAGCCCTCCTGCAGCAGCACAAGCAGCTTAACCAGCACGAGCCGTTCGAGACGAGCTGTGTTTTACACATCGGCACAAAACTTGTTTAAGCTCAAAGCAATTCCTGTAATACCAACACACACAAAAGAGGCAGGAAGCAAGAGGAGTTTTTCAAGTGTACTGCAAAAGGCAGCTCTTGGAATTTGCTTGGGATTTGCTGCTTTGATTTGTTCAAACCTGGAGCTGAGCATTTGCGGGGATGGGAGACCTTTCCCACTGAAGTTTCTTTCCCTGCAGCTACACAGAATCAGGGCTTGTAGCAAGAATCCCATTTGGCCTCACAGATGTTTGGGTTGCTCCAAGCTTTCTGCACACACTCATCCACCTGGATGAAACATCTTCACTTTCACAGCTTTCAGCTTAAAAGATGGGATGAAAAAGGCCCAGAAGGAAAGTGTGCTGGGAGAAAACCAGCCCATGACCTCTGGGAACACACAAGCAGGAGGGAGCTGGGGCTCTGGTGCCTGCATTTCTCGTCCCAAGCACCTCAAAACACAAAGTGACATCGAGCAGAAACACTCAGGAAAAGGCATGTTAGGAAGAGAAGCACAGGAAAGCAGGATGAAGTTTATTTCATTAGCCCTAATCTTCTCCCAGACTCCCGGGAGGAGGAGACAAGCACCTTGTAAACTTTGGGGGTTTATTATTATTATTATAAGCTGGTTTACCAAGCAAAATTCCCCAAAAGTCTCCTCACCCAAGAACAGCACTAACACACCTGTTAAACATCCATTTTCCAAAGTTTCTCTAAGGAAAGGAGGGAGAAAAAGCAAAGTGCCACTCACAGAGGTGGATAGGAGAACATACCCCTTGCCCCCTCCTCCTGTCCAGGAGGCATAGAAAATTGCACATCAGAGAGAAATACCTAATTTATTCAGGTTGTTAAATTAAACAAAACAAACAAACAAAAAACCAAACAAACCAAACCAAACCAAAAAAGCCATCACAGGAATTCACTGCTCTTGAAACAGAAGAAAACATCCAAAGCTGCAGGATGCTCTCTGGTTGAACCTTTAACTGCTCCACACCTACTGCTAAGGAGAAATTCCCCATACATTTGCACCTGACTGTTTCTATCCACTGACTTCCCCTGTCTTGCACACCTAAACCTGAGGGATGTGCCAACATCACACTGCTGGCCTGACCCTTCCATCAGCATTAGCCAGTCAGACATCCCAGTCACTTCTTGTGTGTCTCAAAAGTGTCACCTCTGGGTTTCCCAGCAGACACAGCAAACAACTGTGTGAGATGCCCAGTTCCTACAAGAGCAGGAGTCAGCAGTAACCAAACCGAGCTGCTCAGAGGAGGGAAGGAGGGGAGGAGCAGTTCAGAGCACTGAGGAGAAATTTCCAGCTCCCAAGGCAAGGTCAGGCCACTTTTTTCTATGAGTTTGCATCATGTGGGGAGAAATACACTTTAAAAAGTGTTTAAATTCTTATTCTGTAAGCCTGAGAGCTACAAGCAGGGACCAGCATTGAGGATCAGAGCAAAGCACCTCCTCCTGATTTTGGTGCTTTATTCTTCCCCATTCCACAATTCCTGCCCAACCTTCCAGGAACTACAAGAACTGTTTCAAAAGGAAGAGGCTAACCTGGGACAGGGTGGCTTTACCAGGCTTATAAATTCTACCAAGAGCTCTTCTCTTTGCAATCATTTGATGGTTTACGTAAATAAAGACTCTCAAGGTTGTGCAATGCACTAGGAGAGCCAAGACGGCTGTGCACAGCACGGATGCTGCTCCTCCTCCTCCCTGCCCTCCCCACACGAGATAAAAGGATTGGGTTTTATTTTATTACATATTCTGCTTCGCTGGTGAAATGCCTTCCAGAAATAAATGTTATTTTAGAAATAAAAAAGGATTTTCCATCAATCACATTCCGACTGCAGAAACAACCCTCGGTTCCCCTCTGATTCCGTACTCAGAGGATGGTTCTCAAAATAGCAAGCACTGAATTTCCCAAATCCATGATTAACTAGAAGCATCAAGAGGTTTCCGAACACAACTCACTATTTGGATCACACTCCCAGCCCTGGGCAGACCAGTTCCCATGCTGGGCTTTCCAGAAGATCCCAGTAAAGCCCCTGAGAGGATGGCACCGCACGTGCTGGCTGTGCCATTGGATAGAGATCTCTGACACAGCTACACTTTTTCCATGGCTTAGTTCCACGATGTCAATCTATTTACACCTGCAGAAAGGCAGGAGCCTGGGCTGAGAGGGGAAGCAATCCTCAAAGGCAGCTTTCCAAAGACTCAGAAGTCAGAAAACACCTCCTTTCCTCTCATCCTGTTACGGTGGATAAATATACCCATAAAGTGCTTTGATTTGACTGGAGTATGTTAAATTTAGTCGCTGCTGTGCCTCTGCAGCAGCACATTTACTGCTCCGTGGGTGACTGAAACATGCATCACTCACAGCACCCTGCAAATGAGGGTATAAAAGAACTGCAGTAAAGGATATCCAAAATATTGGCTCCCTTGACGGGGTGTGCACGGTCACAGCTCACAAATTACAGGGCGGAAGGGAAGCTGGATGGATTTCCACGGTCACTACCGTACAGAGGGCAAGACAAGATGATCTAAGGGTCCCTTCAGACTTAACAAATCCATACAGCTGTAAAGAAAAAATATCATAGATTAGATCTTGGCTGTCTCCGAGAAAAAAAGGAAAGAGTCAGGCATGATGTTTTCAGTCAATGATTTAAGGAATGTAAATAGCTTTGTCAAAGATGCTCAGGCAGATTTCCCCAGCTGGATCCTCCACCATGAGCTCAGCTTTGCTCAGGACCTGAAGCATATCGGGATGGTTTAGAACAGCAGGAAAAGCAGAGTGGCAATTGGAGAGCCCCAGCTGCCCCAGAGAGGGGTGGAAAGCATCACACAGAGGGTGTTTCCATCCCAAGGGAACAGGATCCCGACGCCCCCGGCACAGCCCAGGCACTCCCCAGCTCAGCGTGCAGTGCTCCAAGTGTTACAGCAGCTCCTCAGATGATACACTGCGACTCCAAAAGTGTCACCAGCTGTTTATCTACCGCTACAATGTGTTTAAAAATTAATAGGAACAGATTGAGCAAGCGTGGAACACGCAGAAACCAGAAGCTTCGAGGAATTTCAACACGCATCGTTCACATCGGATGGGCTGTGAAGAGCCAGCGCAGGAAAGCGGCACCAAAAACACACACACACATAATCACCCACTCATCCAGGGAAAGGGAAACACAGCTCTAACCACCACATGCTCGGCCTTCCAGCCCTTTAATCGGGCATCAGAGACAAAGAGCAGCTGGACAGCACTGTGGTCGGCACGGGGTTGTAGGAGGAAGCAGAAAAAGGGTGTTTTTCTGTGTGTTGATACGGACGTTCATCACCACAGTCCCCAGCTGGTGTTAAGGGCTCAGGATGGAATGCACAGCGTTGACAAAGGTCATCAGTTCTGCAGGAAGATGGATGCACGCCCTTGGCGATGCCCTGTGCAAGAGGGAACGGAGGGTCCCAGCAGGCACTGACAGCACAGGCAAAAAAAAAACAACCCCAAAAACCAGCAGAAAAGGACCAGGAGCTGCTGGTCCCAACAGGGCAGGTCTGCAGAGTTCTTGACAGCATTATAAATGAGTGGCAACACCCAAGACTGCATCCCAAAGGGCACTTACGCAAATCTGAGGATGAGATCGGGGCAACCATTGGAGAAATAGCTGCTGTCACCTTATGTATGAGCAGGTCGGTCACAGAGGTCCAGAGCAAACGCCTTCCTGGAGCTCTTGCCCGGGATAGAGGGATTTCACAATAAAACTGGTAAAACTGGTTTCTGTTCTATGAAGTTCCTGGAAATGTCCAACAAGTATTTACTTGTGGGAAGGGAACAGGAAAGTGGTATTTGTTCTTTGCTGACTCTCTTGACATTTTCTTGCTGCCAGTAAGACCAGTGAGAACATATTTAAGTCTTACTGACTTCACAGTTACCAAGCACAGCACCCGAGTTAGCACTGCCCAGGGCATTTTACATAGGGCAAAATCCCCCAAAAGCCTAGGTCAGGGTTGGAAGCTGCTCAGGTGCCACCTGTGGGGCATGAAAATTCGTGCTGTAAGTAACAGTATGTGCTTAATGGCAGCAGCAGCTGAAATTTGCAGAGGGAAAGCTCAGCCTGGTGTAAAACTCAAAATCGAGGAGTGGGACAGCAAAAAGAAGAAAGGGCTTTCTGCTCTGATAGAGACTGATGAGCATTTTGGTTTTGTTCATTAAAAAGAAAAAAAAAAGGGGCACTGTTTCTTTTATATCCACAAGCACTTAAACAAAATATTTTCCTTTTTTTTTAAACCAAAAAAATGCACAAAAAAGTCTCTGAAAATTGAGTTTTAATGACTTTTCCCCCATCTGCCATAAAGGATGTGTTTTCTTCAAAACATCTTTTTTTTTTCCATGACATATTTTGGCCAGATGTAGGTGATGTGCCTCGACTACAGAAGAGAGTATTTGATAGCTTTACCAAGAGATAACCAGCTCAGACCAACCCTGGCAAAAGAAAACCTTTCATTTCATGTCAGGTCCTCAGCGTGGAGCTCACCGGCATCATTTCATCAGTCCACAGGGATGGATCTGAAAGGTTTGAATAATTCCACATCACAATCAACTGTACTTGGATAAGACTTCCACCAGAGCATCGAGACAGTACAAGACAGGCTGTGAGAGGGAAGAGGGGAAATACATTCTTGTCAAAATGACATCCCCCTTAGGAGCACAATCTCCACAAAAGCGTTTCCCCGCACGCATTGTGTCGCCTTTCAGATCCTGCACTTCTGAAACACATTATGCTGGGTGCCTGAATAATCATGTTTGACTTATTTAACAATCTCACATTCACACACATGGCTTTACAGCTGGAGAAATAAAACCACATATTTGAGGGACTAAAAGAAAAAGGACGGTTTGACAATATATGTGTATTTTTGCAAGCGTTCTCCGCCTGGAAATTGTATTCACAGAGAAAACATTGAACTGAGCAAACTGCCCCTGCCAGCTGTAAATTGGATTTGGAGTGTCAGGACTGGGCAGTGAGCGGTCACAATTGCAGATTTGGAGAAGGGAGGGCAGCAGCTGGGCCCAGGCAGGACGAGCAGCTGCCTGTGCTTGAGCTGCTCCAGCTCCAAAGCTCCGTGTTCCCACCACAGCAGGAGCACAGTGCAGGTTGGCTGAGCAGAACCCACTTATCCAACTCCACCTCGAAGGAAAAAAACCACCCCACAGGGTGATTTGTCTTGACCTATAAAGTGAAAAGGGATCTGGGCTCTCCTTGGGGTGTTCGCAGGCACCCTGAAAGTCAAACAAGAGCCAAGTTTCCTCATCCATCAGCAGCATCCAGACTGGGTGGTGCCTCTGGAACATCATGGAAGGACCTCATGCATGGCAGCCTGTGGCAGTCAGTCCACAGGACTCGTTTTCCAGCTGGTGTGTGCAATGAAACACAGCACTCACGAACAAGGTGTGCCACGAGGGCAGGAGCCATCAACAGGGCTCTTCATCAGTTAAAAGACACAAGATCAGGGTTTCCTTCTCCACAACATTCACCAGACCTCAACATGGAGAACTGGTTGAATATTTCCCCTGAGGATGCTCCCAGCAATAGCCTGGGCTGCCAAGGGCTCCCCACCAGCACCAGCTCCTCTGTGATACTTATCACAGAATCCTCATTCCACCAGCCTGTACCTGCCACCTGACAACGAGTATGAGCACAGAGAACAGGGAACAAATGAGCTCCAGCTGAAAAAAAAAAGGCCCTCCAAAATGTCAGATCAGCACACCACCAGTAAATTTGCCACCTGAGCCACATACTCCATAAATTACTCCATAAACATGACCGTGCTGCTCCTTGTCTGCACGCCCAGGAAGTGGAGCCTTTCCCTGCCCAGGTCTGCCCAGTCCTGTCCACCCAGACCTTGCTGGGCTCCAAGCTGGATCCAGCAGCAGCCAGCCCTGACCAGGAGCTCAGGGTATGAGGGGAGAGCTGACAGGTTGAGAGAGAGAGAGAAATTCAGGACTGTCATCACTGCACCATCCAGGGAAGACCCACGGGAATGCCCCCCCCTGTCATCGTGGCAGGGAACACCGAGGCAGAGCTCTGCTAACAAAGGTCCCACTGATGTATTTTTCATAAAGGGCTTTATTCTGCTGCAGACATGGAGCATTATCAGCAATAAATGTTTGTAAGATAGTAGGTGGTGGCACTGTGTCTGTAAAGCTCTGGATAAGAGCTGACAAGCCCTATAGCAAAGTAATTCAGCCTTTATTAAGATCTCCATTAATCGCCTATCCAAGTTATTTATATTGGAATCCCTCCAGTAAAAGGAATAATCCCAGCTCGTTGCATCACACCCTGTTTCTTCACATCTAAAGACATACTGTGAGTGGGTTTGAACCAGGGTTATATCCCAGTTTACCCCCACTATGGGCACTATTTCATCCTGCCCTGGCACCAGCATGTGCTGTGCATCACACAGCTCCTGCTCAACTAAAATGTGGGATGATTGTGGGATCTCTCCATGTCCTCATCCCAGCCCCAGCCAGGGATCAGAGCATGTCAGGGATCACGGAATGCCAGGGGTCAGAGCATGCCAGGGATCAGAGCACACCAGCTCCAACAGAAAACACTTCCATGGTGGATGGGCAAAGGATGGGACACGTCTAAAGCAATGAGACACACGGGTCTGGAGATGTTTCAGTGGAGCTGCTGAGTGCACTCAGGGGTGTGTTCACTCCCTTATGGCCCTGCAGCTGCTTCCCTGCAGATCCCTGGGGATGTCCTGATGGGAATTTCCCACAGGGACTGAGCACTGCCTGCTGAGGGTGATGGCATTGGCAGCCTCTCCTCCCGCGGCTCCAGTAGAGCCACTGGGACCAACCTCCCTGCCCCTATGTCAAACCAATCACTTCATGATACAAATGATCCAAATTAATTAAACATCCAGCTCCTCTCTTGCTCCTGACAGCATTCTCAGCAGTTTTTACACTGTCAAACTGCTGCCAAAGGCTCCCAGATGGGCTCCAGGGGATGGGCAGGTCCCAGCTCTCATCCAGACCCTCTTGGTCCAACCTTGTGAGAAGGACCTCGACCTGCTGCCTGGTTTGCTCCAGTACAAACAAAAACCTTCTCCTGCCATTCCTAGGAGAAATGGTGGTACCAAAACATGAACCCACGGGCTTTCATGCCACCCCACACCAGAGCAAAGGGTCTCAGCTTGTGCCACCCAGAGCAGCACCGACTCTACTGGGGCTCCACCCCAAACACAAATGCACATCCCACAGCTCATAAGACAGTGAAGTATTAGAAGAGAAACCTCAGCTAGGCCTGTCTCACATGAATCTCACAAAGCAAGCAGATGTGACAGAATGTCTTTCCAAGAGCATTTCCCAAGCCAGAGAGGCCAGTGCTATTCACCAGCTAACTCCAACTCCAGTGCCAGCTCTCAGCCAGGATTCAAGAGATCTGTGTAAACCCCCATCTCTCCCTCCTTGGCTCCTCTCTCCAACAACACCTCTGTGTTTCTGCCTTTGTTTGCCTGAGGCCACATCTGTCCTGGAGCTGCTCCTGCCCTGCACGGTGCCGTTAGGCTGTGACTGATATCTCACTCGAGCAAAAGCTTCAAGTAAATAAAATTACAAATAAATAAATAAGGCAGTGCACCCTGTGGCGTTTACACGCCTGTTGTCACCAGAATTTGAACTTCAGAGCATTTCACCACCAGGACAGAGGTGAGTCATTGGTGAATTTGCATTTGGGATGTAAATACTGAGCTCTCTGCTGCTCCATGTGCCATTCCCCTTCCCAAACCCAATCGAAAGCTGCGTGACAGTCAGACAACCGAGTGGAAACGATAAGCTTTGATGGGGAGAAAAAAACTATGCAGAAAAAGGGCCAGAACTGTATTAAACTATATTAAAAAGCCAGCACAGAAACCAGTTCAAACAGCTCCCTGTAAGCAGCTCAGTTCTCTGGGGCTCTGTTTAACAGACAGTCTTTTATTAGAAAAACTGGCTGAAGATGGCTGTTTAGCAGTTCCAATAAAGAAGAGGTGGATGGGGAGGGAGGACTTTTTTTTTTTTCCATTAAGATTACAGGAGGGCCTGAGGCAGAAAGAAGGGGAAAATCTCCAGATCCAGGATTTAGTTTCTGTCCCGTTCATTCACACGCTCGGTGAGCACCAAGATCTGCACTGGTCACAGGATTGAGGGTTCCTTCACTTGGAGGGATGCTGGAGTTGGGGAGGGTACACAAATCATCCAGGTGGGTTTTAGCTGAGACAAGGAATGGGCACATGGATGGTGGAAATGAAGAAGCCAAATGCTTCCCCAAAAACGGGGGGTGAAGAGAGTGGTTCCACAGCCAGCAGGGCATCTTCTCTGCTCCACACACACCTCCAACAGAGCTGGCTGTCACACCACATCAAGGGCAAGACACTTTTTATCCCAGAAACCCCCAAGCAGGATGCAAGAGCCTGGAAGAAGTCTCCAGTTACAACATTTCACAGAAAAAAAAAAGTCTTTTACATCTTTTTTTATGAACTCTCCACACAGAAAAGGGCAGGAATTGTCTCTATGCCACCAGGCAGCAAGAAAGCAGCATCTTCCCTGGGAGAGCCAGGCAGAGCAGGGTGGGGGCTCCCAAGCACCCAGCAAGTGGTGGCTGATGCTTTTCATCACCAAAGAGCTGCCAGTAACAATCCTTCCCAGAGCTGTGGTCCTTCCCACTAAACCTTGGGTCTGCTCCAAATTTGTCATTGTGGCATATTATTAATCCTTGTTCTTGTCAAGATCTTGGTGCGTAAACACAGATCGAGGTGCCTGAAGTTGCCGATGGTGCTTATTCACCACCCAGCTTGCTCTGTGCTGCCACAGCTGAGATTTGAGCACTCAAATCCCAGCACAGCAAAGAGAGCACAAATGCCTGGAAAGCAGCAAGAATAATATCTGCAGCACTATGGAAATAATCTGATGGCCTGCAGAAGACCATAACCATGGGATGTCAAGCCACTGAGTCAGCCAAGACCAACCTCCACCCTCCTTTTTCAATAAAACTTTACATGATGATGCAAAATGGTCTTTGGTGTCACAGAAGGACAACCAGAGAGGCCTTCTGGTTTTAACCATCTGATGTTTTCTACACACACCCCTGTCTCCAGGGCAGATCCTCAGATTTGCTGCATTATCTGACCCCAGATACAGCAAAAATAGGCTGGGGATTTTGATAACAATCACATCTCGTGGCTTTTTCCACTTTGAATATGAAGAGAAAAGGAGTGGGAAGGTAACAAATTGCACTGTTAAAAATAACATTAAAAATGCATCTATTTTGGCCCTAGGGCTCACAGAGAAATATGTTTCATTATCCAAGTCTAAGAACTTAATTATGCTTTAATAATTTTTTCAATACAAAAGGGAAGTCTTTTTGGCTTTCTCTGCTCTTTTATAGCTGCACTTGAAGGGGAATCCTGAGACAAGCACCATCCAACTCTGTTCATCTCCTCCAGGATCCAGCCCATAGTTCATTGGAGCATCACAGATGATCCCCTGGACTATCCCCTCCAGCTCTCCATCCCTCCATATCCCACCCACATTTATAAGTGGAGCATCAGGATTCCCTGTGTGCAGATGACAAGCCCAAAACATCATCTCAGCCCCCTGGGCAGAGGCAAAAGGCACCATTTCAGTCCAAAAATAACCTTGTCTTCAGCTTTTAGGGGATCAGACAAGTCCTGCAGCACCCCACCAAGTCCTGCCCTGCTTCATTTGGCTTCTGCAGCATCAGTGTGAGCCCCCCCATGCCCTGGGGTGGGTGTCACTGCTGCCCTCACTCGGGCCGGTGCTGAATCTGAGCAGCTCGCTTGGCACTAAAATCTGGTTTCCATAGAAACAGGCAGATAGCACACAGGAGCTAAATCTTATTTACTGAGTTCAAGCAATGGGCTACCCAAGCTGTAATTTAGACCCTGGGGTAAGTGCAACATTACTGGGTTTCATGATTTCATGATGGCAAAGAACATGGCTTTTCATTGCTGCTTTTTTTCTTTAACATCAATTATTATAATAAGATCAAGATAAATCAACACAAACCTCCTTTAAAAAGTCCCACTGCCCTAATTTCCTAATAGGTACTTACATGTAATTTTTTTTAAGTGCTAGTGGGTTTTGGAAGATTGATTGATGGATCTCCTCTTCCTCTGCTCCCCCAATCAGAAACAATCCCACTAACAAATGAGAAAAATCTGCATTTAGTAACAGGTTATTCATTCTAACTTGGGCATAACCATCACTGAAAGCAAGGAGCTTGACCTCAGTCCAAGATACCCTCCATCTGCAAGCTCTCACTTTTTCCTCAGCAGATATATTTAGACCAGGCCAGAATTGATATACAAATCACTTATTTCTCCTGTTAAAAGAAGAGAGAGATACTGGACACTTGAGCAAAATCCTGTGTTACTTGTTTATAAAACATATAATTTTGGGTGCATCCCTTGCTCTCTGCTAAGAGTTCCTTGTGTGTCCCCAAAACTACACACAAAATCTGTCAGTGCTTTGAATGTTAAGATTTATAGGTTGGGTATATTAAAAATATTGGATATATTATAAATTACTCTGCCTTGCCCTGTCCAATTGCAGACTTGGCATATGTATTATTTCGGATGAATAATACATGATGTACCGTAAATGTAGTCCCAGCTGAGAACGTGCTCTCCAGCAAGGAGCTGGGAAGGTTGCTGGGCCTGAGCTCTGCTGGCTGGAGGGAGCGTTTATCCCTTTGCTAATGAAGAGAGTTGCTGCTCCAGCATGGAAAAGGGACTGCAAAATTCTAATTAATTAATGGTATTCAAACCCCGTGCCCATCACTCTCCGTGACAGCCCAAATCTCTTCTCACCAGAGACCCTGGGGCTAAATCCAGCCCTGGCTACTGGGAACTGGGGTCAGTCTAAAATAAATGAAGCACTTGCAAACGTTTCCTTACTGGAGGGGGAAGGGAGGTGAAGTGCATCACTTAAGGAAAGGTCACAGAATAAAGGTGACGGGCAAAACTTGGGGAAGGGTTGTGTTTAATCCTGATTAACTGGGCTCAGGCATCCTCCTGCAAAAGGCACTGATCTGGCCAAGTCCAGAGGACAGTGGAGGTTGCCCCAGGCCCATTCCCAGGATGTGCCAATGGGGACCATCCCCAGGGCGTGCCACATTTTCCACATCACATAATCCACCTCACACAACCAAGCCATGAATCAGAGCAGCTCCTTCTCAACCCTGTGCCACACCATCCCTCCCAAAAAGCATCACAGCCCTGGACAGACATTCCAAACAGTTACTTTTAAAATGACCATGGGAGTGGATTTTCAAGGTAGACTGACAGATCTGATGGTTGCTCATTAGCTGGGCTGGGATGACATTGCTCGTGGCTCTGCCAGGGTCAGAAAGGAACCAGCCAGCAAACAAAGCAAAAATCAATATGGGTGAGTGGAGTATTTTTCATAATGTCTTTACTGTTCACAGCCTTGTTCACAGACACACCTTCTCTTCTTTTTGCAGGGAATGACATGATGAGAAATGTTCTTACAAGTGCCACAACAGAAAATCCTACACTGATTTCATCACCTCTGAAGAGTTTATAAATTAAACCCAAATAGGAACAGACTCCATCAAATACCCATCCTAACTGGTGGAGCTGCTTTCCCAGACACATCCTGACACCCAAAGTCCTGTTGGTGACACCAGCAGGGGCCGGGCAACAGGGAATATCCACATGGCACTGTGTCCCCCCCATCCCGAGCTGCTGAGCAGGAAACAGGCTGTGAGCCCTGGAAGCTCGTGGTAGGAGCAAAGGAAGAGAAACCACACTCAACAGGAAACTTTGTTAGCAAACACAGCAGAATCACATCCTTTCCAAAGGCATCCTCTCCACGACAGCAGTGACCCCAAATGACCGGCCCCGAAGGGAGGTGGGGTTTTGCTGAGCTCTGGGAGGGAAGGCTCCAGGTCAGAAGCCCAAGGGAGATGAACAGGAGGGAACTGCACTATAAACAGAGCAAACAGTGGCTTCCAACAAGGATCATCCAGCCCCAAAAGAGCTGCCACACAGGGAGGAGCGGGACTGGCCTGAAGAAGCACTTTCAGATTTCCAACTTCCACCGGGGGCTGAGGCATCAGCCACCACCTTCCTCCAGCCTCTCTTCCCACCTCCAGCAGTACCACACGGGGAGCTGCAGCCCTGGATTTGGGGGGCTGGGTATTCCAGGGTCTGCCCTGCACGGGCTGGTCCCAGGCTGGCACCAGTTTGAATTATTTCTTGCCAGGAGGGTGCTGCAGGACAAGCATGGGAGGGAACACCTTGATTCCCAGAGAGGAGCACTGGGCAGTGGAGCCACCTCCACAGCTGACATCTCCCCATCCCTACCAGGGGCTCCACCGTGCTGAGCAGGATCAATGTCTCCCGATATCAATTAGTTACAGAGAAAATGACCTTAATTACCCACACTGAGCCAACGCCCTGCCAGAGCTGGGGTCAGCTGCACTTTCAGGCTCGATGTGTAGAAAAGCTCTGGGACACAAAGGGGAAACGACTGACAGCAAGAGCTTTGATGCAAAGCAGCAGTTACTTGCCAGGCTAAAAAAGTCACTCCCACCCTCTTCTGTCCCCTGTGACACCTCCTGACAACCTCGGTCCAATTGCTTTGACTATTGAGTAAGAGCAAAACCTTCACAAGGTCCTTCCATCCATGAGCCAAACCTCACCATCAAAGACACCTGGACACTCAGTGGCTGGATGCAGAAAGGGCTCTTACATTTTCAGGTAATTCAGTCCTGCTGCTGCAAGGCCAAGCTCACCTGCAAAGTGAACCTTAGGCAAAAGGGGAGGATGCAATTCCCAGCCCTGCTCAGAGCCAGCACCAGAAACCTCAGCAGACACAAAGCACACACCTTGCTGCTGCCAGTTGGTCTCAATTTGTCCCAGTAATGGCACAGCTGATTGTCTCTAAAGAATCCATGCAGGGAAATCATCACTTTTCCTCTGCAACTGGTTCTGTTGAGTTTAATAAGGGAGGAAAGGAAAAGAAATGATTCCTCCATGGCTCCTCTCTTGGTGAGTAAGCAAAAACCATTGATTAAAAATGAGAAATGAGAAGAGGAAGTGGCTCTCTGCTTCATAAACAGCTTGGGACACAATGGTTTATACTGTAACATAAATTTAAACAGAGGAATAAATAGCCTCTTCTTGGATATCAGCCTAAGCAAAATGATGGCAGGATGGAAGCAGCACTGCAGGAACAGACCATCTGCACAAAACAAGGAGGAGAAGACACAAATGAGAAGGATGGATGAGAAGATTTTACCTGTCTCAGCTGTTGCCTCTGCTCTGGCTCCAGCTGGGACACCCCCAGCCAGGGAGCCTGGCACAGGTAAGACACTGGCACAGCTGGAAGGTGAGCCACAAAAACTAAAACAGCACACACTGACCAGTGAACTGCAGTGGGAAATCTGAGAAACCTCAATCAGGCTGCTATGGCAGCAGTGGGAACTTCTAGCCCCTCTTTCAGGCACCTGCAGCCCACACTGATGGGCATTTACCCAGAGGGAAACACCTGCACAGAATTTTGGGAGTGCTTCTCCAGTAGAGAAAACCCTTTTTGTGAAGTCCCCTCTCAGCTGGTGCATAGAAGTAAAAGCCATCCTGCTTCCAGCCCTGACTGCAGAGAGCTGCTCCACCTTCAGGGGAGGAAGAAATCAAGAGGACTCTGGACAAGGGGGAACAGCTTTAAGCTCAGTGAGGGTAGGTTTAAATCAGGTATTAGGAAGAAATTCTTCCCTGTGAGGGTGGACAGACCCTGGCACAGGTTGGGCAGAGAAGCTGTGGCTGCGCCATCCCTGGAAGTGTCCAAGGCCAGGTTGGACGGGGCTTGGAGCAACCTGGGCTGGTGGGAGGTGTCAGGGGTGGAACTACATGATCTGTAATGTCCCTTCTTTGATGATTTTATGATTCTGCCCAGCAAGAGGTCCCACACAGACCCTGCTCATCCCTGGGCACCTTCAGCACTGATTTTCCCACCAATCCTCAGCACCAAACACTTCACAGCCACCAACAAAGCCCTGCAAAACCCCTGCAAACCGTCAGTGGCATTTTTCAAAGGGAAAACACAAGGGCCAGAGACACCTGAGCAATTTGACCAAGAGAGAAAGCAGGACAGTGATGCCTGAGCTGTGCTCCACACACCCCACGCTGCAAACTCCGAGGCAGGGAGGAAGCCAAGCCATGCCTGGAGCAGCCAAGGAAAACTGAGCTGTCTTTACATGCACAAGCATTGAGCAGCAGGTGTAAGAGGGGAAATGAGAGTTATATGTAGTCATATTTTTGAGGGATATTTCTTAATCTCAGTGCTGGCAGAATGGTGGGAAGCACTTTGCAGCAAGTGGGACCATGGCCACGCCACTGGGCAGCTCTGTGCTGGGCATCCAGGCAAAGGGGAAATAAAAGCTCAGGATGACACAAAGCCTGTTTAAATGGATTTTCTCCTGCGCCCTCATCCAGATTCCCACTGGGAAAAAAGGAGCGTGTTAATTTATTGCACCATCAGGTCCGTGGGGGAAGCGAATCACAGAGGTTGAAGAGCATTTGCTTTTGGCAATCCAGCCCTCACCATCACACCATCCCCCTGAGCCAAGCACCACGGCCAGGATCCCAGCACTGTTATTGTTGGAGAAGAGAGCACAAATCTCCAAGGGCATCTCTGGAGAAACAGAAGGGGGAGGGACACAAAAAAACCAAAAAAACCCCCAAAAAACGCCCAACAAAACAGTTTTAACTCTTTGGAGGGGAAAAAAGAAAGTATTGAAAACAGAGCTGAGGATACAGAGCACAACTCTGCTCCCTCCCTCCCCTGTGCCTGACCTTCCCCGGCAGAACGTGCGCAAACACATCCTGTGGCCAAGGGCTTTTCATCTGCTGCCAGAGACATCAAGTGCGTTCCTGGCGGCCGGAGGGAGGGGAGCAGAGCCTGGTGCGAGGCAGGGCAGGAGAACAGCCACATGACCCACACCGAGGGGACCTGCCAATGGCCCGGGGCTGCAAAGTGGGGGGACAGAGATTTGGGCACAGTCTCCAACCACTGCTCCTTCAGACGGGCCATGGGAAGAAGCCACGGAGAGCTGAGCCCTGCCAGGAATGTTTGTGGAAATGACAGGAGGAGAATGCAGAGGCAAGTGAGGGCTAAAGGCAGGGGACCCATCCAAGGGGCACAGAGTGACAGGCAAGGACAGCACGAGCTGGAGCCACAGGTTCTTCGGTGCACATGCTCCAACTTTTGGAATGGATCCATGAGCAAGCCCCACGCGAGAGCTGTCTGGGATGCTCTTGCATGTCAAGGGATGCTGGAGCAGAGGAGAGGCAGGAGCACTGCAGGGACAGCAGAGCCCAGGGTGTGCCACAGGCTCTGGCACACACAGGGAGAGCAGCACTGCCAGGAGGACCAACAGAGAAGACAAAACTCCACGTGGACTGAAGTCGTGGAGTCAGGTTTGGGAAGGGACCGGCAGCGCTCAGCTCAGAGCTCCAGGCTCTAAGTCCCACACCAGCATCAACCCCTGAAGGCTCTTGCCAAGAGAACCACCGCCCCACAGGGCTCCCTGCATTCCCAGAATGGTGAAGCTGCTCATTTCCAGCAGAAGGAACAGCTGGAAGCTCATGGGATTTTCATCTGGAAACATGTGATGGAGGCAGGCACTGTGCTTGGGGCGGGGAGCGAAGTGGGAGCAAGGAGAGGACAAAGCACATTGACAGCAAAGACAAGAAGGATGGGAAAAAGCTGGAGAATGGGATGTTTAAGCCTAGAAGGTCCTCCCCAGGATTTACCCCAAAGTAGCTAATCTGCATTAACAGGAGGAAAACAAAGGGTGATGTCACCAACTCCATCTGCTTCAAATTCGCTCAAAGCTTACATCTCCCTAATTAAAACGAAGAAAAAGAAACAAAAGGAGAGAAAAGAAACCATCAACATTTGCTAAATGAACCCACAACGAAGCAAACATCCCCACACATACACAAATGCCTTTCCTCCTAACCAGATTAAAATATTGGCACTGGGAACCTCTCAGACTGATTTTAATAAACACCAGTGGGGTGGGACGGCACAGGTAGGGGCACGGTGACAACCTGCTGTCATGGGAGATGAGCACAGAGGACCAAAAGCAGCTGCACTCCAGGCCAGGGCTGATGCTCTTTGCTGCTGGTGGCCTTTTAACGACCGTGCAAATGGAAAAACCGATGAGGCTGAAATCACGTTGTCACCTCCTATGAAGGTTCGGGTTGGGTTAAAAATACTTTTTTTTCCAGTGAACTCTGGAGCAGAAAGGAGACTGGCTCGCAGAAAGGTCATTATCTATCAGCCCAGAGCCACCAGCCCCACGCAGGCTGAGCTCTGGGGGTCACGGGGATGGAAGGAGGATCATCCCACTGAGCATCCTGGAAGGAGCCACCACGGTGTTTGCCCACAGAGGTTTCTGCAGCTGAGTCCACAGCGTGTCAAATCCAGCCCTGCGAAACACCAGCTGAAAGGTGGATTTCCTCACTTCCAAACCTCCCTCCGGCCCATCAGCTGTCCCAGAGAGCCCTGGCAGTGCTCGCCTGCATTAGCTGTTCACACAGTGTGAACTCTCCCAGTGCTGAGGCTGCAACTCCAAACAACCCAAAATTTCCAAAACCATCAGGGATTTTACAGCCCGAGGCAAGTCCTTGTAGAGGTCTGTTAGTTCAGAACTGCTGAAGCATCAATTTTCTCCAAAACACTCAGTGAGGAGCTTGTTTCCTTAAATCAGAAACAATTCCAGACCCTTTTCTTTCTAAAAACTTAGACCTATTTAATTTTATTTACTGATTTACTTAGGATACAATTGTATGTTAGCAGCTGGTTCTTCTACCCACCTTCCCTTAGTGCATCCCACATAAACCTCCAGGCATCAGCATCACCCAGCCCTGTGTCTGGACACAAAGAAACCCAACCAAACAACAAAGAAATAAAAAAATCCCAGAAGAACATCCCAGAATTGTTTAGGTTGGAAGAGATCTTGAGATCATCTAGTCCAACACCTCTACTCAGCCAGAGCAAGACAGCAGCACTGTGATAAAGCTGCATCATAAACACTGCAATTCAGAGCTGCTTGATTGCTTTAATATCCCACACTCTCACAGCTCCTTGGGATCTGATTTATAACTATAGGAGAAAACCTTATTGGAGTCAAAACTAATTTATAGACTCAAGAGGAAAAAAAAAATGACATTTTCTAGATCACACACTGTCGCTGTAAATCAATTTCCATTTTGTGCCCCTGGTGCAAACTGCTTCCAGCCTGGGTAAATAAATGCCAGGAGTAATGAGTTTTGAAAGAACCAGTAACAAAGAAATGACAGACACTGAAAAATCCTTCTCCTGCCAGAAACCCCAACTGCAGATTAAAGCAATTACCAAAGCCCAAGTGACGAGGCAGAGGGGACCGAGATTTTGAGAAAGGAGCTGATTTTCAGTCTTTTGTTTCTTTTCTTTTCTTTTTCCCCTCTCCAAACAAAGCCATGGAAGATGCTCACTGTTCTCCTCCTCAGCCACTTCTCCATGGGAGATCATCACTTGGTGGAGGGGGATGAGCTGTGCAGCGATTCCTGATGTGGGGAATGAACCTCCCTCCCAGTGATTTCAGGCAATGAGGCTCTGGGAAGGCAGAAGGAGGGGGATGAGAGCCAACCCTGTGCTGGGGAGGCAAGAAAAGGCAGCTGCAAACACCCACCTGGCCCCACAGCACAGCTGCCACTCACCAGCACATCATGGGGGTCCATCAGCAAATTGCAAACTGTAATTCCCTGGAGGAGAATAGTTCTTGTTTCTGTTCTGTGTCCAGTTGGTGAGGCCAAGGCTGAAGACTCCCCTTCATCAAGGGTGTGGTGTCCTACCTCGAGATTTGAGCTTTGCAGGTGGCAAATGCCACTTCACAACCAACCAACCCATCCAGTTAGAGAAACACCACTCTTGGTGGTACCACAGTGGGACGCTAAATGCGCACACAGAGCAGCACTGGAAATGTCACCCTTTTTCAAGACATTAGCCCCAGAACAGCACTGGGTAACGTGAGTAAAGACAGACTGACAGCAGGTAAATCATTTCGCTGTGCTGCATCCTTTGGATCAAGGGGAGAACAATCATTTCAGAACTACAACATGCAAACCTCCCTTCCCAAGGACCCCACCTCCCTTGGCAGGAACAACACGAGCACTAAAGCCACCCTTCCACCGTGTCCCTGCCCACTGTGACTTCCCACTAAGTGGGAAGGTGCAAAGACGTCAGCAGGAAACACATGAGAGGGACAGTGAGATTTCAATAAACACCTGAGGAACAGCTCAAACTACAGCAGATACCCTTGGCCAGCTCACATCAAGCAAGAAAGAAGGGTGAGAAATGCTTTCACGGGAAACAAAAACTCCCAAGATTGAATGACAAGCCTGAAGTGCCCCAGCCGGTGTGAGCACAGGGACAGCATCACCTCTGGCGTGGGATGGGTGCAACCCAGATCCCAGGTCTTGTCCTGAGAAAGAGAAGAGGTCTTTGAAAAACCTGAAAATCAGCCAGGACAACAGCACACCCATCAAGTGTGACCTCCCGTGTGCAATCAGCTCTGCAGCAGGTGGGGCTTTCGCCGAGAAGATGCCTTCAATGCCATCTGCTCTCCTTTGGAACTCCATGGGGAGAGACAAGACTCTTTGTTCATCAAACCTGAGGGAGTTCATGTGTTTCTCCTGGCATCTCCTGGTTCTTGGGAGCATCAGTTTCACAGAGAAGTCCCTGCCCCTTGGGCCAAGGCAGTTTGTTCCCTTCCCAGAGATTACCATTCACACAAAGCTTTAGGATACTTGAGGATGAAAAGGGAGGGACTCAAAGTCATACCTTATTACAAGAGATTAAAAACCAAAAGTAAAGTCTTGCTGACAGCAATCAATGGCTCAGTAATGCCATTTTCACTCAAAGAAAACAGTGAAATAACATTTGAATAAATTCACAAGAAGTTGCAATCACTGATGAAAGCAGAGCCCAGGTGAGACTTCACAGCTCTCCCTCCATGTGCAGCTTCAGAGACACCGGGTGAGGGGATCAAACACCTCCTCCTCCCTGGGGATGAGGTGTCTCAGGGACTCAGAACGCCTCCACTTCCAGAGGCACATGTCCCATGTGGCACTGGGGTTTATTTTTGTCATGTTTGCAAAGTTGTTGGCGGCTGCAGCCTGGTCGGGGTCAGGGGCTGGGTATCCCAGCAGCCCCCGGTAAGAAGTGATCCTCTGACCACTGCAATCACTTGATCTATGAAATTAATTTGAATTTATGTAGCAGAAATGCAAATTCAGCCCTGGGGCCACACTCCTGTATGTGGCCCAGGAGCCTTCCTGGCACACATGTGCTTCAGAGGTGAGTTACTCAGAAAACAAGAGCAAAACTAATTACTGGTCCCAGTGCACTAAAGCTTTTGTTACAGTTCAGGAGGAAAAGCAACAAAAAAGACTGATATAAAAAGAAAACCTCAGAATGACTCATATTTGTCTTCTATTAAGAAAGGCCTGGCTAAGACAGATCTCCTGCATTCAGAGAAGCAAAAGGAAATGCCAGGCCCCATCTGTCCTTGTCTGGAAGCAGACACTCCGTGGCAGGGGGATGCCGGGTGGGAGGAGATGGGAGCCAGGGAAGGATCCCAAGGGACTCTCCAAATCACCCACTGGGTCCTCACAACACAGCTCTCCCAGCCCCAACTCACCAGCCTGGGGCTGGGTTTTATGAAATACCCATGTGTAAAGAATTAGGAGAATTCTGGAGAATGAGCTGGGCTTCTTAAAACAGAGATGCACAGAGAAGGTGGTAAGTTCTCAGCAGTGCTGGTCCCTGCTCTGTGCTCCACAGACATGGCTCGTCCCAGAGCCAGCCCCAATTGCTCCATGCTCTGAAAACCAACTCTTTTTTAGCAACAAAGAAAGGGTAAAAGACACGTATCTGATTTCAAACCCTTGAGAGCCAAGACTCCCAGCAGAGAAAGCACAAGCATCACCTCGGGATGCAGAGCATCACCAGCATGCTGTGATTTCCCAGAGGATAAACTGCATCCCTGGCTGTGGACCCACCAGCTCTGTCCTCTCCCACCTCAGATGATGGGGATGGAGCACCCTGTGCTTGCACTCCCTGGAAATGCACTGACAGTGGCTGCAGCATCCAAGGTTGGAGTGATGGAAATGAAGTTGGGCTGCAGAAAATGACTAAAGCTTGCAACTAAAAGCTTAAGAGGGATGATTCAGCTTCCCTGCTGCAAAGAGATGTCCCTATTTGCCAAGAGTTCCACCTTGGCTTGAAAAAGGATCATCAACCAAAAGCATCAAAGTCATATAACCTTACCATCAAAGCCCTGGCACCAAGTAAGAGCAATATTCGGGTGTCCTGCTCAAAGAGGGGCCGAGAGAGAATGGAAACTCCACGTGGCTTGCTTTAGACATCCAGCAGTTTTACACATTCAGCTGGCTGCAAAGGGAAATGTGTGGCTGTTGAGAACAATGCTCCCAGTTCCTGACATCATGCTGTGCCCCAGGAGACAGCTGTTTCCAGGAAAAAGCCTTTGCCCAGCCGGGCCAGCCAGCTCCTGAGGAGGTGAACAGATGGGCAACAGCCCCCAGCAGGCACCCACACATCAGCTCAAGAACAGCACCCTCAGCCCTGGCACAGCCCAACTCTGCAAAGGTTTAAGGCAGTGAGAGCTGGTGATTTTGGCCTTGGCATGAATGCAGAGACCTTTGCTCCAGCTCCAGATCCAGGCAGGGGGTGAACTGCGGACCCCACACTGCTCCAGAGCTGCTGGAGGAACACCAAAGGGTTGGGAGCTCCAGCAGTGCTGTCACCATGAGGTGACCTGAGCTCCCAGAGCTCTCCTGCTTGTTCCCTTGGCAGGAGAAGAGGCAGCAGCATGGCAGAATTGCTAGAAAGTCCAGACAGGGGAATGTGAGGTGTTTGGTACCCTGTTCCCATCACCAGGGCTGTGCACGGACTGATGGATGGACTAGTGGACTCCTGGAAGTACATTTACTCACAGAGGAACCCCCTCAAAGCAGAGCAGCACGGGGAGGAAAACCACCATGTGAAAGGCAAGGGAAGTGGAAAGGGAAAGGAAAACATCTTTCACTCTTGTGAACAAGATAAAAGCCACCAAAGATTCAAAATGTGCCACAACACCCAGCCTGCAAAACCAGGGACAGGGTGAGTCTTGCTCAGGAGCTGCTGCAAAGTGACAGAGGCTGCTTGACCCAGGCACTGCAAACACACTGACAGTGTTCCTGTGGTTTCCTCCTGGGATAAAACCACAGCCTCTTCCCTCCTGCCTGAGCCCCCTCAGGGTGAAGAACCAGCCCTCTTGTCTGCCCAGGGCAGCAGTGCCAGTGGCAATCCTGGCAGTGCCCTCCCAGCAAGGGCAGGAGAACATGGGAACAGCCCCTGGCAACATGGGACACCCACCTCAGGAGCATCATCCACCTGCTGTGCAAACAGAGCCGTGGCCAGACCTGCGGGGAGCTCACTGATGGAGATCTGTGCATCCCTCCCCTGTGCAGCTCCTGCCAACAGCTAATGAAGCCTCATTCAACCTGCACAAACCTTAGAGAGCCTCAGCCCATGGAGGGAAACAATCCCAAAACACAGGGACTTTACAGCTCACAGACATCGTGGTGGCACAAGCACGAGGAGTTCAATGAATCCCACGCCCACAGGTGCAGAGCAGGGACGAGAAAGGGAGGACACCTCTCCCTCCAGCATTACTTGATAGTCTGTTACATCACCCAGGTTCAGCTATGGGACAGGGGGACACACACTAACTTGCATCACTACTCTTCTCTCAAGTCTAAACACTGAAAAAAACATTACTTTTGTTCACATATTTTTTATTTTATTTTTTATTGAAAGCTACTGCACCCAACACCGGTTCTTTTGAATGAAGGAGAAACCCAGTCTGTGAAAAGTCTGGCAGAAGTGCAAAGGAAGCATTTTCCCGGTGATTGACAAGATAAAACCTCCCCATGATTGACAGGACAAAGGACTTTTGTTTTCAGTTGATAGGCAGTGCAGTAATTTGCTTTAAACGGCATCTTTTCTCCCCAGGTCCTTGTGGAAAAAGCACAGAGCACCAAACCAAGCCCTGTTCTGAGCTGTGCTGATCCCCTGCTCGGGGGGCAAGGTGGCTGAACACCAATGACCATCGTGTTTTCCATGGGCCAGAGCTGAAGAACACAGGAAAATCAAATACTTGGGAGCCAGCCCTGCTCCTGTAACACACCCACAATGACTGTGCAAATGGGAACATCACACTCTGGATAAGGAGATCCTTCCCTGAAAGCAAATCCTATCACATCCTGCCCGTATTCCTCTTTTCCCAAACTCCTGCCCTCACAGTTTGCCTTCCCTGGCAAAAATAAAATCAATGCACTCAACGTGTGTTACGGTGACAAATTTGTGTTGTTAGATGTGTTGTACTGATGCACGTCTGGAGGGAAGCACTTTTAGCCCTTCTGGAGCATCCCAGCTCCTCCAGGAGACAGGCAGATCTGCTCAGTGTCTCCACACAGCTGTCACTGCACGAGTCACCTCTGCCACCAGCACTGCTCCTTCAGCATCTCTTGTGATGACCAAGCCATGGGCTTGTGCTCAGCTCCCAAAACACCCACTTGACTATCACAGGTGACTCCCTGCACCAAGAGCTGTTACATCCGGTACATTCCCAATGCCATTTGAAACACCAGAAACTAATCCCGTAAACACTTGCATGGGGACAGCCACATGGAGCAAGAAATTCATGCCCCATTGTGTAGCTCTTCCCCTCATAGGCAACCTTTACTCATGCAGGGAAAGCTGTGAAATCAAAGGCCTATTAAAAAGTGGGTGTCACGCCCTTTATGTGACTTTCAAAGGGATAAAAAAAGTGGGTGTGACCTAATTTACATGAAATTCCGAGCAGATATCCCAGTGGTACCTGCCAGTTGCTCAGGACATCCACAGTAAGAAAGTTGCTTTGCTGTGTTGGGAGGGCATGGAGTGGTCCATGCAGGGGACAGACCCTGGTATGGCTAATCCACACAGCCATGTTTTCTGTCAGCGTTTGGGAATAACACACACAAAGTCATTTACCAGCAAAGCCTGCACCCCAAAGACACCCCACCACGTTCACCTGGAGGGATAAAGAAGACTGAGAAGTTGGGACAAACCCATTCAAATCTCAGAAGCCAAAGCTGACCGTCACAGCAAACACACACGGGCAGGTCTACCACAAAAATCACCATATCAGAGTTCGTTTTACAAAGTCACCGTCCAGATGGATCCCGACAAGAAGCAGAGAACAGCTTTGTTTGCCAGCAGCAAAAACCCGGCGAGGCAGAGGTGGGAACTGCACAATCAGCTCTCTGTGATATGATCACAGCTGTGCCCCAGATCCAGCCTTCTCCTCAAAAATAATAATCATCCATACACGAAAGGAACAGAAACATTATGCTTTGCTTATGAATAATGACTTAGGACACTGGGAAAAGAGACACCCACGCATGTTAAATGACACGGTGGGGAGACCATCTCGCATCTGTTATCCGTCTTCGTCGCTTCTCATTTCTCCTGCTTTCCTGAGAAGTTCATACATATTTAAAAAGGCCAATAGCTCCATTACTCCTCACTTCTTATAATATTGGAAGATTAGAGTCCGTAAGGGAGAGAAAAAGAAAAGAAAGCATCATGGGGAAAATGTCATCACAGTACTACTACGTGATTTACCCCTAATGCTGTCTCTAATGGAGTTGTTATTCCAAGGGTGGGATGGGATGTCCGGCTCCAGGGAGGTCAGGAAAAGGGATTCAGAGCAGGCACAAGGCTCAGGCTCTCCATGTGGCCAGCACAGCTCTGCTCTCAATGTCCTCATTGTCCTCCCAGCGGAATCAGGCTGGAAATATATTAATTACTATTAATCCCTTCACAAGGAAGAAGAGCCATCCCAGCCCTCTCTGGTGGTTTGAGATGCAACCAGAGTGGTGAGTGGCACCAGTGACTTTGGGGGTTTGGGATGGCTTTTCCTTCTTGCCTTTTTTTTTTTGCTGACAACCAAATTCTTTGAGCAGGTTTTTTGGGAGGGTGGTTTTTGTTTGTTTGTTTTAAGAGAAAAGGTGTGTGTGGGAGGGGGAAATACTGAATTTTCAGTTAGTTTGTGACTCAGAAGAGCAGGCAGTGAGTTTCAGTAAGCTCCCCTGTGAAGTGAGAGCTTTGTGCTCATATTTACCCTACAGGAGGGCTTGACTTTGCTCTCTAACCCTGACCCCAGTGCAAAGCCAGCCAAGGCCAGCACAGATCTCACACTTGGGCTTTGATCTGACAGCATTTTATCACCGTTTCGTCCCGCGGGATGGAACAGCCTGAGCATGGCTTTGCCTTTCAGCCAGTGCTCCTGCTGCTGTCACAAGGTAGGATGAGCCTCAAGGATACCTCTGGAATGGAGTCAAGGCAATGGCACCGCTTGGAAGTGGAGTGGCTGTGGGGCTGGAGGGACCTGCCAGGCTCCAAGAGGGCAAGAACAGCAGTGCCAAAAAAGCTTTCCCAAGCAGCAGCAGCACCACTGACACTTTGGTCCCATCAGCCCATTGCTCCTGACACATTTCATATGTGGTTAATTACATCATTTTCTTCCTGTCCACAGTGTCACAATCCAGTTCTGTGAAAAGCTGGTCTTTGTTTCTGTTTTCACCATTAAAAAGGCAGCAGGGAAAAATGAAGTTATACAGAAATGCCCCACAGGTGACCAACCCAGCAACGACTCCAGCCAAGGTGAGCATCACTTCTGTGGCGCACAACAGCCCAAAGCCCCATGGTTGGCATCTAAGGAGACATTTTTAAGGGAAAAGCTCTAATCCTGCAACCCCCCCAGCCTCAGCACTGCCCTGGTTTCATCCTCCTCACTGCAAACCACCAAGCTCTTTTCCAGCCTTTCACTTCCCCAGCTGCCAGCCCAGAAGTTCATATCCTTGATTACCAACACTTTTGCCTCATATTTATGCAGGAACCACAAAACTTCACAGCACAGCGACTAAAATATTAAAGCAATAAGTATTTGGATGTTTATGTAAGCCTTCACATAAATATCTTGGTCACAAATTGGATTGATTTTTTTCCCCCCACTTCTTGCCTCACTTAGACAATATCGATGTGGTGATATTTTCAAGCTTTACAGGAACATTTTTTTTCCCTCTCAGAAGGAAATGGATGAAGAAAGTCAGCCCCAACCACGAGGGTGCAGACAGCCACACCAGGAGTAGAGACCTTTTCCAAAGGCTGAAGGAAGACAATTTGACCATAGAATGGTTTGAGTTCAAAAGGACATTAAAGCTCATCTTATCCCAACCCCTCCGCCATGGGCAGGAACAGCAGGATGCTCCAAGCCCACTTGTCAAGGCTCAGGTGCTGCAAAGGACTCACAAATGACCAGTACTGAAGGAATCAACCTCAGTTTGTCCTGGAAATCTTGTGTATAGTCCTTGCTTTTGGAGTTTCTGCTGAATGGGTGCTGGCTGTACTAAAGGATGAGGCACCACAAGGGTCATGATGGTGAAAACTGAGAAAACTAACGGTATTAGCCACGTGCCCAGAGGGCAGATGGAGCTACTCCATGGAGCTTCATCCTTAGAGGTGGACATGAGGTGACAAAGGCAGCCCTACCAAGGAAATTATCAAACCAATCTCCAGACCAAAAAGTAGAAATTCAGGCAAAGCACAACCACTGCTACATTGGGGTGAGCCTGGCTGCAGCATTCCTACCACACAAGGAGACCCCAACAACAAATTTATCAGGGCCAGCTCTTGTTTGACCAAGGAATAGCCACCAGCTGGAGCAGCAGGGGAGAAAAAACCCCCACTGATTCTCCCTTAATTTCAAAGCTATTCAAAAAGTCACTGCTCCACGCTTGTGCATCCACACACAGCATGTGCAGCTCTTTTCACTCTGCCACGCTTCAGCAGCTCTTGTGTCTTCAGCAGCCAAGGTCCTACCACTGCTAACAGGGGTTTAATTCACTCTTGCTAATATTTTATCCCTGGTATTAGGTCATGTTTCCCTTTCCACTTGAAAGGCATCTTCAGCTCATTGGCAGCAGTGAAATTAATAGAGAAATCATTAGAAAGCACAAGGCTGGGGCCGTGCAAATCACCCAGCACAGAAGATTATTTCCAAACAATGAAATTAATTGGTGTCATCAGCCACGGCAGAAACGCAGGGAGAGTTCCCATTAAAAAACATGGCAGATTATTGACAGCCTGGGCCTCCTCATACATAAAACATTGGATGGCATAATTTTATTTGATTCTTTTCTATGCATGAAGGCTTTCCCTGCACGGAGGAGAATTGAACCAGACAGTGAGACTCACCTGGGACAGCGATCCCACAGCGATCCCCCAGCTCTCACCTGCACCAGGCAGCCAGAAACCTCCTAAAACGTGGTGGATTGGGTTGCATGGCTTGAGGCAGAATTAACCACACTGATTTTTCAGCCCACCCCCAAATACACTGGCTTCTTTGGGACACCTGGGACACACAGACTCGCCTGTTGCAGGTGCCTCCACAGAGCAAATCCCACAGTCCTGGCACAAACCACACTCAGTTAAAGCCCTCCTGACCCCTCACAGGACAGGTTTGGGTTCACAAATCTTCCTTCCTGGGGTAACCCATCAATCACACTGGGATCTGGCCCCTTGGTGACCCAGGGAAGCCACACACTCAAGACTAGAGGATTTTAGCCCTGGCTATACTATTTTCCCCCCAATACTCAAAAATGGCTGAAAAGCAGTAAACCTGAGAGAGGCAGAGGAGAGGTGATCATCTGAGCAAATACCACAGTGCTGCTCACCATGATGGCAAAAAATAAAAGATAAGGATTAATTCCAAGTCTTCAGAAGGCGTGTATGAATGTGTTTTGTTTTGGAAGAAAAAGAATAAATAGTAGCCTCGAGTCAGGATAATATTTATTCACATGCTTCACTTTGAAGTTGAGCCCTTGTTGACTTCACGTGGTGTGTGCACACAAAGTCTCCTCGAGAGGAGGCTTTTCTGAAAACATAAGCCGTGTGCAACAAGAAGAAAAGAAACTGCCCAAAATCAGGTATTAATGGAGTAAAATAAACCTCATCACCAGGGGAATTACCACTGTCCCTCCAAAGCACAAAAGGGGATTTAAACGGTTTTATTATTGCACCTTCTGCAGATGGTGCAGACCTGTAGAGCAACCTCTGAGTTCAGAGAACTGAATTTCACGGCAGAAATCGCAAAATGACAAGCACAGCCCAGTTAATCTCCAAGATAAATCCCTGCTCACCTCGTTGCTGCCATAAAGAGGAATTTCTCTATCCTGCCACTTCCTCCTGACACCACTTGGATGCATTTCCACACTTGGCATGAATACCTGGAGAGCTCTAGGCAGGGAAACGGGCAGGAGCAGAGACACATCAACAGGCACAGACATGCTGGGGCTGGTGGCAGCAGAGCCCTGAAACACACCACGACATCCAACACCCCCATAGGAAACTCCTCCTTCCCAGCCCCACGGAGCAGGAGCTGCCTCACTGAGACCTGGGACTGTCTCCAGGTCATTTCTGCTTTCTGAAGTCACTCTGGGCATTTCCCTTTGTTGTGCCTCGAGCAGAAACCCTCAGTGATGGGGTGGCAGCTTCTGTCCTCACTCTGGGCACCCCACCTCCAGATTCCAGCATCCAAAGCACCATGGGGGAAAAGTCCTTATGCACTGGGCAAACATTGCAGCACAGGTTTGGGCAGTACACACCAAGGAGCAGAAGAGCAAACAGCCCTCCTTTCCTGTCCTGGTTCCAGTAACCAGGATCAGTTTGTCACTGGGTGGGGGTGGATTCTAAACCCTCTATGTCATTGTTCTCATGAACTGCTCACCATGGACCATTGGCAGCAGCTGCCCAGGGCACACCCCACCCCTCAGGCTACAAACTGGGTGTTTAGGAACTCCTGTGGGATAAGGAAGTTTTCCTGTCTTCACACCTATGACTCAGGTGAGATAACTCCACTCCGGGGAGCCACCAGCACCTTCACACCCACCTGAGGGGTCATGTCTGCTCAGGGGCCAGCAGGGATGCCAAAAATATGCCAGGATTGACCTCACAGAGTAAATCACCCACTGTGAAACTCCCCACCCTGGGGGAGGGACTGGGCGTTCCCATCGGAGCCCAAGCAGAGATAAGCTTGGGGTTTTGGGACTGAGACCACTCATCAGATCCAGAGGAGGAGCAGAGCCTCACCAGGACTGGCACTGCCACCAGACTGCAACCATCACTGTCACCAGCAGGTTTCTTCCTTTCTTCTCACTTTGAACTCAGGGGCCCACGTGGTGCTCAGCACAGGGGTTGGTGAGCTCCATCCTGCTCCTGCCCCACTGTGCTGGGCTGCAAATCTGGTTTTGTGGGTCAAAAGGATTTTCCTTCTGTCTCAGTGTATTTTGTGACCTTTTTTATTAAATTGTTATTCTGACCTGCAATCCCATTCTGAGTTGGCTTCATTTCTCCTGCCAGTTTAACCCTAAACCAGCACACTTCCCCAGACAGAAGCACCACCAGGTTCATGCTGCAAACAGCCATCCTCCAGCCCTTTCCTCCCCACCCCCTTCCCAAAGCAGGGAGCACTTTTTCCCCAAAATTCCAAGCACGCCACAGATAACCATCGGTATCCAAATCCCTCTTTCACCCCACCCACTGCACTGCCCAGAATGCAAACACACAGGAAGGAAATTCTCCCTCTACAGATCTTACATCTCTCTCCCCACAGGCCCTCTAACCAGTTTCCTACACACATGGGTAAAGCAGGATGCTGAATAACAATCTGATACCCTTAATGAACACGACTGGGTAATGTCTCTTATCTGACCTTTCTTTTACTTGGGTCACTCATATTTGTAGTCATGCTTCACTTTTCCTTAAGTGTGCCCTGGTTACAGCATTTACTCATTTATGTTTCAGAAGAGAATAGGGATTTAATGGACCTAGAAATAGTAGGGAGGAAAACCACAAAAATCTAAAGATCTGCCTGCTCTCCAGACAGCTTACACCAACAGGAACTTGCTGTGATTAATTTTAATCGATTCTTACCTCTTTACAAGCCTTTCTGTGGCAAGACAGAGCTGGGAAAAGCAGTGCCTCAAGTTCACCCAAGAAACCTTGTTTTACACTCTTGTAAACCCAGGGTGCAAACAGCAGTTGTGGTGTGACTTCAGAGACCCCAACAGCTCCTGGCACAGCTTTTTGAAAGCAGAGTTTTGCTTTCTCCAGCAACATCACCTGGAGCCCAAGTGGCTGCACCCCTTTTTAGCTGCTCCCAAGGCCTTCAGTGCTGCCCTTTCCCTGCATTTTGAAGTTCCCTCTCACTGTGTAAACACAAAGCCCAAAGCTGAGCTTTCCTGCCCACTGACCATCCCTCCCTGGTGTGTGCACAGTCTCTCCTTTGCCTGGTCCGGAGCAGGTGGTCCTCACCTTCCCCCACTTTTCAAATTCTTCCCCTATCAAGGTTAAAATTGATGAGCTGCCAAAGCAGTGCAGTAAGGTGGAGGAGGTTCAGACTCTATTGCTGCTCTGAAGGATAACTGCTCTTCTGTGAGCCATTGAGCAAGAAGAGGCACATTAAAATCACAGATCCATAGAATCATTTAGGTTGGAAAAGACCTCTAAGATCATTAAGACCAACCATTAAGGTAACACTGCCAAGCCCACCACTAAAGGAAGGAGGCAGGGGAGGTGCCAAGCACTCCTGCAAGGGGCAATTAAACCTCTTCATGTGTCAAGAACAGCTGTGGAGGTGGGAGAGGTGCCCACAGCCCCCTAGGATAGGACTGTCACCACACCATGACTGTCCCCTCCACTGCCCAGCCTTGTCCCACACATGGGCTGCCAGCAGGGCAGTCACGAGGATGAATTTTGGTTCCCTGTCAGAGGAACCGATCCAGTAAAGTCAACTGGGATTCAGCCAAATGTCTCTGCAGCCCATAGTTTATCTGGCAGGGAAGATTCCAGGGGGGTTTATCATAAAGGAGGAGACTTCATGGTAGCCAAAACCACCAGTGCTTCAAGGCCAGCCCGGTCCCCAGGTCTTTTGCTGCAGGGAGAACATCCCATGCACGGCCTGAAGGAAAACCACCTCTCCATCCCATCCCTGCTCCCCTCTCCAGCTCTGCAAACAGAGGAGCAAGGGAAACCCAAACAGGAGTAACCTGTAATTTGCCAGCACGAGTCTGTTCAGCAGACCCACCACAAGTGCTCTGGAATCAGGGGATGTTCCAAAACTGCCCAGTCTCCAACATTACAAATAAAATCTCCTCCCTGGTATTTTTCTTCAAGCCTCAGACCTGCAAACCTTGCAATTACTTGCTAACTGAGTTTTCAGCTTTATTTTCCAACTGTTCACTCCCTTGCAACTGCAGAAAGAGCCTGAAGCATTACACAAGTGCTCCCTGCTCATTTAAAAGCCTCAAGAAACAACCCTGTAGTAGTGCTGTTCTTCAAATAACTAACTCCCTTTGCATGCACCCAAGCCATACACACCCTGAATCCTCTGCAGCCTCAGAGATGCCTGCACAGGGGGCTGCTGCAAGCCCACGCACCCAGCCAGGCAGCAGAACATCCAGGCAGAGCCAGGAAGCCCCTTCCTCATGGGACAGCCATCCTGAGAGAGCAAAGGATGTGACCAGATACAAAGAACCACCACAAACATCCCTGTTCCACACAGGGCTCAGGGCTTGACCTCCCCAGGATCCACAACCCTCCTACAAACCCCTCCCTGAGCTACCAGAGGAGCTTCTTCTCCAAGCCTTGCACCCACGGCCATCCCTGCCTGTCCCAGTTTACCCCCCAAAAATTGCATCTGGCAGCTCATCAGGAGAAACAGCCCCCTGAAAACAGAGGGCAGCAGAACCCGGGCAAAGGAGTGTTAACCCTTGATCCTCCCTCAAACCCACCCTTTTCCATCTCCTGTTGGCATTTAGGATCTCCAGCCAGTGGAACAACCACCACGTCCCAGTTTGGCCGGGCAGAATTTGGGAGCACGAACGGCGAGAGAGCAGCCAGGGGAAATCTCATCAGTGCACAAATGGGATTTGCCAAGAGGCATTTTAAGAGTCAATTCTTCCCACTCCAGTAATTAGAACAATATTAAGAGGAAAAGGCGAGGGGGAGGGCGGGTGGCAGAGCTCACACTGAGCCTTGGCTGACGGAGGGAACGGGCTGAGCAAACACCCAGAGTCAAAAGGCACCCCAGGGCAAGAGTCCCTCACAGGGCTCCCTGCAGGTTGGACTTCAACCAAAAGTTTATCCACTTCCCAACTCCAGATTTTTCTATGCGTGCATGTTTTTTAAGTAACATTTCAAATTTAGGTCAAATACGGGCTAATGACCCTGACCCAACTGCCTTCTGTACCTCAAACCAAGGTCAATGAGGTTTTTGTTCTGCCACCAGGCCAATACATTAAATTCAAGGTCCTGCTACAGCCTCTCCTAGTGCATAATAAATCTCTGCAAATGAACTAAGCCATCATTAAAGTCTAATCCCATTGAACACTCAGCCCCAAAAATTCAGATTCTCATAGAGGAGTTGTCACCTATGGCTACAAAAACCAGAACACCCTGAATTGTTGCGTCAGTTGAAAATGCTTAAAGCCATCTTTTCTAATACAGTGGGACAAAACACCCCAGCTGAAAAAGGAAACAAAACCAGACAAACCTACACAGTGGTGGATCCATCTCTAACAGCCCCCTGCCACCAGAGCAGCTTCTCCAGGGAACTGGTGGACTATTTGCTCTCCAGCATCCCACACTGGTGTGCCCAGAGCAGACACTGCACAGCCAGCTAAGCCACGGAGCTTCCATGAGCAGAAAATTCATTCTGAAAGAAAAACTAACTTGCTGTGCAAATCGAGCTTCTGCAGAGGCAGCCTGGGAGCAGAAGTGATGCGTGGGGCTCAGGACAGAGTGCCACTGTACAATGGGTACTCAGATCTGCTGGAAGTGGCACTCAGTCAGTTCAGCTCACATCTGCAGTGAACTGTGATCTCAGCCCTGCTTCTGGAGCACAGAGGACCCTTTGAGAAACCTCTGTGTACAGGGACTAAAGCACTATTTCCGCATGAAAGAAATAGATTCAATTTTTTCAATAATCTTTACGGCCCACTGGCGTGGAAGACAGAGTTTCTCTCTCCCACGGGAGGGCTGTTGCACTCCATCAGGCTCAGGTACAGGCTGGGACAGGGACTGTGATGCTCCCAGCCCACTGTCTCACACCCTGCCTTTCCAAGCACTTAGTTAAACCAGTCTCCAGTTGTTTTGTCTTTTGTATATGCCCAGAGAAGATCAGGATGTCACACGAACACCCTTGAGATCGCACACGGAGCTTCCACCCCAAATCCCCTCAGGACCCCCAAAACTGCTGGATCTGATTGACACGTTACTTCCAAGCACTTTGCCCCTTCCCCTCAAGTATTAACCACCAAACCTTCAGTCCCAGGCTGTGAAATCCCCACCATCTGTCAGCCAGGGACTCATCTCCACCACCCTCTCCCACACAAGCCTTACTCACTACAAGCAATGACTGCAAACATTTGCCAAGGCCACGCTGGCTCAGAAATTCCTGAACTTACAAAACAAGAGGTCTGGGAGAAGAATCCCTGACAAGTGCTGTGTGTCCACATCATTAGCTTTACCCAGGATGCATTAAGGCTGCTTTCTTGCCACCGTGATTATACTTTTAATGCCTAATTAGTAGGAAGAGAATGATGTGGAAGAGGGGAATGTCTCACTCACACACACCCCATTAGGGCTGAGGGTGAAAATGGACTATTTGCAGCAGCACCATCTGAGGCTCATTAACTGGAGCAGCCAAGCACCCAGGGCAAGTGAGGGGATGTGCAAGAGCCCATCCTACTCCAGATATGGAAGGCTGGGCAGCCACCCCACCTGCCCTCCTCTGCCAGGTTTGGAGCCAAGCGTGGAAAAGCCTGCCAGAGCTGAAAGGCATCAGTATGTCCCTTTTTCCAAAGGGGAACTGATACCAGAGATATCCTTGCAGGTGGGTTGCAGATGTGATGCCCATTCCAGCCTCACCTGGAACGTTTACAGAGAAGCTTTTCAAAACCTGTTCACAGCAGATTTCTCCTGACCAGCCCTGTGACATCACTTGGCTCCTCGCAGCACCCAGCACAGCCCCTTTGCACAGGCAGATTCAACCTGATGCCCTGCAGGCTCTGGGATCGTTCTTTAGTTTTTCATCCTTTCCATCCTCACCAAGTTTTCCACCCCTTGTGTGTGCACACCCAAAGCCTGCACCCATCCTGCAGTGGGCAGGTGGGAAGAATCATCAAAGTTCAGGCATTTTTTAAAGAAGTACTTAATTTCTGAAGGGGAAAAAAAAAAAAAAAGGCAAAAAGCTGTATCTGGAAGCCCTCCAAGAACAAACAAACAGCCCATTCTGACAGGGAATGGAACAAAATAGTCCAAGATGCTTTTTTCCTTTCCCCTTTAACTTTCCCCCATGAAGAAGTGTGGGAGGGAGATGAGAAGCCATCCCACCACCCCCAGACAAGGCAGCCCTGGTTTCTCAAGCTGTCCCTGCCTGTCACAGACTCAAGAACCTGAAGTCTCTCCACACAGAGGAGACTTGGAAGAGACTTGAGTGAGAAATAGGGGTGCAAACAGCAGACCTCACCAAAACCACACTCTGCTGACACACAGGGGCTCCAACATGTTTTTGTCTGCACTGTTTATTTACTGTGAAACATGAACACTTCTCTTCCAAAAAGTGACTTTCTAATGCAAAGCACCTATCTGGAAAGAGCACAGAGGGACATGGGGCTCAGTGACCACAGTCCATCCCCCTTTGGGCACCCCAATCCTGGGGATAAGGCTCCTCCTGACATCAGGGTGTTTGTGTTCAGGTGGGATGTTTCAATGTGGCAACTGGTGCCAACTCACCTCTGTGCCAAGAGAACCCCCAGTTTCCTGCAGAAGCATTTCCCCCTCCTTTTTCTTTACCCTGTTTCATAGGGAGGATGCTGGGCAGCAGGACTCTGAGCACTGGGGATTGTGAGGTCAGCCATCCCTGTGCTTTCAAGCTGAGTTTCACTTTCTGCCTGCTCACAGTGACACCCACATGTTAATCTGTTTCAAGAATTGTTAATTATTATTTGTAACCAAAGCATTTGGCCTTGGGACAGCCCCACATCAGCCACTGCAGTTCCAGGAGGCTGAGAAATAACTGGAAGATTTTAATGAAGAAATAAAAGAGCTCATTATAGAATAAAAAATTCCTTTTATTCCAAGAGTCCCTTAAGTGATATTAGCTGGGATGTATTTCCTTCCTTTCCCAAAGCACATGATGCTGAACAGTTAAGATCAAGTGATGAGAGAAGCACTTACAGCACCAACACATACAAAGACTGGTTTTGCCTGTTGACATCTTGCACTCACAATGGTGCTCACTGTATCATTAAGTCTTAAATGGCCAATGGCATAATAAAGGAAAAGCATCTCAGGGGGTTCAAATGAAACCACACGTCGTTCAAACAATAGCCAAAAAGCACTGGATCACCCAAAAAGGCCTGGCATCTTCCCTCTCCCCTTTCTGGAGACACAGAGTCAAAGGTGTGCAAACACTCACAGCTTTTTCAAGGGAAAAAAGAAACCCAAAAAACCTTCTCTCCCTAATCTTGTCTAAAATTACTGCAAGGAGGCAAATCAAGAAGGTACAAGAAAATCAATTTCATACACATTAAGGATATGCATTTATCCATGTCCTGATCAATAGCCCTGATTCCTGCACATTCAAACACTTCCATCACTGCTCAAAGCCCAACAGCAGAATTCTCCCATCCAGTCCATGGGAGTTACAAAAGCTCCTGCCCATATTTGTTTGATCTGAAACATAATATCCCTTAATGTGACCCCTTGGAAAAATACTGGGGAAAGCAGTCAAGAAGGGGGGAAAAAAATAAAAAAGGACTTCCCAGAATGAACATTTCTGGCTCTTTCAGTTTCACTGAGAAGCTGCACATCTATAAACAGTCCGGATTTTTAAGTAGGGGAGAGGGGAAGGGGAGGAAAAGCAGAGGGAATTTGCCACAGGACAACTCAAAGCTGCTCCTGCAAGGAATACCACCAGCACTGGTGTCCAGCTCCTGCTCCAGCCCAGAAGCCAGAGCTGGGATGTGGCATTTCCATCTGCTCCAGGTTGCACATGGATTTTGGCTGGTGGGACAGGAGGTGACACCAGGGCCACTGGTTGGTGGCTCAGCTCCCAGCTGCCCACTTGGGTACAGTCCAGGAGCTCAGAGAGGCTCTGACCTTAGGGAGCAGTGAAAGATTAACTGTGTTTAAGCAGCAGCTTGTTGCTTATGCACAATTTAAGGCTGTGGTGCTGTTTCTGAACCCCTGAACACCAAAAAACACACCAATATGGCCCTTTCAATCCTTCACTGCCACAGACAACTGGGAGGATTCACAGTACACCAGTTATTCCAGGGCAATACTTAGAGCAGGAGGAAACTTCCAGGATTTAGAGCCTAAAAATGCAGAACACCAGAGGAGAAGCAGCACCAACCACATCCCTCATGGCAAACATCACCCAGGGAATGGTCCTGTGCATGATGGCAGCACAGCAGAGAGCATTGCCTGCTTACACACCTGAAATCTGTCATTCAGGGTTTTAGGGAAGTGCAGCATCACAGTTTCCTGTCCACCCTTGCCATGTTCCAGCTGCAAACAGCTGCTGGACACTCTGCACCTGCCAACACAGCCCCTCACAAACCACAGCTGAGGTGCTGAGGATGGGAGGTCCTTCATCCCCAATTCCAAACGACAAGCAGCTCCCACACCCAACATAACCCCTCAAACTGGCCAAGGGAGGGGAGAACAAACCCAACCCAGCCTGCTTTGGCCATTTGTACCATTCATCCCAGTGGCCAAGTCTCCAGCACAATTCTAGCAGGGTCGTTTAAAACACAGCTGGCCAAAACACCTGCTGACAGAAAAGCACAAAGGGAACCAAACATCACCCACAGCCCCTGTGAGCACCTGGGGAATTAATCACCTGGGGAGTTAATCATCAACTGGTTGCAGTGACTTCCCTGCACAAGCATGCAGGGCTGCCTTCCTGACCTCCTCCTACACTTCCTGGAGCTGGGACTTCTCACGGGGGTCAGGACTGCAGCACCCAAGGGAAAACCCTGGGGGCAGCATCAGGGTCCTGATGCTGCAGGTGAGTTTGCAGCCATGGCAAGGACAGGGCAGGCAAGGGGTTAAGTGGGTTTTTCCCATGCAATCACACACAGAGGTCTCTTTGCAGGCCGGTTACTCTACTGCTCCCTCGGGAATTGAAAGAAGTAAATAAATGACACACGCCCTTCTTTTGGAGAATTCCTCTCACTTCCCTCCCCACCCACTGCACACACGTTGTGCTGGTCATACAGCAATTAGGGCCCTTCTCGGCTGCCACAGGATCCCTCTTGGCACACACCCAGTGCCACAGAGCAGCCACCTGAGGAGCTGGCACAGCAGCCCACCACAGGGGAAGCTCTGCCAAAAAAAAGAGGATAGTTGCCAAGCCACGGCATGGCAGAGCTGGGATGGCACATCAAGCTCAGCTGCCAAGCACTCCTGTCCACTCCCAGACAGTATTGCTTCATGCACTCAGCGATGCATGAAAAAAACCACATTGCTTTTAACATGCTCTTGGCTCCAAGAGGTCAAAAAAATCCCCTGGAAAGTCAAAATAGCCGAAAGGAGCTGCTCCCACCAGCGGTGGGTCACCTGGCACAGGGCTTACTGTGGTACAGCAGCCACTCTTCCAGCAGGTTTGCAATTTCCAACCTACATTAATTCATAGAAATCTTCCCCCTTTCTCTGCCCAAACTGTGTTCAAGAGGCACCCTTTAAAACACTGCTGCAGGGATAATGACTTGTACATGATGTTAGAGATGAGGGAGGGAGGGGAATTCTCAGCAGAGAAACAGAGAGAAACACAAACCACCAACTCTCGGTTATTCATCCCTTAAATAACTCTGACAACACTCCCCACCCTCCTGTCTGAAACCAAGCAGAAAAATGGAGTTTTCTGACTCTCTGACAAGAGGGTGGGGTGTGAGGGCATGAGGGGAGGGTGTCAGAGAGGGACACAGGGGGATGCAGCAGTTGAGCCCCTTCGTGGCTCTCCCACCCATCCCCACGACCAGCAAGGAGGGACATCTCACTCTGAAGAGTCTCCAGCCACGGTGCAGGTGAGGAAGCAGAGGACAAATCTGCAAGAGCATCCAGTGAGGACAGCCTGGACCCCCACAGGGCTATCCAAGAGCAATCCACACCATCTCCTTGGCAGGAGGAAGGGGACACCCTCGCGCTAAAAAAATACTCTGAATATACAGAGCAATTACTTCGAATTTATAAAGGGCACCAACGCTTCAAACTCTGCCTTAACTCCCACCTCCAAGGCAGCTCCTGGCACAAGCTGCTGGAACATTCTGGGCTCGGGGTCACCCTCCCCACCACCCACATCTCCTCTCAGGCCCTTCAGACACACAGGACAAGCCATGAAGGAGCCCTGCACCAGCCACCCACGGGTCCCACCCCAGCAGAGCGCAGCTGAGAGGGAGGAGGGCTCCCCATGCCCCTCCTCAGCCCTGCTCCAGCTGGGATGTGGGTGCAGCTTTGCCCCAACCTCAGGACCAGAACCCAGAAAGTGGAAAAAGCTACTTTAACCTCAGCCCCAGCAGCTCCTCATTTTTCAGCTGACCTGTGAGCCACTTCCCTTTTCCATTTTTAGGACAGCATCACTTCATGCCCGTGGGTCAGGGGAGGCAAGACCCCTGTCTCACAAAAACAAAGAATAAAAAGCCTTTTTCGAACAGTGCAAGAACTTCAAAAGGAGTTCAGGACAATTAAATCCACGTCAGGAGAGCAGAGAGGAGCAGGAGGCTAATAAATGGCACACTCCACAGGTTTATGAATATTTGAACTATATTTCTTAAAAAAACCTCAGAGCATTACTGCAAGTTATTTAAAATGAGTAACTCCCCTTAATGAACCTTGCTACCATCATGCTGACTAATAGAGTAATAAAGAGTTTAATCCATATTTATGTACATTTTATGTCATTACAGTTGGTGCCAATAAATTAGCAAGTCCAATAAGAGTTTGATTTTATACCATCACTGCTATTAAATGTGCAACAACACACCATACATGAGCATGTAGCTAGTGCATAAAAAGCACTAGCTTTTTATTTCATTTAATTTCTCTTTTCAGGAGCTAAGCTGTACCAGCAGAGACTGGAAACAGCAAAGCTGCAGAGGATCTCAGTGCTTGCTCCTGCAAGATCAGACCCTGTAATGCAGATAAGACAACAAAAACAGGAGTTCTCTTCCTCAGGGCCCTGCACACTGTGATGCTTCTCCATCCTGCAGCAGGGACACAGCCCCAGAGAAACACTTCTGCAGGTGCCACTGATGATCATGGAAAGCATTCGAGCCACTTTAAAGGGATCAAATTTAAAAAAAAATAAAGAGTCAACTGATAGAAAACAATATAACATCTCAGGCTGCTTTTGGAAACCTCTGTCATGAAGCACAGCATGGACCTCGTCACACCAGGACTGCTTAATAACTGGACATGGGGGGAGGGAAAAAGGGGCTGTGAGCCATTTAAACTGGCTTTTGCCCCCCTTTGGGTAACTGGGAAACACTGCAGCCAGGACTGCACAGGATAGGATGTGTTCAGCTGGCTAAAGCCTGCAGGCCCATGGCCCAGCATCCCACCAAGGCAGAGATGGAGCTCACAGGGTCCATATCCTGGTTAGAGTAGCCAGGATCAGTTTGTCACTCTGTGGGGGTGGATTCTAAACCCTCTATGTCATTGTTCTCATGAACTGCTCACCATGGACCATTGGCAGCAGCTGCCCAGGGCACACCCCACCCCTCAGGCTACAAACTGGGTGTTTAGGAACCTCTGTGGGATAAGGAAGTTCTCCTGTCTTCACACCTATGACTCAGGTGAGATAACTCCACTCCAGGGAGCCATCAGCACCTTCACACCCACCTGAGGGGTCATGTCTGCTCAGGGGCCAGCAGGGATGCCAAAAACATGCCAGGATTGACCTCACAGAGTAAATCACCCATTGTGAGACTCCCCACCCTGGGGGAGGGACTGGGCGTCCCCATCTGAGCCCAAGCAGAGATAAGTTTGGGGTTTTGAGACTCGGAGCTCTCATCAGATCCAGAGGAGGAGCAGAACCTCGACTGGACTGGAACTGCCACCAGACTGCAACCATCACTGTCACCAGCAGGTTTCTTCCTTTCTTCTTACTTTGAACTGAGGGGGCCCACGTGGTGCTCAGCACAGGGGTTGGTGAGCTCCATCCTGCTCCTGCCCCACTGTGCTGGGCTGTACATCTGGTTTTGTGGGTCAAATGGATTTTCCTTCTGTCTCAGTGTATTTTGTGACCTTTTTTATTAAATTGTTATTCTGATTTGCAATCCCATTCTGAGTTGGATTCATTTCTCCTGCCAGTTTAAACCAGCAGTCCATGATCCCCATTTCACCAGCTGTTATCCTGGTGACAGTAACTTCCCAACCTTAAAACTCAAGGAAGTAGCAAAACCAGAGATAAAGCTTCACATTCCTGGACTTGAGTAGCCCTCAAATACAGGAGGCTGCACCAGTTCTGTGGCAGCTCCCCAGCTCAGAAGCCAAATGGAGTGATGGAAAACTCACTCAGAATAACAGCTGGTTGAGGCAGGACTGAGGGATGGGATTTTTTTCTCCTCTTCTAAAGCACTTGTGGTTTTCTTCTCCCAAGAAACCCTGAAGATTCCAGAGGACAAGCCCTGTATGTAGAGGGTGGCACCACAGAAATGCAAGTCCCCACTTTCCTGCTCAGTAATTACACTGCACCAGACCCAAAAGCTACAGTGACTTCTGTCCCACTGGCCTTTTGGGTTGGAGGAGGGAAATCACTTATTCCAGTGGCATCCAGAAAGGAAACACCCAACTCCACTCCACCAAAGGCCCCTCTGCAATTAAATGGTAAACTGTTACTGTGCTCTGTTCAGAAATGTCTCCTACGCAGTGTAAGTGTCTTGTAACCAAAAAAACCCACTACTGATCTAAGGAATCCAGTGCTCTAGGAAGAATTTTTTCTGTGTGAAGTCTGTGTTTGGCCAGTGGGAATGTGGATTAGAGACTTCTTTTGCTCTCATTGGGACTCAAAATGGAAAAGAGCTTTGGTCAACAGCAGATTTTTCCCTGTTTATTTGCTTTGCCACTGCTGAACACAGATCTGAGGATAACGTGGGAATGAAAGGTGGCAAAGACAATGGGAATGTTTTGACAGACTTCCAGACGGATTTAGGGTGGTGCAGACCCGAACAGCTGATACCTCCACCAAACTGATAAAACAAAAATGAGGTTTTTGTACACAGAGCCTGTGTTTCCCACGTTTTATAGTGTTCGTTGAGGACGACAATGCACATGAAAATAAGCAAGATCCAGGCAATAAGGTACATTAGCATTTTTTGGAAGTTTATGGCGTGTTTCTTTCCCCTAAAAAACCTGAATTGCCATGAGGGAAGAGGGAATAGCAGATCACCTCCCCATTCCCGAGTCACAAATCTGAACATACCCCCCACCAAAAGTGAACAGGAGGAGGGAATAGCTGTTCCCTAACCAGACCAGAAAGGAAACCAAGCTGTACTCATCAGCTGACATGTTCCAGCAGTGTTTAACACCAGGCTCTATTAGCAGGCATCACAGGCAATTTGAAACAGCACAAAGCAAGAGACAATGTGACGATAAAGCAGCATTTTAATTAGGAGCAGTTCTTTCCCCAGCCCAAAAGGTTCCTTCTGTGCATTCGTATTCCCAGAACAACAAAAGCCTTCTTGTATTTCATAAATCAAAAAAACCTCATAAAACAAGGCCCCTGCAATTGCACATTCCAGATAATGGTCCAGAAATAAATTAGGCAATAAATATCAAATAATATATCCCCATCAGCAGTGAAAATCTACTCTTTGGATAATCAGAAGGGGAGATGCCTTCCAGCAGCTTATGCCTGGTAACTTGAAAACAGGTAAAACAATAGAGAGGTTTAATAAATCTTTTAACACCTTTTCTGCTGAAGAATATAGCAATTGTCCTGTGTAATAGCTTCCCTGAGCCCAGTATCCATCAGCCCTGATGCAGTTGGTGTCAAACCCAGGGAATCAGAACAAGAGCCACTTGTCAACATCAGGCAGAATTTTCCTCCCTTGCAGCTGGGTCCTGCTCAGCATTTGGTGCCAACCATCACTTACAGCAAAACGCATTTTTTGAGACACTCAGAGCACTCGTTTCACCCTGCCATGAAACCCCCTGACCCCCACAGACACTCACTGGCCGCAGGACAAAACTGATGGCGATTTGAGCAAAGCTATTTTGCTTTTCAGAGGCAGCAGCAGCTGGGGAAGGACTGTGCAAGGTCTGAACCCTCCGAGAGGTTTGATCTGCCCCCAAAAAGAGACATTTTTCACATATTTTAGAGTCTGATCCCAGAGATTTTGTAATCTAAAGAAAGCTTGAAGATTTGATCCCACTTCACTGAGGACACTGCAGAATCAACCCCTGAATATACCACAAGCACAGGGGAACAGGTGCTCAGTTATTGGGTTAAGGGGTGCAGAAGCTTCTCAGACAGCCACAAAACCTTTATGTTTTCATCCAAAACCTGCAGCACAAGCCCAGAGATGAGCAGAGCCAGAAGCAGCACTTCCCAGGAGCTCAGGAGTAACTCTTACCTTTCCAAAATCCCGCACATCGAAGAGGTCAAAGGGATCAAACAAGTCGCTGTTTCTTAACCCAAATTTGTCGTGACACACTTTTAGGAAGGTCCTGATGTTCTTCAAACAGAGAAACTGAGGGGGGGAAACAAAAGAGAAAGGGAGGTAAAACGTGAGTAAGACAGGCACAAATTGCAACTGAGATTTACCGAGTTAAATTCACGTGCAAGGCGAGTTACCAGGGACACAGAAAGTTGCCCCGGAAGACCAGGCAGGAGTTTGTTTGTTGCTACTGAAGATGTCAGACTCGTGGTGCCCTGTGAGGGCTCCTGTGCTCTCAGCTGCACAGCAGAAACAAAACACCCTTTTGAAAAACTAGTTTCTCATAAGGTAACATTTGCAGGAGGGCTGGAGAACTCAAGCCAGGATGTTTCCCTTTCAAGGTTCAAGCCAAATATAAATTACAGTTAATGCTCTACAGAAGCCCAGTATGGACTTTTACTCATTTCCAGCATGTTCTCATTTGGTTCCCTAAAGAAGACTAATAGAGTAGGGGATGTTCAGCCTGGAGAAGAGAAGGGTCCAGGGAGACCTCAGAGTCCCTTCCAGTGACTAAGTGGCCCTAAGAAGGGTGTAGAGGGACTTTGGAAAAGGCCGTGGAGGGACAGGATAAGGGGGAATGGCTTCAGACTAAAAGAGGGCAGGGTTAGATGGGATATTGGGAAGAAAATCTTCCTTGGGAGGGTGGTGAGGCCTTGGCAAGGTTGTCCAGAGAAGCTGTGGCTGTCCCAAAGCCAGTGTGGACCTGGTCTCATGGAAGGGGCTGGAACTGGATGATCTGTGAGGTCCCTTCCAACCCAAATCATTCCCTAATTCTATGACTCTTTTACAACATTTCTTATATGTAGTGCTGTAAATCCACACACATGCACCTATAACTCCCTAAAAAATACTCGAGTACCATTTGCTGCCTGACCCTCACACCTCCCAGATGCTGAAGGTACAGCAAACACCAACACACCCATGAAACACCAGACAGCCACATCCAGCCCCTGCCAGTCCTGAGGCTCAGCCACAGGAGCTGCTCCTGACCCAGCTCAGACCAGAGACTGTTCCCACAAAGCTTTGCTCATGTTTAATTTCAGCCCATTTGAAGAAGCTGAGGTCTCAGCCCCCCAGGGACCACCCTTGGTTATTCAGAGAGGTCAACTGGCAGAGCAACATTAAGTTTCTCTTTCAGGAAAACCCTGCCTCTGACTATAGCAATAATTGGCTGCTAATTTGGGAGCATCAGGGATTCTGAGGTCTGGGGACTCCAGAGGGTCTTGCTCCGGTGGTGCTGCTGCCTGGCAGCAGTGGCTAAGAGGAAAACAATAAAAATGTGTTTCATTTCTGCAGCTGCATCACCTCCATCCTTCATCAGGATGGACAAACTCTGCTGAGCCAGACAATTAACTTCCCTTCTTTCTGCATCCTCATTACCAAACACCTTCAATTCACTGCTGTATTTTTCAAGCAACTCTTCAATATTTTTTGGCAGCAAATTCCTCACAAATACCTAACAAACATGTTAGAATTCTAAGTCACTCAATGCGTTGAAGGGGTGAGTCACCCCACGTGATGAACAGGCAGAAGAGCCAAGTTGCCTTTGGGTGGGTTCGCTCAGCCCTGTTGTGTCACATGGCACGATCTCTGCTCCCCAAGCTGTCATCAAACACACTCCATGTAAAGACACCCCTTGCTTTCACCCAGAGTTCAAAGCAAAATAAACAAGCTTAATTTTCTTTTAATTAAAAGAATCCAAGCAGAGTCTTCGGGGCCACCCTATCTCCACAGACACGACCACGGTGCAGCTTGTTATCACAGCATTTGGGATTAGACAGGAGGTTTCCAGTGGTGGATTAGCAAGAGCACCTCATTAACAACAGGCTGATTCACCTACACAAAGAAAGAAAGAACCTTTCAACCCTTCTCCCCCACGCCAGCCCCTCGACATGGGGCCCTGAGTGACAGCAAAGCTGCCCCAGCACCGGGGTGGGACAGGACAGTCCCATCACATCAGAGCCTTCTCATTAGACAAGCACGTGCCAGAGGCAGAAACTGAAAACAAATCTGGTTTTCTAGGGCATTCCTCTATCTCACATAAACACTGCAGTAAATATAAGTGTCTAGACAGAGGGTTTTTTTCAGAATTGCTTTACAACCTCTCTTGCTGACATGGGTTATTTCATAACTTTATCTTCTGGGTCTCTGCAAGAATTTCCACCCCAGGCAAAGCGGCTGCTCGAGGCAGCGCTCCGTGTGCTGCTGCACTGCAGTCTCACTGATTGCAAATTTCTAGCATGTGTTTATTTTAAATCCTTTTAAACCTCCAATTTCGAAAGTTAATGACACAGGTTATAGCCACAATTACACACAGCAAGACACGAACTTCCTCTGCAGAGCTGCCCTGCCCTCCTGCAGCATTCCCTCCCCGTCTCCTGCTTGTCCCAGGCTGGGCAGCTCCAAATCACAGACTGCTTTGGGTTGGAAGGGTCTTAAAGGATTATCCAGTTCCAGTCCCCTGCCATGGCCAGGGACACCATCCACTACCTCAGGTGGCTCCAAGCCCCATCAAACCTGGGCCTTGGATACTTCCAGGGATGGGGCAGCCACAGCTTCTCTGGGCAACCTGTGCTGGTGAAGGAACAGCTGATCTGGAAACCACCTCCCTCCCAGCTGCTAAATGGGTATGGGGGACCTGCTCCAGTGCCAGTGCCCTCCTGAGCTCCAGGTGACATCAGCAAAGAGCCACCACCCAGCCAGCCAGACTCTGAGTGCTGGCAGATGACAAGCATCGAGGAAGGAACCCATAATCTATTTAAAGAGTTGCTGAAAGAGGCCTGATGTAAAACACAGTAAACCAAGGCAAGAAACCACAGTCCAACTCCAGCAGCAAAGGGCTGGCAGGAGAGCAGGGCCACCACGCTGCTCACAAGAAAAGCCTCCACTCAGCATGACAACTGCAGGTGGGTTTCAGCCCCACCTGAGGTTCAGGTGGGTACACCCGGAGTGGGTGCTGGTGGGACAATTTCTTGCACTATTTCTCTCTCACCAACCTGCAAGGTATTATCCTGTGCTGTTTCTTTTGGCATTTTGAGGTCAGTTTGCTGTTGATGGAGGATCATGCATTCTTGGCTCAATACTGTTACTCCACGGCCACATGTTAAAATTAGCTACAATTTACCATGGGCTGTGCTGAGGCCATTTTATTCACCAGTCAATCACAGCTCTGGACAAGCAGACATGCCACAGGAGAAAAAGAGTGAGAGAAATCAATGTCCTCCAAGGGGCTCATTCAGCACCTGTCAGGTCCAAAATCAATGGTGTCATTTATATGCTTCGAGCAAGACTGTCACGGAGGCAGGATCCTGCAAGGACACCCCAGCTGTGCCATAACCCTCCTCCACATCCAAAGCAGGCTTGGAACCCACCAGCCATGGCTTCTGGGGACTGATACCACTAAAGTGCTCAGTCCTGGAAACAGACCCAAGATCACAGCAACTTCCAGGGATACCAGCATCTCCCACTGTACTGTCACAGCCAGGCTCCAAAAGCAGCCACGGCACAAGCCCTTGGCATGGGCAGAACATCCTGGGCACTGCAAAGCCCAGAGAAGGAAGCCATCAAAGCCAAAAAGACAACGGTGGCAGGGATGGGACTGGACCACACACAGCAAGAAACCCATCTGGTTAAACAAAATACCTTGAAAGCTGAGAGTAGATGAGAAAAGTGTGGTCAGTTTTGACCCAGTCCTCGGGGGGTTGCAGAGAACCAGCACTGCAGAGAGGCAGCAGTGGAGGCAGAAGGGCCCCATCACCTGCACTCACCCAGTTTCAGAATAGCTTCACCTATTTTTAACCACTCTGCAATGTCACCAAGTGAATAAACTGCTCTACACTGCTCTCAGCCACTGCTCCCTCTCGGAGCCCACAGCCACCCTCCTGCACGTGGAATGGCCACCAGTCCCAGTGCCTGGGACACACTGGGAGCTCTTCAGCAGCTTCTGGGATACTCTTCTTGTTTTTTTTAAGGAGGATTTCCATTATTTTATTTCTTTTACTGAATTCAGTACATTTAGAGACTCCTGGGACAATCACAGTGCATGGCAACGGCTCTGACTGCTGAATGTTCACACCACTCCAGCTTGTCCTGCAAGCTCAAAAATACCTTGGAGAAGCCTATGAAAACAAGGGATACTTTGGGATAAATCCACCTTGCACTTGGAATAATGTGGTCCCCGTATGACTGACCTGGAGCTCAGCAGGGACACGCTCAGCCACTCCACACTGGGCATCCCAAGGCTCTGCTGCTGCCCCCAGGGCAGGAAGGGCAAGTTGGATGTTTCTGCAGTTGGAAACTCCAGCTCTGGGGGTGGGAGGGAGCCCATGGGGGGGTTGCAGGGCAGCTCAGCACCCCGCTCCTCCCCACGCCCCCACCTGTGGTCCCCGTATGACTGGGCACCTCTGGCACCTGCGCTGACGAGACTGCACCCATTTCCAATGCAAATTCACCAGAAAAGAGCCAGCTGCTCAAGAACCTCAGGGTTGGGTGGGAAACAGTCCCCAAAGCTCAGCAGAGATCATCACAGCCTTGAAGGCCACGTGTTCTCTTGACTCCCACTGAAGGAAAAACAGAATCATTTAGGTTGGAAAAAACCTACTCCGAGGTCGAGTCCAACCTTAACTCAGCACTCCCAAGCCCAGTATCAAACCATGTCCCTAAGTGCCACACCTACACCACATTAAATCACACCAGGGATGGTGATTCCACTATCCTGAGCAGCCTGTTGATGGCAAAGGGACAGACAAAGAGCTGGAGAATGCAGCAGCATTTGCTCAACAACCAAACTGGGATCCCAGGTGGGACCTGAAGGACATTCACATGAGCAGTCCCTGCTCCCTCCAGCTGGGATGGCAGAAGGGAGGGAAGTGCAAGGCTTGGGAGTCTCCAAAGGGACATTTAATAACGTGATAAAACACAGGAAAAGGAAAGAAACAAGGAGGATGATTTTGTCTGGCAGGGCAGGATCACGCAGCAGCTCCCAGCTCTTTGGAAAGGGCTTTTTTGGAGAGGGAGCAGCTGTGAGGGGACCGGGGTTGGAGCTGTAGGGGCGGGGGACAAACAGGGCATGGGGGCACAGGGCCACACTGTGCTGCGGCCAAGGCTGTGGGATTATTGGAAGTGGGGCTGCAGCATGCAAGGAATGCTGCAGCTCTGCCTCTGGAGATAACCCACTGCCCAGTGACGAAAGTAACTCTCTTTAGTGTTTCCTGCCCGCGATGTCAGATTTCCCCTTATCTCCCTGCCGGCACCGCTGGAAAGCACCACGTGAAAAGTGAGTCCTCAACGGGGAGCTGAGAGCAGCTGCTTATCACAGGCCCTGCAAACGGGGAAGGGAGGGTCTCCTTCAGAAAAATATACTGTTTGCAGTGCTCAGTGGGGAAATGGGTATCCCACGGTGCAGACCTCCACCGAGAGCTGAAGGGGACAACCCTCCAAGTCACGTCGAGTTCCCCAAGAGCTATTCTGACATTGCAAGGGGGCATCAGAACTCCCTTGGCTTGCTCCAGCACCAGGAGTGGAGAGAAAGTCCAAGAACATCCAACTGTCCAGTGGGAACTGGAAGGCTGAAGACAACAACTCTGCACGGCAGGGAGGCTGGACCTAAGTGGTCTCTAAGGTCTTCTCCAACCCAAACCATTCTGTGGTTCTATGGTCTAAAACTGTGCAAATCACAACGTTTATCTAATCTCTCCAAATGGCTCTGCCCCACTCAGCTCACCTCCACATAAAGGACGGTTTCAGGAGCAGTAAGGAGTCAAAAGCGCAAGTGGAGCTTGTATTCCTCCCCACCAGGAGCACCAAATCTCCCATGGCTTTGTCCTCCTGGCTTTGTTCCTCCCCAGCTTTGCCTCATTGTCTCTGGTGCAGAAGAGCAGCCGCAGAGACAGCGCAGAACATCTCTGCAAAAAACTCCCCTCCTCATTCACATTTGGATTCAAGTCACAGCTCATCAATTACTTCAGATGGACAGATTAAATTTCAGGTTGTTGGACAGCAGATTTATCTATTGAGAAGTGGAGAATGAAATTATTTCTCAAACAGTTTAGCACTATTATTGCCTCCCCACCCTTTCAAAGCCATTCCTATCACTGGAGCGCTCCCGGGCTGGGCAAATTCCACTTAGCCAGGCTGATTAATGAGCCTGAAACACTGATGAGGGCTGACCTCTCCACAGCTTCTTCTCCTCACATCCACCCACAAAGCAAGATTTAGCACTAGGAGAGCACCCAAGGGAAAGTAACCATTTATTTTAGCAAACACCCATAGCTGCTCACTGGGAGGACTGGGGGAAAGCAAACCTACAGCAAGCAAAGGTCCTTCCCGGTGAGAAGCATCAGCCAGAGCTCAAAGGGGCTGCAAACCTTCTACACAAGCTTGCCAGGAGCTTCCACCCTGCCTAAGAGAAGCACACCAGAGATCCAGGAAGGCTGTCCAGCAGCAGACCAGCACACTGGGACAGGCTTGCCAAACCCCACTTTGATCCTGCTCAGCCTCACACCTCTGCTCATCAACACTCTTGAACGGGTCAAGCAGATAAAGATCTCCCAGTCACCTCAGAGGAATTTCCCCATCATGATTATGGGCTCTCGAAGGGAAGAGGTCTCTCAGATAATCATACACATACACACGCGTACAGAATTGTGCAAACAATTAAAAATATAAAAGAACAAAGAGGCTCTGGAGTAATCCATTAAATACCCAGAAGTCCCAAACCACAGCCCCAGAGGCACAGGAATGGCTCCCAGCATCACTCAGAGTGGGCACAAACATCAACGAGAGATCCCAGCTTGAATTTCATACAAGACACGAACTACTGGAACAAGGTGAGGACCAGCAGCAAACACCTCCATGGTGGCAGATGTTAAGGGGCAGCGAGAAGAACAAGAGGCAGAGCCCAGAGTTAAATTATTTAACCCAATCAGGGAGAGATGCCCAAGAACTGTTCAGTGACATGCTGAAGTATGCACTGAGATGTATAGATGTGCTGGGTCTTGCCTGTGTGAGGGCAGCAGCACTGTCCCCCCGTTGGGGCTGCTGTCACCCTGCCAAGCCCAGCCCTGCAGCAGCTCAGCCTGTTTTATCCAAGGGAAGTTCTGCTGACTCCTGAACTCCCCCTGAGGACTGCCAGGCTTGTTGCCTTCGTGACATATACTTCTTCAGAGGGGAAAAAAGGAAAAAAGAATTCCAGAAGTGTGGCTAAACCCCCCATCAGGCAGCTGATGAGTCCAAGATAACGCGGGGCTGGAGGAGGGACAAGGACAGAACAACATCCTCCGGTCTGGAGGAGGGAAAAGACGTCACAGGCAAGCCCAGATGTTCGTGTCCTCGGAGGCTCAAAACCACATCCGAGCCCTCCCTGATGGCAGGAGAGGCTCGTGGGAGCCCGTGCAAGGAGCCGGCAGACCCCGCCGGGCTCCGTCCCACCCTCGGAGGGTCACCCAGCGGCACACACGGCTCTAAATGAGGAGGGAAGGAAGGAAGGAAGCGGCGACTTCCCAGCGCAAAGGACGGAGCTGCCCCCGATGCCGATGACGGCACTTCCCTCCTTTGTGGAGCCCCCCCGAGGTTCTGCGGACAAAGCCGGGATCGTTACCGGGAGGGCTGGAATTGCAACGCCTTGGGGTGTGTTGTCAAAGATGCTCTCACAGGGTTTGAAATTCCCTGCTCCCACACCTAAGCCCAACCACCCCAAATCCAGCGGGTCCAGCGCTGGTCCAAACCCCAGCTGTGGGGATGAGGTTTGTGTGACCAAAAAAATCTTCCCACTGAGGTTTTAGGAAAGCCCAATCAAATCCCTGCATCGCACTGAGCTGCAGATTGTACATCAGAGATTTATCTTGAGGGATGTTCCTATGAAAGGTCTACAAAGCCACTCGCAGGAACGAGAGGTTCTGGCAAGGTCAGGTGGGCACAGCCCTCTCTGGTGGTCCTGGGGGACAGCAGGGCACGGAGCAGAGACTGCATCCTGAGTTATGGCTGAGTGTGGGAAGACCAAGTATCACCACCCTACTCCAGAGGAGAAACCCAGCTGGACCTTCCAAGGTTCATCAGTACCACAGCAAAGGGGTTCTTCTGGACTTTCCCACAGCATCCAGGAAGCTCTGACTCCTTCATCCCGGATCTGAGGTGTCTCCACATCCCTACCAGCAGACAGCCACATCCAGGCTGGGCCTTAGCGAGCAACTAGATCTGAGACTACAGAGCTTGGAAGGATTTGCTCAATCTGCCCATGTCTGGCACCCTGAGAGTCCCCTTCCAGAGTCATTAAATCCAGCCCTGCTCTCTTCTTGCTGGAAGACATGCAGATGCATCAGGAAAACTCAGTTAAGGAAAAAAAAATAGAAATCAAATAAAAAGATGTCTTGGCTCATACTATTGACTTGAAATCCTAAACTCATGCTTGCCTCACCATGGCTCCAACTTCATCACCCAGAAAACATGACCATAGATAAAAGATGGGATATGTGGAAAAAAGTTGTGATTAGAGCTGGTCAAGAAGTGAGATACCTTCCCACACACTGAGTTTTAGGCAAGGAAAATTCAAAACATTTTGGTCAACCCAAAGCTTTAAAACGGGACTTGACTTGAACCGTGACAATCAAATTATAACAGACCATTCAGCTGCTGTTGAGGAAAATGAGTAATTGTGTAACCCCATCTAGAGTTACACTGCAATGACACGCTCCCAGAGAACTTCCCAGGCAGGCATTGTTCCCCTGCTCCTCAGGCTGACCCAGGGAATCAGACCATGGTGAACTTTTGACAGGACAGTGGTGAGAACAGCTACAGTGCATCTCTGACATGAGTCACCAGCAGTCAAGTCAGCAAATCAAGCCTGGTCATGTCAAATATTTGGTCCAGACCCCAGAGAGGACACCCCAGGCAGCAGCCTGCAAGCCTGGGCTAATTCAAGGAATTCACACAACTGATCCTTGTCTCTAAAAATCAAGCTGCCCTATGTAAGTGCTGAAGAGACAAGCGCTGAGACTCTGGAGGCAGAAGGGAACCGTGGGGGAGGTGCCTGCTGTAGCCAACCCTAATGCCATCTATGCACATCTATCCAAACTGGCTGGTTTTGAATAACAAAACATGCATGTTGAATTAAAGGCCTTTATATTGGTTTTACAGGAGTCCCATATGAGCCCAGTTTTAAAAGTTCTCATTGATATCTGGAAGTGTTCAAGGTCAGGTTGGACAGGGCTTGGAGCAACCTGGGCTGGTGGAAGGTGACACTGCCCATGGCAGAAGGTTGGAACAAAATGGTCTTCAAGGTCCTTTCCAAACCAAACTAGTCTGTGATTCTGTGATCTCCAGACCATCCCTGAGCTGATGGTGCCACAGCTGCCACCATTACACAGAGGCACACGCACCAGTCCCACTGCAGACATCATAAGCTTTCCTTTCTTAAAACACTCCAAGAAATCTTATTTCCTAAGTTCCGCCATCAGACCACGAGCATGCAATCTTCCAACATCCAAAAGACTCTTCTGGAAGAGTCTGTCTGCATGCCATTGCATTATTCATCCATCCATCACAGGGAGTTACAATTTTTCTACATCCAGTCATGATGTTGGGTGACTCGCTTCCAATTAGACTCACTTCACTCTCAGAAAGCCCCTGAAATTACAACTAAATGTGCTGCTTTCCTCACTGCAAGACGTGCCAGGTCACCTGCCAGGAGGCAGAAATGCTCAACAAAAGAAACTCCCAACACATTCATCCCACAGAGCCCAAGCAACACATCACACAGAGGGAAAAACCCACCCCTGAAAAGCAAACACTCAGCCATGAAAAATATTTACTGTGCTGTTTGTTGCAGCTTTTACCTTTTAAATTGGCGGTGGAGGAAATAACAGCTTGGAAAAAAACACAAACTTCTGTTGTTTTGAGATTTGCAGAGTCCTGCCTTGCAGACAAGTTCTGGAGATGGTATTTCAGCTTCCAGATCACCACAGGACCCAAAGGTGATGGGGCAGAAGAATTCTGCATCCCCCAGGATGGAAACAACCCACTGCCTGACAGACTCCCTGACACTGCTACCCCCAGGCTGTGTTACACCCTCCTGGACTGCTGCCCAGGCTGCCACCTACTCACAGAGCCTTGCTAAAAACCAGGCCAGTGGGTTTGCTGAAAAACAGCCCCCCTAAATGTTCCACCAGGGGCCAGAATGGCATTTTCAGAAGCAGAAAACAAACACTCAGAACATTCTCTTAATGACTTCAGGTAATGAGGCTGAAAGACACCCCCCAGCTCCTTCCTGAAGAAGGAATTAAAGCCAGAGCACTATTCCTCACGTTCTGGGTAAGTGATGCAGACCTGCATATGAAATCAAGCTGCATTTTTACAAGATTAAGCCCACAATGTGCTTTCTAATTGGTCTCTGGGTGCTCATGGCAGCGCTCCATCAGCTCCTCATGGCAGAGATGGGGCTGTCTCAGAGCAGTTGAGCACCTCTTTCACCCCCAAAAGAAGCAGGAACGGGGTTGTGGGGTGTCCCTGTGCCAACCAGCCCATGCATTGCTCCTCCAGGCACAAGCTCCCAGCGTGGGGAGGTGGGAAGAGCAAGCATGAGCCAGACCTGTCCCACAAACCCTCTTACCCAAGAGGATTTTCTAGGGAAAAGCTCTCATATGTTCCAGGACCCACAAGCCAGACCTTGCCTGGGGAGAGAACAACCCCCTGCACAGCAGCTCTTTGGAGCCTCCTGGGTCATGGGGAAGAGCTGAGCATCGTATCTCCTGCTGTGGGCAGCAGCAGGAGCTGAACCAGAGGCTGGTAGAGCTGGGAAAAGGGACCTGGGGCACCTGTGCCAGCATCTGGAGGCTGCCTGGACCTGGGGACCAAGGAGGGACAGGCAGCCCTGCGGCTCTCAGAGCTTCCTCCTCTCCTTGGCTTTAAATAATAAATGTCGTGTTGCATTTCAGTATTGGGAAGAACCAATGCTGTGAACGGTCTGAGCTGGAGAAAAGGAAGGGGTTTTTTGGTGGTTTTTTTTCCCCAGTAGTTTAACTGAGGCTCATCAAGTTTTCCAGCTCCAAATTTATTCTGCAGAAAACAAACCTGAAGGAGAGCAGTGGGAGTGGGGAGCAGCAATGCCTGCAGGGGGACAGCCCACCTAGAACAGTGCAAGGCACAGAAAATTGTTGTGGGTTATTGGAAAAGGTCTTCATGGAGGGAAAAATAAAGTTTTACAGCTTAACTGCTTCAGTTCCTTGTGTTTCCCATCCAGGACCATGGGCAGGCAGACAGATGTTGCTCTAAAGGGGATAGACAGATGAGGCTGGAGCCATGGCTGGGACACAGCACGTGTCTGGCTGAGCCCCTGCTGTCCCACACCAACCATCCACCAGCCAAGCCCAGGAGAAAACAGCCGACACATCACCTATTTTAAAATGCAAAGGGGAGGAGGGGGATGGAGACAGACTAGCCAGGATGAGTCTCCCCTGCTTTATACCTTCCCCCCAGTAACAGAAAATGGGTCTAGTGATAAACCCACATCTGGGTACTCAGGCTTTCCCAAGCATCAGGAGAAGCCCCCCAGGAGTCTTCAGCGGCTTTCAGAGCACATCCCAAAATCCTACTTGGCGTTCTCATGTCAACCCCAAATCCATTTCTGCTCATGAGGAAAGAAACACCCGTCCATGAACAGAGACATTAACACATTTTTCTTACTCCCCAAAGCACTCACGCTGCCTTCAGTGATTTGCATTCAGGGTATCAGTTCCTCTCCCTTTCAACACTGCAAGGAAATTAATTAACTGAAGAGTAACTGTAAGTATCACAAAGCTTGGGAGGCCAAGACAGGAAATCTGAAGGTTAACCATCATATTTAATGTATGCATGAGATAAAAATCAGAACCAACTTCGATGAGGGGAAGGATGAGGATGCCCCTGGCATTACTGTGATCTTGGTTGTTTGGGGCTTTTTTAAGATTAGAGCCTGTACTTTATCTGTGAGATTTTAATTAAGCATTTTTAGCCCTTGTGGAGAGAAGAGAGAGGTATAATTCCTTACTAAAGAATATCAAGCTCCATTGCAGTCACTCCAGCATTGTAATGAAAGCCAGGTGAAAAGCAGAAGAGCCACTACTCCTCAATCTGGAATTGTATTTTAAAGGAAACCCTAATCCTGGGAAGAATGTTTTGAGCCACAGCAGAGGCAGAGCTGAACTAACCAGCTCCACAAGTAGCTCCACACAAGGTGCCCAGCCGTGCCTTACACGTGCCCAACACAGCTCAATTATCCCAATTCACACCACAGGAAGAAAACAGGCAACAAAAAGGAAATTACTTTCCATTTCAGGTTATTTTTGCAAAGCGGAATTTAGTGAGAGACTCCAGCCCAAATTAACTCTGGGCTGTAAAGTTTGCTAAAGCATTAAAAGATTTGTTGCCCTGATGAATTAAAGATCTTTCTGCAGTGCCTAAAGTTTCAACCATCAAATTCTGGCCACAGACTCCAAACCTCCCTGGACTTGGGCACAACCTCATCCCTGATCTCCACTTCAGGGAGAGCCTTAAAGTGAATTAAACCAAGGGGAGCTTCATTTCTGATTCAGTTCATTTAAATCCCTCTGAGAATGTGACTATTTTACCTTATCTGGAACATTTCCCCCTTCCTTCCCCAAGTTCCAGAGGCAAAATTTACTGCCACAGCAATGCAGTACAGTTCCAATTCTGCATGATGAAAACAGGCTCCAGCAAATTAATCTACTGGCTACTTAATTTGTAAAGCTGCTTAAAAAGGTCAGATCCCCAGCTCATAAAAACCACCACTGAGAACAGATCCCAGTGATTACGGGAAATGAGGCTCTGGGTATTTATATAAATTAATACTTGGGGAGTATAACAAGATAACAGGACCCTCTAATCTCACACCCACATCCCACTCCTGGCAGCTCAGAACACTGGGCTGTTACAGGAACACATCAGGGGTGCACCGAAAGCTGGCACTTGAGGCTAAAGGAGTTAGAAATCCTCCCAAAATCCCCTAAATGCTTTGACTGAATAGTTTCCAGATCTGGCTTCAGATTTTTTTTTTAAGGCAAGTCTTCCTTTTGGAGCCAGACTAACAGGGGCTAAGCACACACAGGCTGGGATATATCTTACTCTACCAAAAATAGGGAAAAACATTTTGTGGGGAGTTATTATAGTTTTTTAAAACGATGCTCTGTTAAATTCTTTACTGGCAAGCTCAGCATATGGATTAATCACTAACACCAACACCGCTGTGATTCTGCACCTACTCTTGATTTACACTCACTTAAGCAAGAAAACTCAACTGGTATGTCTTACTGTGAGACAGTGGGGAAGGCCAGTTCTTTCTGGGAGCTGGTTCTGCTCTCTCCATCCATGCACTGACTTAGGGCTAGTCAAACATGGGTATTCCCTTCGGACATGCATGCATTTCCCCTGGAGCAACCTGGTCTAGTGGCAGGGAGTTGAAATGAGATGGTCTTTAAGGTCCCTTCCAACCCCAAACCAGTCTGTGATTCCATGAAACAAAGGGTTTAACAATGTATTTCCCAGCCAGCCAGGAACAGTTACACCAGACAGTCAACCCCTAATTGGAAAATCTAAAATAAACTCTGTAACAGTGTAATTGTGTTCACAGAGCAGGGAGTGTGAGGGAAGGTTGCATTGTTTCTGCTGTGCCAATCTAATTAATTTGGTACAATTTGAGGGTGGAGATGAGGCCTCAGGGACAGGCTGGGCTGGACCATTAATGCTGCATTTCAGCCAGAGGGGTGAGGAGGGGAACTGGCAAAAGCATCCAGTTCCTTCTCCCTCTCAGCTGCTCAACTCCATCTCCTTCCAAAGCCACCCAGGCTGCTTTAGTGGGCTGGAAACTGTCTGGACGTGAAAGGACAATACTCTGAGCTTAATGGGAGAGGATCAATAAGTCTGAACAGGCAGCAGCCCTAAAAAAGCTCACTGACCCATGAATTAAAGTTATTTTATTGACACGTTGAGACACTGTCAACACGCGCTCAAACACAGCCTCTTCATTTCTCCTTTTGCCAACATCCCTGGTCTGATTTCCTAAGTACCACCCAACTCAAGTTCATTTTTGCTGCTACAGCTGCATATATAACTTCCTTCTGCTTTAAATTCATCCTTCCCATAGCAACTGCCTCCACCAACACATACACAGTGTAGAACAGTAGGAGGAATTTTTAGGCACAGAATTAAGGTGCAGGGACAAGCACCCAGATTTTTGTCAGCCTGACATATACTCAGTTCTGTGCAGCCCCAAGCAGAAGTTATTAAAAACACTGGCTTAGGAGCCAGAATGATACATTTAAATAGTCATACAGCAAACATTAAGACAGGTCTGGCTCCTGTGAAAATGGCTGTGGCACATATTAGGCTGAGCTGTTAGGAATAAATTGCTCCTCTGCATAATGCAATCAAGACTATGCAAAGAAATAGAAAAAAAATGAAGGCTCCACAGTATTTTACAGGACCATAAACACCAAGGGAAATAAAACATCTTTCCTAAGGTGTTGCTTTCAATGCAAAAAGCTCTTATGCAAAGCAGTGCTTCCTCCAGCTCCACGGGGAAAGGCTTTCCGCCGCTGAGTGCCTCAGGGAGGGGAGCAGAAATAACATGTCATGTAAAGTCATCATGACCCATCACTTCTGGTTGCACTCAAGGAGCAGACAGACTTTTCCTGGAGCTCACTCCACCACGAACAGCATTCCCTCGCCAGGACTCGAGGAGTGACCAACATCTGCCTGATGCACATCTGGCAAAGGGCTCACACCCCAGGAGAGGGCGAGGAAGCCAAGGCTTTGCACAGCCTCCCTTGCTGCTGGATGATTAATGGAGCCTCCCAGGGAACAAAGCCTTTCCACACTTGGGTTTGTGACTGAAATGCACAGGTAGCCCACATCAGGCCAGCCCACAGTGGCTCTCCCCAGACAGTCACATGCTCTGACCCCAAATCACAGAGTGTGTGTTCAGGGGCACAGACAAAGCCCACGGGCAGCTGAGCCCCTCGGAGCCCTGGCCCTGCACACACTGATGTGTCATTCCCCAGCCTGGCAGAAGGGATCAAAGAGATTTGAGATTTTAGCTTTCCTCCAAACACCAACTCCATCGATCCCAAGGGAATTTCTTCACATTGCCGTGAATAATCCAAGGAACATCAAAAATAAAGTGATGCAATGATCTGAAAAGCAACTGCAGCTCCAGTTTTTGTTTCCAGCCATCTCAGCTCTCCCCTGGTATTGAGCTTCTGGTCTAACTCAGACACTCAACTTTTGAACTTTTGCCTGTCCTCCACAGCACATGGAACGATCCCTCAGCTGCTTCATCTGAGAGCCTGGTCAACCACACATCTGTATGCACAGAGAAGGATTTCATGGTTACACAACCACCAGTATTACATCCTCCTTCCCATCTCCCACAGCCCAGGCCACGAAGATACGACGTGAGAACCCAGAACGGCACTGCCCCTGTTGAGTCATGGACAGCCCAAGGTCCCAGGGAAACAGCATTGCTCCCTTTCCTCAGCATCCCCAAAACCCTGAGCAGGAGGGACAGTCACCTAGCACCTATAAATTACTGGGTTTGCCTTGTACCACTTCATTCTTTAACAAGACTGTTTCCTCCACGAGAAGTTCTGAGGTCTCACCCGGTCAGTGCTCCCCACGGACCAAACCAGCCCAAAAGACGCTCATAAACCCTTCAGAGGGCTGAGAAACCCAGCTCAGCTCTCCTTTAGCAGCCAGAACCTCCTCCCCAACAGAGACCTGTGGTTCTACTCAAGTAGAATGAGACCTTGGTGCTCTGCATGCCCTGATTACCTGGATAACCTTTGTCCAGGATGAGGGCCTCTGTGAGCAAAGGGCCAGGTACCAATTGGATCTTTGACCTGAGCGTTCACGAGTAATGCAAAAATAACCCAAGAAGTAATGCAGATACTCCAAAAGTAACGCAAGTAATAACATCCAACTGTCTGAGGGGCTTTTTGAGTATTCTTGCCAACTGCCAGAGGAGATTCCTGCAGAACCAGGGTCTGGAAGCAGCTCACAGCACACACACACGCCGCAGAAGTGAGCTACTTTTTTTTTTGGATAGTTTTTTTTGTTCGGTTTTTTTTGGTTTTTTTTTTTGTTTGGGGTTTTTTTGTTTGTTTGTTTTTTGTTTGGTTGGTTTTTTGTTTTAGTTTTTTTTGTATTTTTTGTTTTTGTTCGTTTAGATTGTTTTTTGGTTTTTGGGGGGTTTTTTGGGTACTTTTGGGGGTTTTTTGGTTTTATTTTTGTTTGGTTGGGTTTTTTGTTTGGTTGGTTAGGGGTTTGTTGTTTTGGTTTTTTTGTTTGTTTTGTTTTTTGTTTTTTTTAAAGCCACCCACAGAAAAGTTCTGAGTTTTTCCCAAAGAACAGCAGCAATAACGATGCCAAAACACTCAGGGAGAGTGTCTGGAGCTGCAGCAGCGACACAAACCGTGGGCTGCACATCAGCTCTGTTAGCCTGGGATCTCATGGAGCGAGGGGTGGGAGCCAGGAAACTGAAATATGTCTCAAGCCTAATGAACACCGAAAATGTCAAACCTCAAAGAAAGAAACGAGCCAGCAAGTGTTGCGCTGCTCCAGGGTGGGATGGTCAGCAGAGCCAAAAGGCGTTTTCCCCCCAATTTTCAAGTTAAAACACTAAGTGGGTGGAGGGAGGAGAAGTTCCACATTGATTCTTCAGCACTCGGATGTATGACAAGCCCTGGCTGCTAAAGTGACAAAGACAAACCCAAGCAGTTATTCAGCTCCCTCCACCACGGAGACAAGTTAAATACCCCCTTTTCGTCTGCAGGTTTCTCCCAGCGCCACCAGAGCCGGGTAATGACAGCCCTGCTCGGCTGAATAGCGGCCTTTATGGAGGGATAACACGACCTGATGCCTTGTCTGCATTGTACACGATCTTCACACCATGGCATTGTTATTAGAAGAGATGTCTCTCAAAAAAAACAACCTCCAATCACAGGGAAAAACCCTGCAGAAAGGGGATTTGAGCATTTCCGCACACAAGAGCAGTGCTCAAAGAAACAAACCTTATTTTCCATTCCCAGGATCAGACCTAGGGAAACCTGGTGGTTACAGGAGATTAGTCCTTCCCTCTGTCCTGCCCCAGGAGGTTGAACATCCATTCAAACACACTGCCTCATCTCTGCTCCCCTGGAATTAGGAGGTTGCTTTACACCTCTTGATGTTTTACTCCCACTCCTTTCAATCGTATCCAGATAAATCAGATGTTTAACCTTGCTTAACATCATTTTTCTCCATGCATATATAACAGATAATACTATTCACTCTGTTCTTGCTGGTTGAGCCCAAAGCTGAACGTGGGTTGGTTTGGGTTTTATTTTTTGACTATTTGACAAGGAGGGAGATCCAGAATCTCACCTCCTCGCTCATCAGTAATCATTCTGCTTTATAAATTTTAAAACCTGGGTATTTTAAATTCGCTTTCAAGTCTATGAGGCTTCAGAGAACACTTCAATCATGTTCTTATGTATTTCCCCAATGTAATAAAAGCAACAGATTCCATGACTGTTTGTCTGTCTTCCCCCCCTTAAGGAAAAATTAAACTGTCACATCACAGAACTCCTGGAAAAACACCAGGGAAGAAGAATCATAGAAATACTTGACCTGACTGCTGGTGACACAGAGCTGCAGGTCAGACACCTGCCCAGGAGAAGCAGAGGGTGAGTGGGATCCTGATCCCTGGAGCTGTCAAGGGATGGAGAGGGATCAGCACAGGTGAACACAACCTGGCAGTGCCAACACAAACCAGCATCTCTGGATGAACCCAGTGAGAGCCAAAGTGCAAAAAGACCTCTATGAACAACCCACAGATGCTCTGCGGGTTGGGATGAGGCACCATGGCCAGTCTGGGCACTGGTCTCTTCAGGGATCTCCTCCCTGGGGGTGCCCTCCCCCTTCCAGATCCACCCTGAGCATCCAACACTGCTCCTCTTTGTCTCCAGGAATCACAGAATGGCTTAGGACAGAAGGAACCTTAAACATCACCCAGTTCCAATCCCCCTAGGATGTGCAGACATGCCACCCACTGGATCAGGTCTCCAGGAAAGCAGAGCTACTTCCAGAGGTATTAAATATTCAGCCACACACAGCCAGCCCAGCTCCACCCAGGAATAGAGCTCATCCAGCAGATTTAACCATGCCAGAGAAACATTCAGAAAGAACCCAAAGCCAGCAAAAGTACTCTTGGCTGAGGGCTGAAATGGTATGACAAAGGACCCTCAAGTCTCAAATGCACATCAGAGTCCCACATCACAGCCCTGCCCCTCCCCGCTGCAAAGGAACAGATTTTGCCCACGCTGCCAGAATTACCAGGAACGATGAAAATGCAATGAGGCTTCATCTTCCATCAATAAATTCATTTATTTTTCTATAGAGGCCCTCACCCACCCTGGCAGCTGTATGCTAATTCCCCCTCAGCACTGCTTTATTATCACTTGGAACAGATGTTGCAGCCGCTCCAAAATCCGGAGGTTACAAAAACTATTAACCTAATCTGGGCCCCCAGAGAAGGTCTGGGGGGTGTTCAGCACCGAGGGGGACAGCTCAGGCCTGTCCTTCTGCCACTGTGGCCAGTGGTCCCTGGCAGCAGGGGCTGTCCCTGCTCCTGCACAGCACCCAGAGCAGCGATGGGATCCAAATCCAACCGGCAAAAAATACCCCCAGATCTTCCAAAACGGAGATGGGATGATCAAGGGAGAGGGTGTGATTGACAGGCTTGTTCCAAAAACTCAGGGAAATCAGCTCTGGGCTTTCAACTGGGCACAAGTGTGGATGCAATAACCCCTTTTTTAGGGGTGTCTTTGTTACGGGGGGTGTGGGCAAACAAAGTCATTTCAACCACACATAAATCCAACTGTGAAAGATTTGGCATTCCCCATGGAGCTGCTTTCTCCAGAGCAGCCCAGTGTGACTCCTGGAGTAATTAATGCCAGAATCTATTTATGACCTTTGAATAAATCGTTCTTTTCTGAAGGGAAAGCTGTTAAACATGTTAGCAAATATAATTAAGAGGGAAGGGGGGGGGAAATGACAAAAAATCTGGAATTAAATCTCTCCTAATTAGAAATGCTTCGTGCAACAACCTGGCTAAAACCCCACTCTCAGGCAGATACTGTAGCTTCATTAAAGCTCCCTCATTACCCTTCCCGAGATAGCAGAGCTGTCAACACAAGGGAAATTCACGTCTAACCTTTGCCACTTCTAAGGAAAAAAAAAATAATAAAAACAAAAGATTGAGGTGTTCTCCATGTGGGAAAAGCTTGGCGACGTGCACCTCAACATGCTGAGGTTGTAAAACCTCCCAGCAAAAGGTGTGCCCAGCCCTACTCTACCAGGGAAGCATCACTCCCTCCTGCCCAGCCACAGCCAGCCCTCCTGTCCCAAGGAACAGGTTTTGCTGCCCACAGGTCAGGACAGCTGACCAACTGTGCTGTGTCTCAGATGAAGTTCTCACCACTGAGACACTGATTGCATCATGCAGAAAGTGGCCAAAGCTGGTGGGAGTGGCATCACTTAAAGCTGAGAAGTCCCCTGGAAATGTCCTCACTCTCTGTCAGTGTGAAAATCCCAACCCCTTGGAGAAGCCAAAACTCGACTGATGCATGAGAAAGGGCCCAAGGGAGACACCAAATCCATCCAGCATCCTGCCCTCAGCACTGGAACCCGAAAGCCCTGAGGGCACAATGATTCACACCTGGCAGGATCCCAGATCCGTTCTCAGTTTTGTTTCAGAAAGCCCATCAAAAACTCCATTTCTGTGCAAAAATATTTATGCTCAAGCAATACCATCTGCAGTTGGTTTCACCAACAGAAGATGACCTGTGCAGCAGAATGCTCCATGAATCATGGTCTGCCTCGTTGGGAATACCAGCTCCCAACACACACCTGTCCAGCACAGTCCAGGCAGGTCAGGAAACCTCAGTGCAACACTCACATTTCATGCCCTGCAACTTCACACTGACAAATCCAGCCTTTTGGAGGGAGCCTGGAGCTGGGGAGCCAACCTGAATGCCCTGCCTTCCTCCTGGCATGGTTGCTGCTGTGCTGGGTGGCTCCAAGCTCCTGCTGCCTTGGCCATAAGAAGCTTTTATGTCTATTTTGTCGCTTGAAAACTGATAATTTTCTTACAAGACCCCCACATCTCCCCAGGGGCTGGTTCTACAATCACCTCCTGAGAACTGGAAGCTGCAGGATGCCACCAGCACCGGGATAACACAGTCTCCAAACCCAAGAGCTGTGCCATCACCAGGTGCCACCCTGCCTGGCACCCTGCAGGCTCTGCCCAGCACCGGCCCCAAATCACCATCACAAAGCCATTGGCACCGTGCAGATCAAGCATCTGTTCACGGAGGGGCACCAAGAGAAGGCCCAGGGACAGTTTGCCCATGAGGAGCCAGGTTGTGCTGAACAGCTGCTGCTCCAGCAGCAATTCCCAGAGAACAGCCCCAAACCCTGCAGCAGCACAAAAACATACAGAAGTTGATCTATAAAAGGGGAAAGAAAAAAAAATAATCATAACTCTTCCCTGAGTAACACACTGGGTTTACTAGGAAAGTTTCTGGTTTATGTTCTGTTTAAAGTCACAATTCTCCCACAGCTACGGGAGAAAAAGCACTTGTCTCTTTTTTTCACCTCCTCCCCTCTCCAAGGCAGCTTTCTGGGAAGATCACTCACATGAGAAAGTGCTTCCTATAAACACTGAGGGTCTCAACATGCACACAAGCCTGTCCCAATGCTGTGCACATTTCCTGTCCTGGGGACACGCCACTCAGCCTGGGATTTCCAGTGTTTAACACACTCCAGATCTTAAAGAAACATCATTTCATTCATATATAAATATATGTATATATTTTACACACACATATATATAAATACCAGAACAGAGACAGATAACACATTTATACTACCACATATCTATTCTTACTGCTTCTGCCACAGAGACAAGTCCAACCTCTCCAGAACAAGGCTCTGCTTTAGGGAAAATCTGTATCCTCCCATGAACCTGGATGCTCCCAGCCCACCTGTGAGCATTCCAAGTACCTGATAAACCCAAAGGAGCCAAACAGCTCATCCTAGAAAGCCAAACCAATGGACACAGCTCATCTCCCTTCAGAGAAGGGCAGGGGCTCAGCGGGGACCTGGTGACAAGTCCAGTGCAAGGCACTGCTCTGGGGCTTTCCCACAGCGATGAAGGAACATGTCCCATCCCAGGATTGGTGCAGCCAGAGCTTTGCCACACAGCACAGGGAATGCCACGTTGCCAGCCTGGGCACCCATTTGTTTTCCAAGCACTGAATACTCCCTGTCATGCCCAGGAGTTCAGTGGATTTCACAGATAATTCTGTGTTTGCAGCAGTAAACACAAATCACTTCTCCTGCTCCTCCCCTTCCTCATCCACAAGCCTCCTCTGTTCCCTCCTCGGCCCCCTTCAAATACCAGATGTTCCATTTAGCTGGAAACCACTATAAAACACAACAAAAGAGATGAATGCTACAAAAGGGCCAATTTACTCCCCCCTCCATCAGTGTTAAAGCATATGCTGGAAGAGAAAGAGCAAATTTCCCTCTATGGGAACCCTTTAACCTTCCCCCTCTCCCCGTTTACCAAACCCTGATGGTTTGGGGGCCAAACCAAGGTCCCAGTGGGGCAGGCACAGGCTCCATGGTCCCCACTGGAGCTGGGGTATGGCACGAAGCTCCTGCCAGACAGAGGACTGGAGAGCCCAGAGAGGCACAAACCTCTCCCAACCTCACCACTACCACCACATCCAAAGGCAGCAGGTACCATCTCCCTGTGCCAAACCAGGAACACCAGCTGGGGCATGGCCTGGGAGAGAACACAGAGCAATGCCACTCCCAACAAGGGCATGCAGGGCACTGCAAGGTGGGAGATGTTCCCCAGGTCCAGCAAGCCTGGCAAATCCAATCCCAGGAAGTCAAGCAGGGTCACAGCAAATAAAAGCTGATTTGGCACCACAAGCAACGCTACGGAGTCCCCTGACAAGGAAGTTCACTGGATCACACCACTGAGGAGCCAGATGAGCAGAGCCAGTCAGGATATGACTCAGGCTGGTGGCCTTCCAAGGAGGACCTTCAGCTGAATCCTCACTGTCCAGACAGGGCAGGTCTATGGGTTACAAAACAGAAGATTTCACGTTACCTCCTGCTGCCCAGGCAGCCCCTGTTGGGAGGAAGAGGGACAATGGGAGGCACATCACATCCTCTGACTGGAAGGGCTGGCAGCCCTCACATCAGGGTGGAACAACAGTCTGGGGACTTCAGACAAGGGCTACAAAAGTAGAGATGTTCCAAAAACTGTTCTGCAGGACTTATTAAACAGGCTGGAGAATTTGACGGCCAAACTACCCTTCTTCAGTGACTTCTCCTGAGGATAACTGGTTTTTATTTCCACAGAAACAACAGGCTTGGAGTCTACACACAGTCTAACCACCTGATCCATCTGCACCTACATTTTTCCCAATCCCTTCTGCAATGGAGCTCTTCTCCCTTTTGCTAGAGCACAAACACCATCTGACTTAGGAGGAAGGTACTCATATGGCCAAATCACCCACTCCAGATGTGCTCCTGGGAAAACCTTTCAGGTCAGGGCATCTTAGCTAAACCTTACTATGAAGGGGGACAGGACTCAACAGGGCTGAGCTGTTTCAGAGCAGAATCCCAGTCAAACCCTCCCAGACGCAGCACAAAGCACCTGTGTGCTGAGAAGGAGCAGAGCACAACCACGGGGCTCAGCAGCTGCAAGGTCACCCGATAAACCCGAGGTAGGAGACACCTGGACAGCAGCACAGATTTGTTATACACCAAGCTCTGCACTCTGCTGGCTTGGCCAACCTCAAACAGCAGTCAGGCAGGAGAGCCCAGCCCTGCCTGTCCATCCACTGGAAACATCAGAGGTTTGAAGCCATCACAGAGGGTGGGGAGCAAGGAGCTGTGTCATCAGATGAAGCACAGCCCTGAGCTGCACCCAAAGAAAACACAAAGGGGGCAGGGAAAGCCAGTTTTATTAGAAACAGACCACCTTCTTCCAGTCTCTTTCTTGAAGGGGAGATACAACACTGAGAAAAGTCACTTCACAAAGGTCAAGTCTGATGCTGTCACATGCAGACTGTGATGAACAGCTGCCCTGAAACACCAGGTCCTTCCCTCCCTCTCCTATAAAAGGAGCATCGAGGGCACACAGCTCAGAACAAGCAGGACACATGGCAAGGGGTGGCTCCTGGAAAGCACCACAGGAGTCACCCTGTGCCCAAATTCGTGCCCTGGGGGTAATTCTGACGGCAGGGCTGGGAGTGACTCACTGCAGGCTGGCAGCAGGGACTGAGGCCAGGCTTTGCCTGGGGCCAGAGCTCACCGAGGCAGCACTGGGATGCTGCACAGACAGCTGGGCAGGCAGATGGACTCGGCATTAACAGGAGAGCAGGTCACCCTGATGGGCACCCAGCGAGCCTCTGGCTGGGATCAGAGCGCTGGGACGCTGTGCTGCTGCTGGAATAGCAACCACAGGACCATTTTGAGACCACTGAGAGTCCACGGGATGTGACTGATGTCAAGAGAAGGGAAGGGGGGAAAAAGAACTAAGAAAAAAAGCTGCTGTGCAGCTCAAAGGAGGTGGATCCATGTTTTAAAAAGCAAAGTAGAAATAATGTTCACTTCCCAGACGTGTTCCCAAGCTGGTTGTACTTACCAGCCTCCACCATCCAACCCTCCCCACCTCAATACAAACACACTGCATGTGCAGTAACTATCTCCTCATTCACACTGCACCCCAAATCTGTGGGATCTGGGTGCTCCCAGCCCAGCTCTGCCCCAAGAGTCCCCAGCTCAATCTGCTGGGATTGATGGGATAAGTGTATTGGATAGACTTCTAAACACAGGCTCGAGGGCTGTCAAGTGGAGAAGGAAAAAAGCTCAAATGCTGGAAAAAAAGGGTTGTCTCTTTAAGGGGAGACAAAGAAACGGGTCAAAAATTTGCCCTCAGGTCAGTGTGAAGCAACACTTCTGTCACTGCCAAAAATCAGGTTCCTTCTGGCTCCAGATGAGCCAAAGAAAGCACAAGCCAAGGGCCAGGGTGGCGGGTCCCATCCCACCGGGCATGGCTGAGGTGGTGATGCTCAACCCTTCCCCAAAACCCAGCCTAAGGTTCTGCAGCCCTAATCCCTCCCCCACAGCCCTGCCGGAGCTCAGCATCACGAGCGGCACTGCCGAACCCCCAGCTGGCTGTCCCTGGAGGGACGGGGCAGGAGCAGGAAGGTACCCCGTGTTCCTGGCACTACATCCAGCACCAGGGATCGCCACCAAGGGGGGATGGACAAGCCAAGCATTTTTTACAGCTCATCAACATGCTGTTGGAGAGAGAAGGCAGCTTCCAAGACCCGGTCCCAACTTGAAAAACGACCAAGTTGACTGGATTTTTTCTGGCTTTGTGTTTTTAAAGGCATCTATTCATTCAAGAGCCTGCTCCTGGTAGGTATTTAATGCAGGTATTTAGCTCTCATCAATCACTCGAGGGGAGGGCGCAAGAAAAGTTTTCACCGCTTTTCACGCTGCTTGGCACAGCCCAGAGGATCCATCTAACACTGTCCACCTTCTTCTGCCCCTCCAGAATACATACGAGCCTTCAGCTGCAGGTTCAGCTGATCTTGCCACCTCAAACAGCCAAAAAGAGCGTACCACCTCTGGCTAACACAAGGTTTTAGGCTTCTACTTGAGATGCAGGAGGCACGAAGAGGGGCTGGGAAGGAAGACTGGAAGCGGTTCCTATTTGCAAGGAGCTCACGAGCTCGGCCGTACACACAGAGCACCTTTTTTCCCCTCTTTGGAAAGCTCAGCACATCCAAACGGGAAGTCACTGAGACACAGTAAACAGGGATATGTAATGAGGCCGTTTTTTTAATAGCCTTTTTTTTGGAACAGAACTCAATTTCAAGTTGCAGAGAGTAAATAAAAAGCCAGAGGACCTGAGCAGGGTAAATCAGAGTCGCTGCACAGACCTTGCTCAAACCCACCTACCCAGGCAGCTCTGATAATACTGAATCATATTTAACTAGTTTCATGACATATGGAAGTAATTACAAGCATTGCAGCTATAAAGCCTTCAAGTGGCATGTTAAAAAAATCCCAAAGTCTTGTGAATAATTACCGGTATCAAATCCACCTTCGTTTTCCTTACACCTGGGGGAAGGCTGTGGCTACAAACCACCTGCTCCTTGTTGTCATGGCAAATGAGTGCCTGCCTCATCAATAAATGGGATTTTGATAGCAAATTAATGACACCTGGGAGAAGAAACAACAGGCATGAAGCCATCTGACAGCTCAGTCAGGTGGAGGGCGTTCCACCCATCAATCCTGGGAGCCAGTTGTGTCTGCCTGGCTCCTTAATAAGAGCCAAGCAGAGCAGTGGGCAGCCAAGTCATCGTGCCAATTATGTCTGCTGTGTCTCATCAGTCTCAAGAGCCCTAATAAAGCCTCCAGGCGCTGCAGACCGAGATGGATTATCTCCAGAGGGATGTCAATATGCTTCAAAATAAGAATCCTTAATGAGCTGGCCATTACTGCTAACTTAGAGTCTGTGCACACACAAATACACACATTAAATCTATGGCTGCTCCATCTCAAAGAGTCCAGGAGATTCTGAAGCAGGAAAAATAAAATATCTATTTAGCAGCGTCCAGACCAACCTTAGAGGAGGCAGGAATGTGGTATCAATGGGAGTCTTGATGTGAAATCACACCACCAAGCCCCAGGAGGACACAGTAGCTTTGATGTAGGTACCAATTCCCACCTCTCTACACGTGGAGGAATGTCAATGCTACAGAAGGCTCAGACAGCCAGGATGGGGCAGATTTGGGGGGTTATTGCTTTGTTCTTAGCTGTTCCCCCCTGAATAAATCTGTATTTTCCTTCAGATCCACAGATTAGGAGCAGAAGGCCCTTCACAACATCACCACAAGTGCCAAGAGGTTGAACCCTGCCTGCCAGACACCAGGGGAATCAACCACCAGAGAAAGGACCGTGACCTGGCGCACTGCAAGAAGCTCCTGGGTGTTCCAGCATCAGGGATGAATCCAGAGCAACCTCCCCAAGAGCAAAGATGTCCAGTACAGCTGTCTCAGCCCCCCAGAAAGATCTCTGCCTGGTGACCTGTCTGAGAAGAAGCACACTGCAGCAGGGCTCACTTGAGCTTCCCTACCAACCTCAGTACACATCCAAGTCCCTGTCAGGAAGGATTAATTTTATGTAAGGCAAATATTAAAAACACACACACAGAAAAAACCCACCCACAAAACTCACACCACCAAATATTAACCTCATCTGAACAGTCTTTTTATTGCACATATTCTTTACACCTCACCATGCTGAAACACGAGTGAAGAGTCATTTAATTTGTATTTGACCAGGCACTTAAAGTTATGATTCAAACCTAATTGCTGATGAAAATACAAAGCTCATAGACCTCCATCTTACTCACAAGAGGAGCTTGGGCTGCAAGAGACTGTACCAGAGTACAGTGAGAGAGGGCTGGAAATGTGTACCAGGAAAAGGGAATGGGGAGAGGATTGGGGTTCTGGGATGGCAGGGAACCACCATGCTGAGAGTTGAGCACAGGGGACAGGGAACACAACCCTAAGGGGTCCTACATCTGCTCCAGCTTACAAATACAAATGTCCTTTGCATCACACTCCTGCAGTTGGCTGGCAAAGCACCTTGAATTACACCCCCCAAAATCCAATCATGGTAATAGACATAATGATCAATAAGTACCAAGGGCAAGTGTGTTCATCCCACTTCCCAACTCTCCAGAAACAGCCTCTACAGCAAAAGCAATTAGCAGAAATCAAGTTTAACTCCAGGCTCATCAAAACTGGCCTCACGTCCACTGACTCTCAGAAGAGAACTAGGCTTTAAGACTGTTTTTCCTGTTTATTTTGTTGGCCACTGTGGAGGTTCAGTAGCTTTGGGTCATCCCTTTCTCCCAGGAACCCCGAAGTGCTGGAATTGAGCATGAAAATAATGCAAACTTGATTCTGCAACCTAATGGAGCAATTTGCCTCATTTATTTAATTAAATACCATGTATTAAACTATTGCTGTGTGCCCTGGCCATTTCACTGGCCTGGCTTCCCTGCTGAACAAGCACAGGGAAGTTTTAGGAAGACGGGGAAGGTTTTAGGATGACAGGGACACCAGTTCATCCCTCCACAATATGAGCTCCAGTCCCTGCAGCACTGCTAACACTCCAACCTCACCTCACAGCACACCTTCAACAGCTGCAAGGAAAAACAAATCAGCATGGGAAGGGATTAAAAAAAATAACACACAAGTGTCTGGATCTTAAAGCTTTTCTCTGCAGAGAGATGTGATTTCACCTCTGGCCTTTGAAACGCTGCTCACCTCGGGCAGAAATCTGTTTCTCATTACACACCTGCACAGTCCCACTTAATTCACTGAGAAAGGTGGATGACAGAACATTACTGGGTGCTTCAAGTCAGCTCAAGTGTCTTGTCCCCTGGCATTTTAACTGATTAATAAAAGAAAGAACCTCTGTAGCAAGGCAGACAGCTGGTTAGCCAGCCCAGCCAGCCAGGTAAAATGTGCATTTATCATCAAAAACAACCTCTGAAGTTTCTAGGCACGCTCTGTCTTGCACATCCCTACCCTGTGTCTGAACACATCACAGCGCTGGGATAAAGATGGGTTCATACATTCTTCCTCTGAGATTTGGCCTAGAGAGACTAAACTGAGCACAGACAGCCCCAGAGGGGCTGGGGCACCACAGAGATGTTTGTCCCCACTGTTGGTTTGGGCTCAGATCCCTTCCTCCCCAGGCTGCCAGCACAGCAGGAGATGCCTTTTAGCCACCCCTGGGGAAGAAGCCAGATTCCGAAATTCAGGAAACGCCACAGAAGCACCAAAAAAATCAAGTATAAAGACTGACTCAAGATTGATTTGGGTGCCAGGACAAGCATCAGCTGAGCCTCCCTAGAGCATCCAGTCCTATGCCAGAGGATGGTTCTGCATCTCCTGTGGGCTCAGCTTTGTGTTGATCCCCTCTGGTGAGCAGGTTTTTGTAGAGGTGACCACCAAAGCCATTCAAATCATCCAGTTCCTGAAGCTGGGAAAGCAGCCAGGTTGGGTAAGCAGAAGGCAATTTTATTAAGGACAGGGAGGCTGTAAACTCTCCCCTCAAACCAGCAACACCTGCCTCAGCAGAGACAAGAGACTCGTCTCAAAACTCCCCCGGGACTCTCCCTAGATCACAGCTCCCACAGAGTCACAGCTGAGGCTGGAAAAGTCCTTAGATTAACTACCAAGTCCACCACTAAATCATGTCCCCAGGTGTCACATCTTTAAACCTGTTCTCAACGCCCCATGGGGCAAACACCACACCAAAATCAGGTTTGTAGGATTATAGTATTCCCCTAAATGAAAACACAAAAAAAGAAATCATAGTATGCCACTGTCAGCACATTCTAGGAAAGCTCCAGTCCCCCGCACCTACAGCTCCTGCACGACAGTTTATATTTGGAAACATCAGTCTGTGCGGAAGAGAGTTTGATCAGTTTATAGCCTAGAAAGCCAAGAGGAAATCTCACAGCATTGTTCCACCCTGGGAAGAGGCATCAGGATGTGTTGTTGTTTACTCTGAGCCAGCACCAGAGCTGACATAGGCTGGTTTCACCACAAGGTTGGGAATTCCCACTCCAGTGCTTTGCAGGATCAAGGTCTCTGACTCCACAAGCAAGCACTGATATCCTCACAGCAAGATGCCCTTTGCTCCCCAAAGAGGGGCTCCAAGTTTCAGAGCTCCTGGCTGTCCTCACCCACAGCACACAGGGTTATGTCTTGCTGGGTGAGGGGGATAAACAGCTGGAAAACACCACTGCCCTGGAAAAAACTCCCGTGGAAGAAGGGAAAGGCACTTGCCAGGTGAGCAGCAGTGTGCTTGCACAGCACACGAACAGAACTCACGTTGGTATTTTATGTTATTTACCTTTGAAGGCTTCAGAAAAGTTAAGCAGAGTCTCCCATGCCCTCACTATCGGGAAGTTTCCCTTCCAGTTCACCCCTAAACCCTGCTGTTCAAAAATAAAAGACAATAGTTTACTGTGAACTTGTCAACACAGGCGAGGAGGGCAGAGAACACCATTTCATTTGTTTCTAATGGATTTCACTTCCCGATTCTCATGCAAATACCTACAGCTCAGCTTGCAAAAACACAAGCAGAGCGTTTAGACTCAAAACAACCTGAACTGATTTTACTTTGTTTTTTCTTTTTCGTTCGTTCGTTCAAAAGCCTCCTTCCACCAAACCAACCAGAGAGTGGAAACAGTCCAAAGGGCAGGGAGCCCTTTGAATTTCCCCAGAGGAGAGAGCCACAATGAGAGTGGGGCAGGGAGGGGGCCAGGGCACAGCTGGGGTCGCTGACCCGAGCGCTCCATCACCCCCCGGTCCGGAGCAGCTGCGGCTCCGCCGGGATGCGGCAACGGGAGCCCCGGCTCGGGCAGGGGGGACACGGAGGGTCGGACACCACATGGCCGCTCTCCCTGCCCGGCCGGGCTCGGGGCAGGCTTGCAGAGCACCAGGGTTTGGGTGTTTTTCTAGTTTATTCATTTATTTTGTTTTCAATCTTCCCAGCCAAAGTTTTGTCCCGCCGCTCGCTCCTCCAGCACATCCCAGACGAACCAGCGCCTCCGTAAAACCCCCGAATAATCCCATCTCTTTCTCTTGAGCCCTATTATTTGCTTTTGTTTCGCCATGACGGTAAACAGAAGGGGGATGTTTCCCTCCTTCCCGGGGTGCGCCCTCCCCGCCCCGGAGCCCTTCCCGTGCAGCCGCGGCTCCCACGGGCGCTGCTCCCCCCGACCCCGGGGCACGACCGGCGACAAACCGGGGGGGAAAACCCAGGGGGGGCTGCTGGGCATCTGGGGGGGCTGAAGAAGACGGTCTCCCAAGCATCGCATCCCACCAAGTTTTGCGAGAGCAACACCCGCACCCAGAGATCCGCGGAAGGGTGTGCTCGGGACCCCCCCCACAGCCCACCCCTCTATCAATCCATCGATCTCGTCCTACCTGGGACATCTGGGGCCTGAAGTTGATGTCCTTGAGGTCGATGGAGCCGGGGGAGAGGTTGTGGAGCAGCTGACAGAGCAGCACCCCATCCCGCAGCGCCTGCGCCAGGTCGAAGACCACCGCCGAGGGCCAGACCACCCGGTGGTTCGGGGGCAAAACTTTGCAGTCGATGAGCCAGCGGCCGCACTGCCGCCACTCCTCCATGGCCGCGCTCTGCTCACTCACCCAGCCTTCCTCCTCCTCCTCCTCCTCCTCCCGGCGCTCAGGGGCCGCGGGCGGCTGCCCGAGGGGCCGCTCTGCACCGCGACTCGGTGCTACCGCCCCGCTCCATCGCCGCCCGCCGCCCCGGAGAGCATCGCTCCGCGCCGGGGCTCGGAGGAGGAGGAGGAAGAGGAGGAGGAGGAGGAAGGAGGGCGGCGCGGAGTTTTCCGGCGGAGGGCAGCCCCTGCCCCCGCTACGGCCCCACCGCCTCGGCCGGGGTTAGGCGCGCCGCATCCTCCGGGAACAAAGCGAGGGATGGATGGACGGACAGACGGACACGGCCGGGGCCGCCCCCGCGCAACTCCGTCCCTGCTGCCCCGAGGAAACTTGCGGCGCCGAGGGACCCCACCTGCGCGACCGAGAAGTGGGAGCCGCCGTGGGTGCGAGTTTTCTCCCCGCCCCGGGCAGCGGGAGGAGCCCGCGGTCCGCCCCCGCCGCCCGCGGACCGCCCCCGGCCCGCCCCGCCGCCCCTTTGTCTGCGGGAGCCCGGGCTGGGAGCGGGGGTGCTCCGCGACGCCTGGGCTCTGATCCCGGGTTTTTCCTCCCCCCTTTCCTTCCCTCCTTTACCCCCTGCCCTATTATTTTTTCTTCCCCCCCCNCCTTTCTGTATCCCTCGCTCCCTCCCGCCCCTGCCGCTCCTCTCCCTGTTCCGGGAAAGCTGCTTCGCTCACCCCGCCGCCACCCTCACTTAGCGGGACCCCCTCCTCACCAGGGACGCCCCACTTTGGTCCCCTCGGCCCCGCTCCCCCCAGCCCTCCGGGACAGAGGCAGGACCGGTCCCGGGGCTCCTCCGCCTCCCCGGGGCCGCACACACAGAGCCCGCTTTGTCTGACCGCTCACTCCCACTCGTCATCCCGTGTTTGAGTTGCAAATACTGCAGGGGAGATGTTTAACGCAAACAATCTATCGTGTTCCTTGACTTTCAAACATGAGGACAACTCCTATAATTAATTACCAGTGTATTTATTAAAAACCTCAACTCTCAGCCATTAACTCCTTGGCAGCAAACTCTTGAAAAATCTCTAATTTTCGCCGGTGGCTTCCATCCAAATCAGAACAGCTTAGAACAGCCTCTTTTCAAATCTGCTCTGAGTTTTCTTCCGAGATCCTCTCCCCAGAGTTTGCCGATTAATTTCCAGCCTGGCTTCCCAGATAGCCAAAACCGGAAGCCGAGCCTGGGACGAAGGGAAGCTATTAACCTGGATGTCAAACAAATGCAACACTAATCTCTTCCAAATGGAGCCAAGCGCAGATAAAGAAGAAAGAGCGACTCTACTGCATGATCCTTCATTTTCAATGCAGGAAGGAGTATCCTTCCAAAGAACAGAAACAATTGTTTGATATTCCGAGGAAAGTTTGGGAGGCTCTTTGGGTTTTTATTTTAAGAAGGCGCTTCTTTCAGCCCGAGGTGCTGGAAGTCCAGCGGTGCCACCACCCCTTGGTGAGGGCAGGAGAAGCGCAGTGTGATCCAAGAGGGAGCAGCATCCCTACGCTCCAGTCTCACCATCAAAGCTACACCCTGCCCCAAGGCGTATTCAGGAGCAGGCTGATTTCAGCCCACACTCCCCATATCCCGCGGAGGTGCTTTCTCGGAATAATTTTCTCATTATTTTAGTTCTTTATGAAGCGTTTCTGCCCTCCAACAGCACCCATGGGCAGGAATCACAGGGCTACTGAAAGTAGTGGAGTCGTGCCAGGGATAATTTTGGTTGACTCGGTACCAGCCTGCCGTTTGAGGTCAGGTCTATAGGTAGACGAAAACAGAGGAGTTTATTATATGTGCATAATTAAAGCTGCTAGCTACAGCCGGGCTTTTTCACTGTGTAATGAAAAGCGTTCTTGGCCCCGGGACACTCGGGAACAATCCCTGCAGCTGCAAAGCCAGCTTCTGCGTGGGAGGTGTTGAAGCAAGTACGCTTCTTGCCTACCTCTGCAACAACCGAAACAGCTGATGGCAGAGGTATTTCTGAGCGCAGGAAAAAAATTAAAAACAGTCAAAACCTGTACAGCAAGGCTCAGAAAGAGCAGGAATCCGGCACACGGTGGTGAGCTGGGAGCTCCAAACTGTACAACGTTTCTGCAACTGGACGGGGCGTGTGGAGAGGACCCAGACGCCGCTTTCAGGGTGGAGCTAGAGCTAAAAGGGAGCTTGAGTAAATTAAAGAGGTTTTGTGCTAGAGCTGGTGCCCCCCTCTTCTGCCTCTTGGCACTGCTGGGAATGACAGCCAGGGAATGACAGACAGCCGGGGAATGCCAGCTAGCCAGGGAATGCCAGCCTTCCAGGGAACGACTGCCAGCCAGAGGACAGCCAGGCAGGGCAGAGGCTGACAGTACCCTCTGCTGGGGACCGAGCGTGGAGCTTCTTCCCTCCGCTGACAGACTTCAATCCATGTGTATTTCTGGATTCACTGGAAAGATCCTGCCAGGAGGAATATTGTGCTTTTTCATTCCCAAATGTCTCGGTACACAGAGACAAGGAGCCTGGCAGGCAGCCCCTGCAGCCCAGATCCCAATGCAGTGGGTGTGATCACTGTGTGATGAAGGGGTGGCAGTTTGGGAATGTAATGGAGCTACTTGGGAACATCCCAGAACAGTGTGGAATAGGTAAAACTAGTAGGGAAGGGAAGGGAAGGGAAGGGAAGGGAAGGGAAGGGAAGGGAAGGGAAGGGAGGAAGGGAGGAAGGAAGGAAGGAAGGAAGGAAGGAGTTAGTTTAAATGCACTAACGTGCAAGGAGATTGTGCCTTACAAATCAACCCAAACACAGCTGGGAAATGGCCCCGTTCCCCAGTAATGTGCATTTTCTGCAATGTTTGGTGTTACTCCTGGAAGAAAAGCTGACTCCCTGGGGGTCAGTGCGTGCAGAGAAACAGCGACCGCGCTGCCCCTTTGGACCAAACCTCTGAAAATATCCCTAAAACATCAGGGCCGTACGGCCAGGAAATCCCCATTTCCCGGCCAGCCAGTGTCTGTGGATTGCCATTGCCACCTTCTGGACTAGTCCAAGCGTGCATGAAGCCTGTCCCAAAGGCGTGCTGGCTGCCAGCAGCCCGGATGACACGTCTCCAGCTGGAGCCAGGGTCCCCAGAGCAGGAGCCGTCCCGGCTGCTGGCACAGCAGCTGTCACATGTCGCCCTGCACAATACGCGCCGTTGACATCACGCCCTTAGATTTTGTGATCGCCTTTCAGCAACTATTTTAGGAAACCTGTGCAAGCCCGAAGTTGGCAGAGCCGCTGCTCGGCAGCAGCTCCGACTTGATGATCAGTGAGGGGGGAAATCACAAGGCTCCCGAAGCCCTGCCATGTTAAACTACTGAGTACAGAAAACAATCCTTTGTCTGGCTCATCTGCTGCTGTAAACACCTGATCTACCTGCCCAGGCAAGGTGCATCCCAAAATAATCATGGCAATTATTCTCCCACTAACAGCCCTGCTCGGCTGCCAGCAGAGCTCAGGTCTCTCCCCTTCCTGCAGGTACCTGGCTCCCAGAGCCAGGGATGGAGGTGACTGCCTACCACCACGGAAAGGAACAGGAAAATCAACCTGGCACGGCTGAAGGAAGGCAGAAGGGATAAACTGGATTCTCTTCTTGTACTGGTGCGATGAGAGCGCTCAGCCAGAGGTGCTCTTTGTTTAGCCTGGAGAAAGGTGGTGCCTGAGAGTGTAATTCCACTGGAAAAGGGTTCTGACTCTAAGCACCAAGCAGCTGGAGCTGGCACTTCCCTGGGCATTTCTCTGTGGAAGAGTCTTATTTCTGGGGCTCAGGATGCCCCAGCTGTGCTGAATACCAATAACAACCAGTTAACCAGTTCCCAACACCACAATAGTGCTGCTGGGACATCCTCACTGACTATCCATCCTCCCCTGGGCTCCACCCCAGCAGCTTCCCCATCCAAATCAAACAGACCTGAAGCGTATCCCAGTCTTGGGGAGCTGGGCAGGGGGAAAAGTGCCCAGCCCAGCCCTGTACTGGTACAGCAAGGGTATGGCCTGAGGCAGCTCGGGGAAAGCAAAGCAGATACAGAGATTTCCTCAGAGGAAGGAGGACAGGAGGACAGCAACTAACCACTGGCTGGGCAGTACCTGGGTTTCACCTCATCCATTCCACTGTTGCTGTTTCCAAGGTTTATTTGGGAAGGATCCTGTTGGGCAGATGACTCAGGGACTCACAGCAAAGGGTCAAGTGGATGGTCATACTATCTGGTGGCTTTCAGAGCTTTGCAGTTCCCAATCCTTCTTCTTCCTCATCTGGTACCCACTCCATTTACTGACTTCTGCTATGCTCAGAGTTTGGTGATAGCAGAACTGGTAATTTTTCAGAGAAGACCAAGAAACCTAAAAACAAAACCACAACCAAAAAAATCTTACGCCACTAAAGGATTTTGTACTTTGTTCTGCAGCTTCCATGAGGTGGATCAGGGCTAGCTTCTTCACATTAGCAGGAGGCAGATTAAGCAGCAGAATATTTCTGATAATAAATATTTTAATATCGTGGTTATTCCTCTTTATTTTTTTTTATTTTTTTTTCCCTTCCCTCTTCTTTGTGTTTGGTCTAAATCCCCTGGGAACGGGGAGTTGCAGCATGCCTTCTCTGTGACGGAAGCAAACCACAGCCTCTTGTTTGTGTCCGTGAAGGCCAAGCAGAACAAGAGCAGAGTCTGGAGTGGCTCTGCACGGATAAGTGTATTGGGTCCTTCACAGGAGATTAGATGGCGCTGCGTTCACAGGAGATAAGAAGATTGTGAGCTTAAATTTAGCATCATCGGGAAAAGAATAAGCCTCACAGCTCTCTTCAAAACATATTTTGTACTGTGCTTGCCAGGGGACAGACGGGATAAGGAAATGCAGAGCAGACAGTGATGATGAGGTCAGGGAGGTGCTGCTCGGTCACGCTCCTTTTCCTTGCAGTCCACAGTGACGGTGCCACGAGGCTGCCACCACACAGGGGTGTCCCCTGCCTGCCTTCACCCCGGGGACAGGCTGCCACCACACAGGGGTGTCCCCTGCCTGCCTTCACCCCAGGGACAGGCTGCCACCACACAGGGGTGTCCCCTGCCTGCCTTCACCCCGGGGACAGGCTGCCACCACACAGGGGTGTCCCCTGCCTGCCTTCACCCCGGGGACAGGCGGGCACTTGGGGGCCTGAGACGAGTGAAGGGGTACAAAGGGTACATGCAGCTTCCCTGCATGAGCAGCTGCTCTGCCAGTCACTCACCAGAAAGGAGGCTGGGCTATAAATCCCGGGGCTGGGACCCCCCAGCACTTCTTGCAGGCAGGAAAGGATGGAGGGGCGACAACAGGCTATTCCAGTTCTGCCCCAGCGCTCTCAGTATGGGCTCAGAACACGCTGGGCTGGGTGTCTCACTGTGCACCTGTGGGCCCCACACACCCACCGTGGGGAACCCCACTGCCAGACACAGACCCACACACCCCACTCGGGGTGCCCCACTGCCATTCCCCTGACCCACGTACCCACCATGGTGACCCCCATAATCAATCCCAGACTCACACACCCCACTCAGGGTGCCCCGCTGCCATACCAGGACCCACTCACCCCACTCGAGGTGCCCCACTGCCACACCCCTGACCCATGCACCCACCGTGGGGACCCTCATCGTCAGTCCCAGACCCACGCACCCCACTCGGGGCGCCCCAATGTCACACGGGGACCCACTGACCCCACTCAGGGCACTCTCCTCTTATACCCTAGACCCACGCACCTCACTTGGGGAGCCCCATTGCCTTACCAGGACCCACGCACACCACTCTGGGCCCTCCCCTCTCATACACCGGACCCACTGACCCCACTCGGGATGCCCCACTGCCGTGTCTCAGACCCACTGATCCTGCTCGGGGACCCCCACTGCCGTGACCCAACTCCATTCACCCCACTCGGGGAGCCCCACTGCAATACTCTGGACCCACTGACCCACTCGGGATGTCCCACTGCCATGCCGGGACCCACACACCCCACTCGGAGTACCCCCCTCTCATACACCGGACCCACTGACCCCACTCGGGACGCCCCACTGCCGTGATCCATCCCCATTCACCGCACTCGGGGTGCCCCCCTTCCACACCCCGGCCCCACACACGCCCCGTGGGTCCCCCCCACGGCCGTGCCCCATCCCCACGGCCCCATCCCCGCGGTGCCCCCGCCCCGGCTCTGGCTCCTCCCGCCGTGATGCGCTCGGGAGGAGCCTCCGCGGCTGCCGAGCCGAGCCCAGCGGCGCCGGGGCCGAGCCGGGCCGGGCAGAGCAGCGCAGCACGGTGGGGCCGGGGGACACGGGTGGGTCCCGTGGGAAGCCCGCGGGGGGATGCGCAGGACGGTGTGCGGGGGAGCCCCGTGCGGGGCGCGCAGGGACGGGGCGTGCGGGACACGCGCGGGGGCCGTGGGAGGTGCGTAGTGCCGGGAGAAGGGGTCGAGGGGAGAGGGGGGGATCGAGAAGGGATAGGAGGGGACAGGGACCCCCACTGCCAGCCCGGGGGGTGACGCTCGCTGTGCTCCCCCAGGTGCCGGCGGGCGGTGACGGCCCTGCGAGTCGGGTACCACGATCAGGGCCGAGGCAGCAGCATCTTCTCCTGCATCCCCGAGCACGTGACTTGCCAAGCTCCCGTCCGTCACTCCCGGCACCGGTGGGAGAGTCCATGCACAGGCCTGGGCACTGATGATGTCGTGGGTCTGACCCGCTAGGGCTGCCCTGTGGCTTCGGGGATCCGTTCTTCTGGGAAGCAAAGCTCAGCCGGGACCGCTCCTCCCATCCTGCCCGGCCCGCTGAGCCACCACTCACACCTCTTGAGGTACTTCATGGACTGTCAACAAGCAGCTCAGGTGCGTGTGTTCCCTTCCCAGGATGAAACATGCAGCAGCACCACCACTGGATAAGCTTTTGGAGGTTCAGGCGTGTTCTTTGAGCAAGGCCAGGCCACCCGTTGCGATTTTGGGGCACATGTATCCCTTCTCCCTTTCCTGAGAGCCCAACGCCTCTTGGATCCCGAGATCCGCCCCCTGGGATGTTCTCCCTTGAGCTCCAAGCAGCAGCAGCAACCAACGCGGACCGACCCAGCAGGGTGTTTTTCGGAGCTGTCGGGAAGGGGCTCCCGTTTTTGGAGCTCTCCTGGAGCAGATGAGTGACACGCTGATGAACGGGAGGGTGCCCCTGCCGGAGAAAGCCTTGTCGGAGGGCTACGCGCGGCTGCGCTACAGGGACACCTCTCTGCTCATCTGGCAGCAGCAGCAGCAGAAACTGGAGTCGGCTCCCCCCAACACATACCTGAGCCGGAGCCGCAGCATGTGGTACTCCCAGTACGGCAACGAGGCCATCCTGGTGCGGGACAAAAACAAGCTGGACGTCTCCAGGGACACGGGGCAGTCCAAGTTCTGTGCTATCATGTGATTTCGGTGGGGAGAGGCACCAGACTCGCAGCAAGCAGAGGGAGGTGGGTTCGCACCGTCCTCTTTTGGACCTGTGGTTGAAGCAGCGTGGTGCAGGATAGGCCAGGAAGGCTGGCTGAAGTTCCTGTTTGGTTTTGCTGTTGATAAGACTCACGTTTTGCATGTTGTTGAGTGTGTCCCACCAAAGCAGCCTCCCTCGGGAGCTCCCGAGCCTGTTGCTGCCCAGCATCTTGGCAGGGGCCGTGCAGGACCATGTGTTGCTTGTAAGTGGCTCGTGTACCCTGAGGAACACCCGCTGTCATTTGGGCACCATCCCCAGCCGGCGTTTTACTGGCAAGTCCTTATTTCCAGGGCTCTGGGAATGCTGGTGGGACAGAGGTGGGCACAGGTCTGGGGCTATGGTTTCAGAAAATTCAGCTCCAAAAGCACCTGGCTTGTTCTGCTTGCCCTATCTCCCTTTAATTCCTGCCCTGGAAGTGGTCTCTTGCAACCAGGTAATGGAGTGATTTATTGTGGGGAGGAAGAAGGGAAGAATGTGTTGAGAATTTAATCCAAGTCTTCAAAACCTGTGGCAGGAAAGGTGCACTGCAGTTTCATCTCATACAAAGCCCAGGGCCCTCTCTGATCCCACAGTCTGGGATCATGGAAATAGCAGGACTTCTGGAGTCAGGAGAGCTGACTTCTTTTATGCTGGTAGATCCCTGGCCCAGCTTTGGGAACAGATCACCCAGTGGACCACCTGAAAGGGAGGGATAGGCCCAGAAAAGCAACAGGAAGAAAGCTACTGTAAATACACACATCTAAGGGACACGAGGATACCACTCCACAGCAGTACCACCCTGAGACCGGCTGGAGAAGGAGAGGCCACTGATGTTTGCTTTCCATTTAATGCATGCAGTAGCTTGAAAGGGTTTAACTTCTCATTCAGGTTGGATAGTAGTTTAGGTGCATGCACTTTAAAAGTAGTGTCTGGGATTGTTTCAACTAACTGAAGGATTTTAGGAGGGAAAAGCACTTCCACTGCACTTCTTGAGCACAGGGGCTGCTTTCAGGTTGTCTCAGTTACTGCTGAATCCCAACGTGCTCAAGGCAAGACCAAGCTGAGAAACTGCACCCAGCAAGCACCTGAATCTTTGTTAGAGACAGAACTACCACTTCCAGGGGTGTGAATTATGGACCCAGGTCTCAGCATTAAAATGTAACACTGGACTGAAGTCAGAGTCCCTTTCTGTCCTGCATAGGATGGGTGTCTAACCCAGCCCTTGGGCACAGGCTTAACTCCAGTCAAATGAGTATTTGATGTTGATTTCAGTATGGATTATTTACCTGCCTAAAATTAGGCACAGTCATTACTTCTGTTATGTTGATCTGAAACCTCCTTGGCATTTTCCAAGCACTTTATTTATTTTTTTTTAATACAGTGAAGAATCTCCTCCACCTCTCCCACGTGGGTTAAATGCTACAACATGTACACACACACACACACTCAACCTTGCTGAACTCAGTGTGCTGAGCAGAACACACCTGTTTTAATGTGAGATCGTAGAGGTTTGGTGTTCTCAGCCCTGACCCATAGCACTGCAAACATTAGGCAGCTCATTACTTTTAAAAAGTACTATTTCTGCATGTGTTGGTGTTTGGTAACTTATGTGTGTGCTCATAGATTTCAACCTGCTGCTGGACCTTGCTGCTTTGCATAGCCACGCACTGCTCTGACAACAGACAGCCCTCTTGGTCTTGTCAGGACTAGCTCTGGAGGAGAGATATTTCAGTGAATAAATGTTTTTCAACTGGGTGAAAGCATTCAGTGAGATTCACAAAACCAACAAGGCTTGGCAAGCTGCCTGTGCTCGTGTGCCAGGTGAGGGAGGGCACTGCCAGGGCTGTGTGACCCACCTGGGCCTCCAGTTCCTGGCTGAGTGAGCAGCTGATTACGTACACAAACAGGCAGGGGGCTGGTCCAAGAGCTCCCCTGGGAACTGCAGCTGGAAGCAACCTGGAGAGGCAGGAGAGGTGGGGTCTGGGCCTGCCCAGCAGCCCTGAGGAGCGTGTGAACTCTGGGAGTTTAAGGAACAGCACACCCCCCAAAACCAGCTGTTCATTTTCTTTTCTTATAGAAAAAGAAATCTAACAGTTTAATTTCAGTAAGAAAGTGGGTTATTTTGGGTATAATCAGTCTCTTTGTTAACGTGGCTGGTAAACCAAAATTCAGTTATTTGCAGAGTGTTAATTTGGACTATACCAGACTGAAACCACGAGTGTGTGTATAAATTCTTCCAGGACTGAGGGTGGATGTGACAATACAGGAAGAAGAGGATGATTTGTCCTTCCCTCTCTGTGAATGTGACTGTAGCTTTCCATGTGTGTGTCATTGGTCTCAGCAGGTTTGTGGAGTGGCTGCTATGACTGAGCATTTCTTTGAGCCAGTTGTGTGGTGTTGATGCACTTTGTTTAAAACACTGTTGTAGCATCTTTGATAAAGTGCATTAAAATTATTTGAATGCAGCACTGTGAGCAGCTATTTTTCTCCTGCATGTCTGTCACTCTGGCACACCTGAGGATTGCAGCTACTGGCTCTCCCCATCCCCCCTGGGAGGAATTACTTTAGTTACTGCTCAGGCTTTAAAGCCCTCTCACTGTACCTGTGAACACCAGCTGGGTGCAGGGGAGGCTCCTCCAGCTCCCCAAGCCCATGAGACCTGAAGTCTCAGCAGTGCAGTCAGGGGTGAGGACAGTCTCTGGCTGTCACACCGAATCAGAGAAGCATTAAGGTTGGAAAAGGCCTCCAAGATTATTGCACCCAACCTGTGACCAATCCCCACCTTGTCCCCAGCCCAGAGCCCTCAGTGCCATGTCCTTGAACACCTCCAGGGACAGGGAATCCACCACCTCCCTGGGCAGCCCCTTCCAATGCTTGACCACCTCTTTCAGTGAAGAAATTCTTCCTGATGCCCAGCCTGAACCTCCTCAGGCACAGCCTGAGGCTGTTTCCTCTTGTGCTGTCACTTGTTACCTGGGAAGAGCCAAACCCCACCTCACTGTAACCTTGTAGAGAAGAGAGATGGTCCCCCCCGAGCCCTCCTTTTCTCCAGGTTGAGCCCCACCTAAGACCAACTCTCCAGCTCCTTCCCCAGCTGTGCTGTCCTTCCCTGGACTTGCTCCAGCCCCTCAATGTCTTTCTTGAAGTGAAGGATGTGAGATGTGACCTCACCAGTACAGGTATCAATAGCTGGACCTCACTTCTGTCCTGCCTGTCCTCAGCCTCCTCCAAGTCTGCAAGAAATGGCACTGCCTGATGGACCAAGAAATAACTCACTAATAAATGCTACAGAAAACATCCTCACCTGCCTCACAGGAAGGTATTTAGAGTTGAACAAACACTTCCTTTGGGAGTATCACTGATACACAGTGACACTGATACAACAGGGGAGCAAAACAGGTTTGCTGAAACCTTGGAGACCCTGGTTTGGAAACCCAGTGAGCAGGAACAGGTTTAGAGAAAGATTAACCCTGGGGAAGCCTGGCTGTGTAACCCTTATCTCACACAGAAACCAGCAGGCCCCCAGTTAAGAAATGAACAGCAAAACCTGAGTCTTCTCCAGTGACCAAAATAGATCCTGGCCACCACACAATAATGTCAAACTCCTGCTGGAGACTGTGACCAGCTGCTCCAGGGCCCCCTTTTCCAAGCTGTGCCTTCCAGGTCACCCTGAGCTCACAAACCTGCAGGGCCAGCACTGGAGCAGGTAAAAAAGTCTTTCCGGTTCCTTCATGTTCTGGTGGCTTGAAAGAAGCCAGCATGAAACCTGGGTGAAACACCCCTCTCCTTTCTGCTGAACTTACCTCAGCCAGGTGCAATTCTCACACAGTGCAGGACCTCTCCAGACTGCAGGCTTCCAGGAAAAGCCCTTCCTGGGCTGGTCTGCTACATGGGAGCCTCTGAGCTTCCCCCATCAACAGAAAAGTGTGGATAAAGAACCTCAACAACAGGCACTGAACTGTGGTTTGGAGCCCCCAGGCTTTTCCCCTGCTCTGAAGACAATCAGCCCTCTTAGTGTGACACTCCCCTGACAGCTAAACTTGCAGAATGACTTCCAAATTATCCCAAGACTCACAGCACCAGGAGTCCACAAATTCACATTTGTGAAAGGCACTGCTCAGTCAAGGTTTGCAACTGGAGCCAAGTGCCACACCTGAAAGAGAAGATGAGGAAAGGGAGAAGGAGAGGGGAAAATATGGGATCAAACTGCACACACAAAACAATTTTCCTTTTTATTATGAAAACAAAACAAGTGCCCCATGACCAGGGTCTGTGATTACCAGTAACATCAAAGATTACTTTCTAACTCTTTTTTTTTTAAAATTCTGTTGTGTTTGAGGCCAGCAATTTGCAATAAACAAGCTAAACTACTTACATTGACTCATTTCTTTTCAGTAACTGACATTTACAGGAATATACTAGAAATGGCACTAAAAAGTTTTAAGAAAAAGAGTTACGGTAAATTTGCATGCACATCATACAGAAAAGTAACAATTTTTATTTTTAAATATTAAAAAAACCAAAATAACAAAACAAAAATACAACAACAAATCTTTCTGTATTAGGTTATGCCAGTATCAGGGCTGTATTCTAAGTGGCCTGTGTCAAATCCTAGCTGGTGGTTTAATTTCTTTTTAAAAATGACACTTTTTAAAAAGATATGCAAATACCATTTTCATTAAAAAATGCAGCTCAAGCAAGATAATGCTGCTAGTGTAATGAATCCTAAATTTATCTTTAATGATGCAGAGCCTGCCCACAGTTAGCCCTAGTGGTAACTGCATGGTTGAGAATGAAATGAGACTTTAAAATCCAGTACTAAAAAGGTTGTGTCGTTTTTTATTTTGTCACGTCCCAATCCCTTCCCCCCCAAGCTCCAACCCCAACTTTAAAAAACATCATTCCTTTCAAAACAAGGAAAAATAAAATTCCAAACTGGTCTAGAAGTCCCCCAAACAGAGAAAGAACTAGATTAGGTAACTGCAGTCTGCTTCTATCACACAGAGAACATGGGGCAACGGAGTCGTCGATTTACACACACACATGGTGTGGGGTGTGTCACACACAGTCCTGAAACATCAGCTCTACAGTTACAAAGCCTGGTGATAGGAAAGGTGAAAACCACATCAATACAAAATTGAAATGATTCTCTGTAGACAACATTTGGTTAGCAGAGAACTGTTGTACCCAACAGGTTCCTCCAGTCGATGGGTCAGGACCTGAGCCCGCGGGATGCAGATCTCACTCTGGTCCCACTGAGCCACGAGACAGGCTGAGTTTACAATCAGAGAAACGTTGAACAAAGTTTTTAAAGGTGCAGTAATGCTGGTTGATTGAGAAAGGTCTGGTCAGATATTTTGTCAAAACAGGAATTCGCCAGAAAAAACAGTTTCAATAAAACTCTTTGTGTGTATGCATAACATACGAAATCATACTGATTTCAGTGAAGTTTCCCCTGGAAAACAAAGTTAAACTTTGTTCATTCAAGAAAAATTCTACCATAAAAATTTCCTTTTTTTTTTCTTCTTTTTTTTTTTTATTCTTAAGTTTCAAAATGTTATTTCAAATGTTCTATGTTTGACCATTTTAAAGTTATTTCGTGACATCTGTACTGACGTGTCATGCAATACAAACTGAGTTAAATAAATGCTCTATTGTTTCAGTTCCCACCTCATTAAGGGCTGCTGCTACTTACTATGGACTGGAAACATCTCTTCTTTCCTGGAGACACTTGGGAGATACAAGAGGCGCCACTACAGACGTGGTGGGGGATAATGAGCACTATGGACAATATGAGAATGGAAAAGTGTAAGAACAGCACTTGGAAATGAGGAGTCACCAATTTCTTTCTTGAAATGAAGATCATGGCAAAATGAATTCCTCCTGTGAATGGCCATTTCGTAGGGAACACCTGACTTCCCATGAAAACAGTTTCCCACGAAGTGGCCGCCCAAGTTGCAGCTGGTAAATCCAAGATATGCAGGTGGTTCTTCACACTCCATGGTGGTGGTTTTGGCAGGTTGTTTCTTGAAAATCCCCAAGCTGGGATGGTTTTCCAGCTCAAAGATGGATCCTCCTCCAGCACTGCAGCCAGTCTCAGGGCCAGGCCTCTTCCCATCACTTCACACGTGGTCCCCAACCCTTTGGCCTCAACCTTTCCGCTGATTTTGGTGGAAGAGACTTGTGGATCCCAGAGGAGTGTCTGTGCTCTTGCTGTGCTCCAGGGGGGTTGTCCTTGATGCTGGAAGATGGTGAGATGCTGCAGAGCCACATTCCCAGGCCTGGTGTGCAGTGATGCTGGGGAGATGCTCTTGCCTCCAACCCTGGCTTTGGCTTGTTCTCCACGTGGGAGCGACCACCACGTCCCATCAACAACACAACTCAGGTTAATGCACACAGGAACAGGTTCCAAGCAGGGAAAATTGGGAGCTTCCTTATCCAAGTTGTCATGGCAGTGAATTGGTTGCAGTTAGTTTAACTAAAACACTAGTTGGTTTTGATAATGCAAGTCGCAGACAAAAGGAGAAACACAGATGAAACCCAACCCCATTAAAAAGAAACCCAAGCTCTTAATTAGTTGAATATTACATTTCCTCATAGTAAATTCTGAAAATATATTATTAAGGATCTGTGTGGGGAAAGAATTTAAGGGAAGAATTTAAAAAAAAAAAAAAGGAACTAAAATAACTCCATTGTTAATGGAACAGGAACAAAAAAAAGAATCTATTTCAGTAAGAATTTGAACATTTTTCTTTCAAATACTGTGGGGAAAAAAATCCGAAAGGCTTGAGAGGCTCCTGCCCACTGGGGTCAGCCCTAGACTTTGAAAGGCAGATGGCCAAGGTCCAGCTAATCAGACCTTGGTTGATGGGCAGTAAGTGACTGGTGGATGCAGCTGGAAATGCAAACCATGGAATGCTAAGAACAGGCTGGCCCTGTGCTTCCCAAATTCCCAGCACAGGGACATCACCCAGACCCCACATTTGCACCACATTTGGGCCTCCTGCAAACCACTTGGACACCACAGGAAGGCAAATTTTAGGGCTACCCCACAGTGAAGAGGCAGCCTTAGGGGCTGGTGCTGGAGAAGGAAAGGCATAAATTTCTGTTAAACTCTATTTTTTCTCTACAATAAAAAGAATTTACAATAAACTTCTGCCCCTCAGATTACAAATTTTATATAATTATAGAACTGGTGTTTTTCTGAAGCTGGATTATAAAAGGCTAAAACCCCCACTGTACTACAAAAAGAAAAAAAGGGGGGAGGGGGGGAGATAATTGGAATTATTACTGAGAAAATAACGTGTTTGTATCTGACTGTGTCTCCAAAATCTATACAAAACAGGAAAAAAAGGGGCTGGGATGAAAAAAAGAGAAAAAGATCTAAAAATGAACACACCAAATATGCCAAAGCATCAGAGACACGACAGACTGGACTGTAGCACCTGTAGGTAGAAAGTCCAAGGGATATAAATAAAGTAGTAGAGTTTTATTCGCTTTGTTGTTTGTTTGTTTCTTAAATCTGGTTCAAACCTCATTCAAAGTCTGCATGTCTGCTGGCCTGCAGAGGTGCAACTTTGCTTTTCTTAGGTTTTATTACATTTTTAAACAACCAATGGTATTTAATAAATAAAGTCATGGTATATACACGAAATTAGGGACACTGAAAACAGTGTGTTGCAGCAGTGCAGGTCAAAACATTAGGCTGGACTCAAAAAATAGCAAGCCTTAAAAAATTGGCTCTTTTCTTCCTTTTCTCCCACCCCTCTTTTTACTTTACAGTGAGGTAAAGCATTTTAGTGCCTGGAAACCAGCACCTGCACCACAGAGAAGTAGCATTCCCTTTGTAGGAGCTACTGAAACAATTAGAAGAAGTAGGGGGGGGAAAAGCAAACTGAAACAAAAAACCCCAAACCCACACAAAACCCCTGTTCACTTCCCCTGCCAGCTCAGCCTCAGCTGGAGCTCAAGTGCTGCTTTATTTTAAGCCCAGTCTGAGGTGCTTGTCATGGAGAAAATCCCTAAGCATGTGTCCAGGAACGAGCACATGACTTGGTCACTGCAGGATCACTCCAATGGCCAGCTGACAACTTCCAGCCAAAGATTGTTTTCAGGTCAAGGAAAACTTTCAGAAAGAGCATCCATTTCCTGGAAATTATCTATTTAATGTTAAAAATAACATTCCCAAGGAACTTGAGTGTCCCTTGCTCCCTTCTCCCCAAGGAAACCCCATAAAAACCAAAACTTTTGAGTGGAAAACCAAGAAACGCAACCACTTATATTGCTTGTGTGCTTAGAAGTTAAATTCATGCTTAAATACCTTCCTGAACAGGTGCCTATGCCTCTACCAAGACTTAAAAATTAAAAAAGCATGTTAGCAATCCACAGTACATGAGAATTTTTTTGCAGGTTTTTTTTGTTTTTATGTAAAAAGATGATAGCATCTGACATTTTCATCACACTGTAGACTTCGAGGTTAAGAATACTAGTGCTAATAACAAATACACCAACTAGTTCAAAAGCTAACATCTTTCAGATACAGTACCATTTTACAGAGATTTCTTTAAAAAAAGATGGGGTTTTTTTACCTTGTGTGAGCCAGGCAGGCTTATTAAAAGAGAACATTCTGGGGAGAGGGAATGGTTGGGAGGGAAAGGTACTACAAACCTCGCAGAATTTTCTATTTGTCTCCTGCTAAGAGCTCAAAGTTCCTCCATCTCGACAAATTTTCTTCAGATAAATGCATTTTAGAGACTTTATGCAAAGGGAACTATTTGCCATAAAGTCTATGTCACACACACACACGCAGAGATCTTTGACCTATTAAAAGAGAGCCCTCCCCCCCCC
>VXAU01003810.1:468654-500032 GCA_013399695.1 Formicarius rufipectus
CCAAAAAAAAAGGAAGATACCTTTTATAACACTGAATTAAAAAATAAAATTAAAAAAGTCAGAGCGAGAGAGAAAGGGGATAAAACCTGACCACCGTGGGAAGGAGGAGAGCAGGAGGGGAGGGAACAGGGCAGAGCATCGGGGAGGGGGGGCCGTCTGTGTTTGTGTCTCAGTGTCCGTAACTCATTCCGAGTCGCTGCTGTCCGAGCTGGAGCCGCTGGAGCTGCTGCTCCCGGACTCGGAGGAGCTGCTGCTGCTGAGCCGGGAGGGGCCTCCGGATGGAGTGGAACCGGATTTCTCTGCGGGGGAAGAAGGGGGTGATGCGGTTAACTCACTAGGAATTGAAATAGAGGAGGTTTGCCCACAGCCTTCTTCCTTCCGTGGCTTTGTTCCCAGTTTTTCCCTGGGAAGCTGATAAACCACAGCCTTTGCTGTTGCCGCAAGCCTGTCCTGTCAGTGGATGGCAGGGCTCCTTGGGCTGCAGGTGACCATGGAGGTCTGGGATCCATAGAGATGCTCTACAGGAGGGCAATGTGCCCCCACAGCCCTGTAGGTTCAAGGGGGACAGCACAGAGCACCCCGGAGTTGTGCCTGCAGCCTTTGTGCTTCAGTGCAACTCTGAGCACAGGAGAAACCCCCTCCTGACTTGTGCAAAGCTGGAAACAGTTTTGTTTCCACTGGAGGAATCTTTTGCAGCATCTTTAACTACTGAGCTATGTGGGGCTTGGGCTTTTTTTAATCCCACAACAGAGAAAAATCACATGTTAGATGCTCTGTGGTACTGGTTGGTATGCACAGGTCAACACAGAGGAGATCCTCCTCCCCGTGAAGGGTAAGTTGCCTCCAAGACACATCACATCTACCACCCAGCAGAGTTTCCACCTGGACTGGGACCAAAGCAGCCCCCACAGAGCAGCTCAGTGCCCAGCAGTAACTCCCTGACCAACTGGGGTACCTGTCACAAACCCAAAACCACAAGGCAGAGGTTTTGGTCTCCAGGAGTGTCTACACACACAGCAGCTTTTAGGGCTTTGTCTTCACAGTACAACCAAAGCCCTTACCTTTCTTTGCAGGTTTCTTGTTGTTGTTTAGCTGCCCACTGACGTCCTGTAACCGTTTTTCTAGTTCTTTCTTCTTTTCCTGAGCTAACTCTTCTTTTGACTTTGCTGCTTGCTTTTTTCCACCTGCAGCTGGGGAGGAGGAACACAAGAGTTTCTGAAACTGCAGGAATGCAGAGGCAAAGAGTGGACATCACTATTTTACAGGGCATGTAAATCTGTGTGAACACACTGCAGTGACACTGCCAAGATCAAGTGATCACACAGCAACTACACATCCCAGACAGAGGACAACATATGAAGTTGCCTGACTCAATCACCACCGTCCTGTAACATGCATTTTTTTAAGAGAGATCTTCTGGAAAGTATTTTAGAAGATAAAAATATCCATGTAATAACCCTGTCATTACAGGTTACTTACCAGCCACTTATATGGTCAATAATTACACATTTGTAATTACACAATTGTTACATGGGTTTTCTGCCCTGTAAAATAAAGTGTCCCATTAAAGGTTGTCAGGAGCAAAGCAGCTGCCATTAAAACTTCCGATCCCTCACGCAACAATCTACTGTGGTTTATGTTGCTCTAAATATAAAACAAAACAAACAAGGACAAATTAAAAACCAACTGAAGCAAAGGCTGGCAGACAACAGGAATGTAGCTGCATCAGGATGGAAATGGTGAGAAATCCCAGCAATACTGCAGAGGAAATATCCCTCCAAAGGAGTAATTGAACACAGGTGTTGGCCAGTATCAGAAACAAGACAGGGGCCAGATATTTTGCCTAATCCAGCAAGAAAATACCTACTTTTTTTTTGTGCAGTTACTTTTAAGCAATGATTTATAAAGAAAGAAAGCTGGAAACACAGGGTGCACCCCCTGAACACTCATCTCAGTAGTCAAGCTGGGCTCAGGCATGCCAGGCTCACAGGGTGGACACCTGAGGTTATCTGTGTTACTCTGTGCTTTGTTTCCAAAACTAAAGGATGCTTCTTGTTCCTAACCACGCTGAAAAATCCTGTCCTGAGCTTTTCCAACAGTGAAGGACTCGGGGTGGGGGGGGAAATAAATCAAAGCAGCACATGGGAAAAAAAACAAAGGCAAAAAGAAGGGTCAAAGTCTTTGCTTTGCTTAGGCCTATGTGAAAATCCTGTGGGGAAGAAATGGAGGTGCTCTGCAAGAGTGGGGAGTGGCTTTTGTGTCGTGGCCTTATCAATTCCCTCCTCAACAACAGAGCCAGGACCACTTCAGGTAACTGATACTACTGCTGTTTAGCTGGAGCTAAACTCTCCAGGGGCTGTGACAATTCACTTTGTGGACAAGGCACGGAGACAAGTCTGTCCCCTCACTGAACCACACACTCAACAGCACATGAACATTAACCCTGTGACCTGACAGACACTGAAGGCAATATGGTCATCAGGCCATGCAGCAAGAACAGTTTTGGAGTGAATACACAACCCAGACACTTCCACCCAGAATCCACAAGTTTCCCAGGTAACTTTATGCTAGTCATTTATTCCCGTGGTGGTTTGGATCCCAACCATGCTTTTTGTTCCCTTCCTAATTAAGATGATAAACTATTCAGGATAAGAAACCGATCCTTCCAGATGTGTGCACATAACACCTAACCCGATGAGACTGAAACCTTTACAGTGCCTTCCAGAGCCTGGATAAGTAATAAAGGCATCACACAGGTCTTGCAGAGGAACACAATAGCTCTCCAGGTCTCTGCAGCACAACATCATGGGAAGAAAGAACAGGAAAAACAACAGAAAGTTTTTGTACATTTTCTTGGGAGAAAAGAATCTCTAAAATTCCCTCTCATCACATACCCAACAGCTGGATAAGAGATTCTCAACACACATGCCCCCACTCCAAAGCTGAGCCCAAGAGCTGGTGGGGAACACATGCCCCAGGGGGTAACTTACAAAACGGTTTCCTTTGTTTTTTCTGTAAACAAGATTTCACGTATCTCTCCAGTTCTCGTAAAGTTGTGGGCTTCAATGTCTCAAAATCTATTTCTATCTCATCGGGATTGGAGTCTCTGAGGGAAGGTTCCCTTGACTGGATGATGTGCACCACCCTGCCCAGCTTCTCCCCGGGCAGGCGGTTGATGTCCAAGCTGAGCTGTCGCTTCTCATCATAGGTCATGGGCAGACCTTCCTCCTCCTCATCTGAGTCGTAGGTTGCAGATGACTGTTTTCCTCCTTTCTTGGGCTGCCTGGGGAGGTTGTCAAGCATGAAAACATCCATGGGTACACAGAAGCAATGAATTCTTTTTTTTTTTTTTTTTAACTCCCTTGTAACAAACATCCCAATGCTCTTGGCTTTGAACCTGTTGTCAGATGGCTTGAACAGCACCACAATTGCTGAAAAAGTTCAGCAGTCTGAGATCAGCTGTTTTATTCCTATTATACTGTAGCCCTGTGAAGCAAGACAACAAGCCCCAGGAGCAGCAGGGGGGCAGCAGTGAAGTGGCACGTTCTTGGTGGCTGCACAAAAGGCAAAACCCACAACCTTATCTGCGAGCGATCAGGCAGGGATTCTGAGAGTTGGACTGAGAAAACATAATAGTTCCACCACCAGCTCTAACTTAAAGACTCCCCAGAGCTGTCTGGGAATGGGGACACTATTCAACAGCAAATTAACTGCTCTGACAACTGAGCTTCCCCAGGAATTAATTAAGAACAGGACTGAAAGCTCTTGGCTCTCCCCTCAAGGCACCTCACAGAAGGCAGGGCTCTCACCTGTTTGCTGTGGTTGTGCTGTTTGCTTTCTTAGCTGGGGCTTTCTTCTGTTGGGTTTGTTTTGGTGGTTGAGCCACCTTGGGTTTCTTCTCCTCCTCAGTTTTTACTTTGTGCTTTTCTTTTTCCTTCTCTTTATCTTTCTTTTTCTTCTCTTTTTCCTTCTTCTCTTTTTTTTTCTTTGGTTTGTTCACTGGTGCTTGTGACAGTGCAGCCAACTGCTCATGCACAGCCTTCAGCTGGGGGAAAAGAGAGGAAAAACTCATCAGACTTCAAGGCAAGATAACTGATGCCTCCACACACCCTTCCTCTACATCCCAAAGTGTCAGTATATCCCAAAGTCAGTGTTCAAGCAGTTCATACTCTGAGACCCCAGAGGGAAGCACAGAGCATCAGCACTGAGAGAAAACTACATTACATCAAACATGCACTTATTATACAGCTGAGCATCTTCCCCCTACATGTGGGAGAAAGGCAGGGTGTTTTCCTGCGTCCCAGCCTTGGTGAGGTTTTTAAGAACCAAATCAAGCCCTTTTCCTCCTGCTGTGTCCTTTCTGCTGCCCTGACACACAACTCAGCTGTGCAATACCTGCTCCTGGAGCTCCGCCAGCCGAGTTGCTCGCTCTTCCTCCGAGTCGGAGCTATCCGAGTCAGAAGAGCTCTCCTCACTGCTGTGACTGCTCTCTGTGCTTTTGCTTACCACTGGTGCTGTTGGAGGAGGTGGAGGGGGGTTTTCTGCAGGCTCATCAGGCATTTTTGCAAACCTCATCTCAAAGACATCCTGCAAAGAGGAGGAAAACTGGTGACAAAAGGGTCCTTGGCCCCAAACAGCTCACTCTGGCCTTTTAAAGACATCAGGGGCAGGTCTTGCTGCACTGTGAAAGTACTATACAAGTAAATAATATACTGAATGTGTATGGCCATCTGTAAGGCCAAGAAAAGTCTCTCATTACTTTAATTTTTTAGGAGCAGAACATGACATTAGGCCATGCCATGGGAAGAGCACAAGGCTCTTTCCAAGGGTTGGAGGAATCATCACCTCTCCCTTGCTGGTGCAAGGAGCAGATCCACACCTGGATCTCTGAACAGATGCCTCATAGCTGAGCTAAACATACTCTGGAAGATGCATTTGCCAACACCTTTACCTGGAGCTTCCTGGCCATTGCTACCACTTCATGGTCTGGAGGATTGTACTTGTAACAATTAGAGAACATTAACCGAATATCTGCTGCGAAACCTTGTGCATCCTGGTATTCCCGACTGTCCATCTTCTTCTGCAAACAAACAAGCCAAAGGGAAAAGGGAGAAAGAGCCATGAGCAAAAGGCATTTGTAGCAACTGTGTGGAGGACGTGGGTGTCTTGGAAACACAGCAGATTTTTATCTCATTTGTCTACAAGAATGGAAGTTTGATCTGGGTTTTCGGTTCCTAAATAGCATTGAGTTTCTGCTTTATAAAACAAGTAAACAAACACCAGACAACCAAAGAAGCCTGGATTGCTCCCTAACAGTTTAAACATTAAGATTCTAAATTTGGGTTGTTTTCTAAGTAGTGAAATATAAATCTGTCAGGGTCCACATCCTAATAGAAAATGTTTAGAAATCATTTAGAAAAAGTTTGCTGGATCAGAAACTAATACAAACAAGGATAATGGATAGAAAGGGCAAGAGTCAACAAGAAAGTTACAATTACAGGAGTACCTTAAGTGTGTATTTCTGTGTGCTGCTTAGGTATATTTGCCCTGTAAATCTGAAAAGGCAGAAAAGATAATGAAAATCTAACTCTGACTTCCTGCTAACACAGGGCAGGATTCAGAAGTCCAGCTGATAGAGAACAGACACAGAATTCCCCCTTTATGAACCTGTTCATAATGTTACTTCCTGGTGTAGTGAGGATAAGTATCAGGAGCTAAATACTTGGACCTTGTTCCTTTCTCTTATTTTTCAGCTCTCCCTTCTGTCCATTTGTCTTGCTGTTTGGGACTGAATGACAAGAGCTTAGAGAACAGTTTATTGCATTCCTAGCACCTAATTGATTTTATGCATATATTACTACTACGTATAAAACCTCAGCTCCAATTACTCCTGCTGAAAGGAAACTAACACTAGATTCCATTTGCATTTAAAAGACCTGGGTTTAAAGAAATTCTCTATTTGCCAAGTGCTTACAGGCCTCCCTTTTGTGTGTCCTGTGCACCTGTACCCCCAGTGAAGGAAAAGGGCTGACTGGCAGGCATGATGGGGACAGACATTCCCCACCCCAGCAGAAATCAGGGATGTTCAGGGTCTGTCACCCCCCCCACAAACACAGACAAATTTTCCATCTGCTAAATGGAAGCTACAGAAGTTTCACAGTAGACCTTGTAACTATTTTGAAACACTGCAATGGCTCCTAGTGCTGTTTTTGTTGAGAACAGGGGCAGAATTTCACCTCCACAGATGCAGCTTCCCAGGGACCTGTTGCAGTGTGGGGACATTCCTGCAGCCTTGCTCCCCACTGTGCTGCAGTCAGACATCTGTCAAACTCTTGTCAGGAGAACTCATTCTCTTGGTGAATAAACCAGGAGACAGCCTGGGAGTCACAGCACACAGGCAGAAAGGGAAGTAGGTTTGTGGTGCTCTCATCTCAAAAGCATCTCAGGCCAACTCCAAAGCAAAACATATGTTCAAACGAAAGGGCCTGTTTATTTTAAAATACATCTTGCTGCAAGAAAGGCCTTTTTATATTTGTTTGGCATATTCAGTGGCTGATTACTGCCTCTGAAATACATTCCAGTGTCTGAGGCTTTGCTTTTCATCCAAACTCAGTACTTTTCTAGCCCAACAGTTTTAATCTGTGGATGTTTTGTTTTCTTGTAAAGAATAATTAGCTTAACAAAAGCAATAAAGGCACTTTAGATCAGTGGGATGGAGTATCTTTAGTTACAAACACTTTTTGAGATGTCCAGCTCACTTAAAAAAAAGTGATTACATCTACAGTTGCAAATCAGGAGTCAGAGACAAGCAGGACTGGAAGAGGTATAGGCAGGTGAGCACAGTCATTCTGTCCCACACAGTATCTACCACAGCAATCTCATTTTCCTCTTAACAATTGTTTAATAATTTTTAATGTTCATAAATTTGCTTCCTAGTGTCTAATGTGTCTCTTGCTCTAAGGCAAGCCTCGCTTCTCCCACAGAGTGGGCAAAGAGTATCTCCTCACTTTCAAGACTGTGAACTCAGCTGTTCCAAAACTACAGCAACTCAGTGCAAGAAAATTAACCAGTGAGCACATTTAGATGCCTGGAGGTAGAGCTTTACTGCAAGTATAAATATAAATACAAGTAGAAATCCTCTTGCACAGCAACAGAGTGTTGCTGGTTCACCACTGTGTAAACCAAAGGCAGAGACACCCACGTTGCTGCTGCTGTGACCTGGCAGCAGAGGATGGAGCAGAAGAGGTGCTCCAGGTTCTCCCCAGCTCCATCATGGGCACAGCACCTGCCTCCCAGTGCCAAAGCTCCCCAGAGGGGACATGGATGTTCTACAAGTGGGCCCTGCTTGCCTGGGGACAGGGCAGCAGCAGCACAGCTTCAGTGCAAGCTTTTCACTCATCACAGAGCTGCTGCCTGGAAGTGCAGCCCTGCCTCTCTTCGCTTCTCTTGCTTCCATCCTTTCCTGTCCTACTCCAGGCAGTTCTGCTCTTTCCCTCTCTGTGATGGCCATCCAGGAATTGAGGTGGAGATGAGCTCATGGATCTGTCCTTTCAGCTGTTCTCCCTCTCAGTCATCTTCAACATATCCCTCTGCTCATGGTTGCAACAAGCTCAGCTACAGCCCCTCCACCTCTTCTGCCACCGGCACAGTCACAACAGCCACGCTGCCTCCTCCACCAAGCCCAGAGTAAAACAACCTCCAAATCCTCCTGAATTCACCTCTGCTGTGTGCACAGCCTGGGAAAAAAAAGCACTCCTGGACATGCAGGATATTCTCTGAGGAAAATCAAATCTCACATAAGCAGAGAAGCAAAGGGACAAGACATATTACAGCTGCAGCAATGCTTGTGTTTTACTTTCTCACATAATTCTTTCCAGATTAGTTTGAAGGCCATTAGTTGGGCTGCTTTATCACAGCCATTGTCACTTGTGCTGAATTAAATCTAAAACCTTTCAGAGCCACGGAGAAAGTCCCTGACACTGGAAAATTACACTGCCTGTAAATGGCAGGTCTCTGTTCCACACAGTTAACATATTATGGACTGCATCTCAGAGACGTCACACTGTGATCTACAGGCCAAGAGCAGTGACAATAAAACACTCCATAAAAAACCAATACCAGACAGCACTTCAAACAAGTTTATTAAGAAAAATACTACCACGTGGAAAGACAAACCCAGAGTCTTTATGTATAAAAGACTCTACTGGGTCTGTCATTAACCTGTCTCCAGTTTTCTGCCCTACACTAGTCAGGCACAGAGGGAGATATCACCTGCACTTGCAGATAAAAGGCAGAGCTATACTATTTTAAAAGAATGAAGTCAGAACTATAAAGAGATTAAAGTGTGAAGAAGTCAAGAAATCACAACTTTGCACCTACATTTTGCAGAATACAGCACAAAATCTCTTGCAATAAGAAGTCACCTAAGCACATGTGGAAATAGCAGCACTGAGAGCATCAGGATTTCACTCTCATCTCTGATCTTACTCCATTTATCTGGGACTTGATCTACCCCCCAGGCTGCAGGTTATCTCTGGAGACACAGCATCCCTGGGAAGAACTCCTGCAGCGCTATGGCTGAATGGCAGGGCACCTCCGAGTGTGACATGCTGGTTCCAGATACCTCCTAGGATTTACCAAGGAACACAAAAGGAATCACGAACACAGCTTCCCTCCTGTCACCTGAGCATTTAGACATTCCCAAGCATTGGCTCACTGGCATCAAAATCCTTCTGGCATACTAGTGAAAGTCAGCAGCATCACCTTAACCTCCTGCACGTGGAAGTCTCACCTCCAACAACACAGATTCCAATGGCTGGCTCACAAGCAGAAAATGGGAACTAGAAATACACAGCTCTGCTACATGAATATCTAAGGAGGGATTCAGAAAACCTCCCAGTCTGCTGGGAAGAACACTTTGATTACAGAGCCATACAAAGCTAAACTCTTGAAGAACCAAGCATGAACCCTGCAACCATCATGTTATTCCTCCTCTCCACAAGTGCCAGATCATCACATCCCAGCTGGAATGGCTCAGTGTAAGCCTATCTGGACCACACATCATGCCAACAAGTAGGTAGGCAGTAGTTTCTGGAAATGGGATACTATCAATTGAATCCTATGAAATACAGCACCTCTTCTTCTCAGAGTGCAACACAATCCCAAGGACACCAGTTAAATAGCTGGACTATTCACAAAGAGGAGAGAATGCCATCTTATTTTGCTCTGTGTGTATCACCTGCCTTGCAGGGAAGAACAGGTCACGGGGGAAAAAAAGAAGGAGGGAAGGAAAAAAAATATAAAAATATCCAGTTGATATCCAAACAAGTTCAGCTTCCACCCTCATCCCTTCCCCCTCCCCCAGAAGGAGCCGATCCTCTGCAACCAGAGGGCTGTGACAGCCTGCAAAAGAGGTGGTAAAAGTGGACGTACTTTCACAGTACTGAGATCCATGGGGTGTTTGATAATATCATGATAGTCATGTAATTCCAAGGCCTCTGCATCAACAGGCTTGTAAAAGGGCCATGCATAGGCTGCGTGTTTCTTGGAGAGCATCTCCTTGAGGATGCTGTCACAGTACTTGAGGTGCTCAGAGAGTTTGCCCTTCTTCCCTGCGTGCTGGGGCACCTCTCCGTCTTCCAGGTCCTTCTTTGGTGGTTTGATGGGCCGGCCGCCGCTCTCGCGCCGCGCGATGATTTTGGCCTGTTTGGGGTCCGAGAGGGGCGTGGGGGACTCGCTCCGGCTGGCAGTGATGGCAGAGGTGGTGGGGGTGGTCGTGTCTGCTTTCCGCTTCACTCCCTTTTTCTGAAACAGCAGATGGACAGGCTCCATCAACACATGCCCAGGTCTCAGGCCAGCAGAAAACCCAGCACGGTTCTGCCTTAGTTTTGCTGGTCCTCTGGCAGAAAACAGAGTCGCTTCACTGGGATAAATGGGACTTGTGACCAGAGGTCACTCAATTCAGTGACAACAACATGATGTATCACTGCACATCACCTGAGCCACAGTAACCAACCATTTGAACATCTCCAATCCAACCCCAGCCATAGTGCAAAGTGTGGTAGCTCCACGTGTTTCACTGAGATTCAAACCAAGGGACCTTACCTGGTGTTTGCCAAGGGAAAGGAGCGTGCCTGGTCGGTTACTGCAGCTCAGCTGATGCATCCTGACTTCGTGAGTGTCAGTAACTTAACCACATGTCTGAGTTCCCAGTGGCAGGATCAGGCTATAAGTTCTGCACCATAGCATATTAGTCACCCAAGAACCATAAGTCTTCACTCCCCTGCATTTAGTGGGTGTGTTGAGGTAGATTTTGCCTTAAGCAAATAAACCCTCACAAGCAGGTTCAAGCTATGACTGTCCACTCAGCTCTCCTGTGCTCCTATGAAGGATTTATTTCTCTGGAGAGGGAGAAAGGGAGGGAAATGTTCCTCAGAGAAATCTAAGGGAAATCTTAAGTAAATCCCAAGCAGAATTAATTTTAATTTTGCAGCATGTATTTGGCAAACTCACTTCTGGTTTTATCCTTGAGCTTTAAAATTAAATCGATCCTCAGAAACAAGTTATTTGGACAGAAACTGAAGTATGAGACAGGTTTCTGAGGACACCTCAGCTGCAAGAGCAGACTTACAATTTCTCTAGTAATTCCCAAAGTGTAGGGTTAAATAAGCAAAGGAAAAATTAAAAATCAGTGGTTCTGCTGGTCCAAGCAACCTCACATTGGAGAGCACCTGTACTGTTGCAGTTCATTTCTCAGTTTAGAAAAAACCCCAGCAGCTTTCTCTGAGCTACGCTTTCATCATTTTTAAAGTCATACACAACTTGCTAAGAAAATTCCAACTATTTAGAGCAACGTTTTCATTTACCCATAAATTAACATCATAAATAGGAAAACACCAGTGACAACTCCCAAAAGATTACTCAGTAAGACAGAACTAACGCACCCAAAACCTGCAGGCAACATCAGTCTCCTCCAACTGGAGTGACAGGCTTGTCTTGAACTGGTTTAAAGCAGAGGGGAACATTCCTAGTGCTGGAGTCTGCAAACCTTAAAGCAACAGTCCCAGTAAAATCAGGGGGTCATAGTTGGAGAGGGAAGAGATGCTTTGGTGCAGAATGAGAGGAACCTCCAACATCCTTCTGGCTCCTGCAGCACCAGCACTGGGGAAGGCTATGGTCAAAGGAGAGCTTGGAACCGAGTTGAAGCAATCACAGCTGACATCACCTTGACTGGGATGTGATAAAACCACCAAAACTCTTCTCAACCCTCTCAAACTCGACAGCGACCAATGGGTTGAGCACAGCCCAAAGGGACCAGAGTGGCCAGAGAGGCAGAGTCGGAGGAGAAGGACTGCAGGTAACCAGCAGCGAGGGGATGAAACCCAAAACATTGCCTCCCGAAGAGGGGGAGTTTACCTTGACGACGGGCGGCGTGGGAGGCACCACGGGCATGATGGGGGCGGCAGGAGGAGGGGGGGCGGCGGCAGGAGGGGCAGTGACAGGCGGGACAGTCGCGGTGATGGTTGGCACGGGGGTCGCAGCAATGACGGGCGTCTGGGACACGGCGGGGGGGACGCTCTGGAACGGGGCCGGCGGGGAGACGGAAGACACGGCCACGGCTTGCTGCGCTCCTTCAGAGGACAGAGAGAAAGCACACTGCACTGAGCTGAGCGTTAGGAGTGCTGGTGGGACGCTGGGGACACAGTGGAATATGATGTGACTCCTGGGGATGTCCTGTGTAGGGCTAAGAGGTGAACTCAGTGATCCTTGCGGGTCCTTTCCAACTCTGCATATTCTGTGATTCCAGTGGTGCCACTGGACTGTGCACTCGGGGGGGAGCTTGGCAAGGAACTCCCAGCTCAGGATCACAGGAAGGGTACAAAGGACACTGATTTACTTGGTGCTGTTATCCAGGGCACAACAGAAATGAGAAATCTCACACTTAAGTCCTTGTACCATGAGCTGTAGGTCAGCACGTGCAAGCAAAGTACTTCCAGCTTTGCCCATGGGGTGTGTGTGTTGCTCTGGGACAGTCCTCATCCTTCTCATGCTGAACATGAAGTTCAGCAAAAGAGCAGGAGCTCAAAGATGTGGAACAAAGGGAGGTGGTTCATACTATGCAAATGGTAACAACCACTCCCCTAAGCCACCTGAACAGCCAAGAGTCCAAAGCATTTCAGGTTTGCCAGAAGCGCACAGGGTGTGATTCTTGGGATTGCCCTGTGCAGGGACAGGACTTGGACTCAATGATCCTTCTGAGTCTCTTGAAACTCAGGATATTCTTTCATTCTCTGATTCTAAGCAGAGCTTAAGTCTCCTGGTAGCCTGAGTGTGTCTGATGCTACACCTGCATTGTTAAAAAATTGCTTACTAGTGTAATCTTAAAGGAGACAAATCTAGTAACTAATAACCAAAGTGGCAAACCTCCTCTATGTTTTAGAGCAGCTTTTATCAAAGGACATTGAACAGACACATCACAAATTTCTCTGAGCTTGGACAAAGTTATAGCCCCATTTAGCTACAGAGATGTGGGAAAACAGAGGAACAGCTGACTTTCCCAGAGCAATAATTAGACCTTTTTGAGACAAAGAAAAAAATTGCAACACAAGCTCCTTTATGAACTGTTTTACCATGCTTAGGCATTTTAGTACTAAATCCATTTAAAATCAAGTTTAGGTAAGCTGAACTAAATTTAGTTTCCACTGACATGCAATGGCCTACAGAGCCTTTTGCAACGGCTTAATAAATCCTCTTTGTTAATCAAACTTTAGTTCTATGACATTGCTACCACGTGTGCAGAAGAAAAAGGTTATCCAGAGTTTAGGCGAGTGGCAAGATTCGGGTCCAAGTCTCTGCTGTGTCAGATTTCTCCAGGAACCATGGTGAACTGCATAGACCCAAATCTGTACAGCCCTTCCATGCCATGGTCTGGCACTGGCAGTAGACTGGCACATCTGACTACCTTGTCTTTTCTTGCCTTTGTTTCTTCTCTGCACACAGGAAGCAACAGCAGCGCCCTCCCTCCCTGAAGGGCTGCCTGGATGGGCAAGGCACAGATGGCAGGATTTGTGTGACAAGGGCAGGGTGGCCCTTAAGACAGGCAAGTCCTGAAACACTGAGTGAACATTATCCACACATCTTGCACTTTCCTCCCCACTGCTTTAACTGTCAGACTACATGTTCCCTTCCGAGCCCCTTCACCATCTGCAAAGTGAAGCAGCTCGGAATGTGGGCCAGGCCTTGGGAACAGCTCCCAACATTTCATGTCCTGGATGGGTCAATACCTGCACTCTGTGTGCCTGCTGATGGCTTGCGACCTTTGCCTTTAGGAACTGGGGGTAGTAACTCGACTTCCTCCTGAGGCATCTGGGCAACCTTCTGCAGAAATATCTTCTCCAGGGCTTGGGCCATGAGGACAATGTCATCTGTGGGCTGCAGAAAGAAGAACATGAGCCCATGCTGTATGATATTTGAAGCTGAGATGTTCAAGATTGGGCTTTGAAAACCCTGATGACACTGCCCTTCAAATAAATGATGGTATCCAAACTCAGAGAACAAACACTCTTTCCCTTCCTTAAGTGCCTTTTCTCATCCCTCCTGCTCTTCTACTCTGCTCTAGCATGCAATAATTACAGCTCCTAAGTACACTGCACCCAGAGAATTATCAGGACTTCCAGTAGGAGCCTGATAACCAGCATCCTGTGCAACAGCATGGAAGCAGCAAACTGGAACAGATGAGCTGTCCTCTCCTGCTTGCCAGCAGGTCCAAGAGAAGAGTCTAAATACACACTCTGTGGATCAAACTAATTAATTTGTTTATTTCAACTGCTCTCCAGTCTGGGTCAATGATGACAAACGACTGTAGAAAATATAATACAAAGAATAGAGGCTATTAACAACAAAATTGCAAATAAGCCAAACCCAAAATAATAATAAGCATTCTAAATGTAAGTATGAACATATTTATGGAGACAGAGTCAAAGAACAGAGACTTCCTGAACAGCTCTCTGCTGCTAACAGTTACAATTTACTGTCAGTAACACAGCACTAAAGCACCACAAAACACCTGCAGAGCACTGCATAAACTGCAGCTTATCTCAGAGAACTCCTAACTGAAAATAAAAGGAGCAAAAACTCACTACATAACCCCAGAACAGAAACCTACCTATAATTAAAAGGCATATTTGCCATTTTAACTAGTCCGGGGGAAGAAAGACACAGCACAAAGACAGCTTTGTGCATTTCAAGTAACGTGGTTGCAATTAGCGGCATTTCAAACCCTTGCAAGGAACCAGCCCTGTTCAAAACCTGCACCGTAACAGTGGGAGCTGGGTCTTTTCTGAAGCCTGGGCTCTTTACCTTGTTATAAATGTAACAGTTTGTAAACATGGTGTTGAAATCCTGCATACATTCACTGGCACTCCAGTAATAGTTGTGTTCCAGGCGCTTCTTTATCGTCCCCATGTCCATGGGGTTTTTGATTATTTTGTGATAATCCTGTTGGACAAACAGAAAAGATTTTACATCTCCTGATATATACACACCTCCCTCCAATAGCTGCTTTCTCCTCATTCCCCCTCCCCCAAAAACATTCCCCCAAATTCTGTAGAAACTGTAAATGTAAATATATATAGTAATTTTTTTAACATTTGTATGTCTCTAGTCTATCATTATTATGAACTTGACCACACAGCACATGACCTCCTTCCACAACCACCAGTCTGGGAATCAGCACTTTAAACTTTTTAAAAGGCTGCCTCTGGCACTTACAGAAGTTTATCAGTGCCAGCACTGGCTAAAGCTGTGCTAGAAGTTCCAGTCTCTCTTTTAAGAGCATTTTGGCCTTTCAAAGGCTTCCATATGTTAACCCAGTTTCTCTCTGGGCTGGTCTCAGGCCCCTGCAGAGGCTGTGATTAGCCTGGAGACGCTGCAGGGCTATGCACTGTCATTTTCTCATTCTGGAGGAGAGCACCAAGGCCACTCTCCGAGCCCAAGCCTCCTGTGTGATGCCAGGCACCAACATTTCCACTCAAAGGCAATCAGAAGACTGATCTCCCCAACCCAAAGCTTTCTAGGAACCAACACCGAGCAGAAACACACCGGCAAATTCAATTTAATTGCATCCACAGGCTGGTAGAAAGGCCAAGCAAACTGATGCTTCCACAAGGTCTTCACCACCACATTTTGCATATATTGCAGCTGGTTGGTCTTCCGGCCAGGCTTGTTAGGGTTGGTGACCTCTGGAGGTGGTGGATTCACCGGGCCCTGAGGAGCCTGGATGGCTGATGTGACTGTCGACATCTTCCTGCTCGGGCTCTCACTCGCTGTTACAGCAGCAGCAACGGGCAGATCTTCCTTCTTCCTTTATGCTCCCTGAACGGGACTGACATCCCATTTCCAGGGTGCAACCATACAACCTAGAGCAAACTAGAGGAGAGGACAATGTGTAAATACAGGCACTTGAAGCAGGCATGTTAAGACAATTCTGCTGTTAACAGTGTTTGAAGTCAGGCTCTTTCCTCCACCGGATTCATTCCCTGTAACACAGTTTATATCCTGACGATGGGTACAGGTCAAGACCCAAGAAACAGCAGAATAACAATTCCCAAATTCAAAGCCTGCAGAGAGACAGTAGGCTTCATAGGAGTAGTTCCTGCTTTATCTGGCTCAGAGAGCATTTTCATGTTGAGAAAACACTTGGGGCAACCCAAGAATATGGTTAGGATGTAGTGCAGACTCCGATGAATGCAATGACCCAGGTTCCTAAATCCATAGCTTCCAGCTCCATGTAAACTGAACTGCATTGTCTCTAGACCCACGCTGGCTGGCACTGAGTCAGCTTACAAGTCTCTACTCTGGTGCAATGGTGAGTCCAAAATCCCATAATCAAGAGCAGATGACAGTTGCCAGAGACCTCGATGCAGAGAAATGAAAGAAGGCACAGAGGGAAATGTTGTGAATCAAAGGTGTCACCAGAAACAGCCTAACTTTAAGTGATCTGAACTTTAAATCTCATAAATATCTTACTACACACACATATAACTGAGTTTGACCCTAGTTTCATACCACAGTTTAAAGATACAGGCTCAATATAAATAATAATTGATGTTATTAAAAGAGCTGTCATGTTCTCTCATAAACACACATATGAAATAAAGTAGAATACATAAATTGCATTATTGTATTCTGGTTTTTTTCCCCTCAGCAAACTGCAGGGGTAAAAATAGCCCAGTATCACTGTGCCTTGTGTACCATATGGTAAACAGCTTTGCTATGTCACCTTCCATAAACATTGGATATTTCAACTCACATCAGGACTGCAGCTACTCTTCTCATGGCAAACAGACCACAAGCACTTTCCAGAGGCAAATAACTTGAAATATGGTCAGAAAGCCATAAAAATACTCTCACTGACATATGCTTCTTGGCTGCACAGAGAAACATGAGCAGAGACAGAAGCTGCAGTAACACAGGAAGGAGAGAGCAGTGAGATACGTCCCAGGAAAAATCCAGAAACCTCTGCTTTGATACAGTCTTTATCATCTCCACTGAATATCTGGACTAAATATAGAACATCAACTTACCCTTTGAGTTGCTGATTAGATGAAGGCAAAAAGTAAACACATACCTAACTGGGGGGGGAACTTTGCAAAAATAGATGTGTGCAAACACAAACAGATCTGCAGCAGAGAGGGAGGAAATTGTCCAAAAACTAAAGCAAACCCCTGTGTGTGGACACGTGCTTGTGTGTGCAGGGAACAGACAAGGATGCTGCCAAATTTGTCCACAAGACCCACTATATTCCAAGGATGCAGAAAAAGTAAGGGCTGCTGGTGACAGGCAGGGTGATCACCAAGCAGCCAAGAGGGATGCTGGGGCATCCTCTGGGCAAGGAATCTAAAAACTAGGATGTTTCTTGGGGATTCACATTTGGAAGAAACAGGAAAAGCATTTTCTCCCGGTGTTCCGTCAAGTCAAAACAGCAGCAAAATCATTACAAAATTCAATCTTCAGCTCAAGGGGGTGGGGGTGGTGGGGGGAAGGTAGACAAAGAATTAAAACCAAAAAATATAATTAGGAAATTGCCCTCAGTCTCCTTCTGGGCAGCTCCCTGCATGCATTTCAGGCCCCAAGGTCTGTGAGCAACATCCATCATCCAGGAACATTCAACACTGGCTGCAGGCCCCTGGTGACCACCAGTGAAGCACTTTGTTTGCTGTCTTCTTGATTAACAAACTGAATCCAATGCATGGATTGAGGGGAAATAAAACACCCACAGAGAGCAGCTCCTACTGCTAGAGAGCATTTCAGTCACAAGTTTGAAACTACACAGTGTAACTTAAGTCTTCCCTTTAAATAACCTAAGGCTAAATATGATTCTCTTTTCATTTGAAATTCCCGATGTCCTCCTACCGCTCATATTCCATTTGATAAGGGTTTATAATTATTTTTTATTAAATCCCCAAACTGTAATTCAAAAACCCATAGATGTAGTTCCTGCCTCTCTCAGATGTTCTCCCTGACCTTAGCCAAGGCACTCAGTATCTTCACACCACAGCTCCTCATCCGTGTCAGGGAGATAGCATGAGCTCCTTTGCTCCTTGCTGTCTCCACCCAGCAGCCTGCAAACTCCCTGGGACAGGCACTGCCTCTCCACATGCCCATTTTGATCCTCAAGCTTAAACAAGGCTTGCACAGTCCACATAAAAGGAGGATGTAACAGTCATCAGTGACACAACTCAGAAAGGATTTTAATTAAGAACATTACCAAAAGAAGGAGGGGCAGAACCATGACAGCCAACTCAGGCAGTCCCAGGACAACTGATCCTCTAACTTGAATGCTCCAACTCACTGGTTATTACACCCAAAAGTGGCTGCAATGCTCTTAGCAACACTGGCATTGAAATGCTGGATCCTGCAGCTGAAAGACAGGAATAGCTACCTGGGCTATCTTGGCAGCACTGGGAGTTTCTGCCCTGCCATAAATACAGTTTTACTGTGCCTGTGCCTCACTGCACCCTTGAACCCTTGGTCCATCAGCTTCCTCATTTGCTGGGGAAGTTGCTTTGATACTGGATCACTGTAATTTTAAACACTAAAAATCTGTTTCTACAGCCATGAAAGTTTCAAAATGGTACTATTTTTAAGAAATGTTAAAAGGAGGACTATGAGGAGGCTGGATGCCGAGGGTTAAAATGCTTTGAAAGACAGTGATACTGAATCCAAGAGGTCATGGCCCTGCCTCAGAAATCTACCAGTCAAGACATCATTTATTAAATGAAGAAAGTGAGAGCCACAACCTTCTTACATCCCAACTTCCCATACAAACCATCCAAGAGGACACTCAAGTAGAGTCACACATGCAAACCAAGTAAGCCACACACACACTGTCCTGTAACTACAAGCAGAGTTGAAATCCACAGCTCTAGTCTAAGCACTTCAGCACCTTCTGAAACTGCACTGGCAGCAATAAACATTTAAACTATTAGGGAGCCTGCTGTGATCCAGGACATCACTGTACAAGGTACTGTACAAGCCTGGAGCAGAGACTGCCAAAACCAGCCTTGGTACAGACACCATGTGCACCTTCCAGTGAGGGGCTAAGACTGGACTTCCTTTAGCCCTGGAGGAATAATTTCTTAAATTTTAAGTCACTACCTATCCTGTTCCTCAGACCTGTAATGTTCAAGCAGCAGAAACTCTTCTTGATTTTCCTGGCTGCACAAGCACACTTCTGATATTATAAATTTAAAGTACACCCTCAAGTGCTGTCACACACGACAGTGAACGCTGCTTCCCACATTGAGCATTACTCCTCCTCCTGATTCAGTCTGAGATGATAATTAAAAGCAAAACCCCAAAGCCTCAAATAAATCTTGCTTCTCTGAAGTGTAAGTCTGTCCTTTTGTGCTAAGTTGCAACCTCAGTGTGGCATCCAACAGGGCCATGGGCTTTGGCACAACCCTCAGCCAAACCAGTCATCAAAAAAACACAGCTGGGTTGGGAAGGACTTTTTTTTCTTTTTCTTTAATTTTTCTTTCATTGAGTTGCTTGCTCGGGTCAGTCATTGGAGTGGAGACAACATGTTAATAATTCCCTGAACTAGCAGGATAACATTTTACTCAGCTGATGCAGCCCACAGGCTGTCTGCAGTGGTGGGGACTACTTGCCAAGCAGCTGTAAAGCCCTGTGCAGTGTGCCAGCACCCCGCTGCTCCAGCCAGGGCCCTGCACTCCCCCTGGCAGTGCCCAGCATTTAACCCCTGGCTCCTCCCGAGCTGCTGCTCATGTAGGACCGGATGGCAACTGTTTGGATTGCAAAATTAGAGGGTAGCAAGCTTGATGTTAGCATGAGAGCCCAACTAGTCCTTTTTTCCCCCCTGCCCCCCTCCTTTGGTATAGTATTTCTGCGTGGTTAACTTGGACACTGATCAAAATCTGGCACAATTCCAGCCCAGACAGAAACAGCGACATAAATCTTCCCACCAGGGAAAATTATCAAGTTTAAGAGGTGTTCCTTGACCTCATCGTTATCTCCACACTATTATTTACATTACAGTAGCACAAGGAAGCCGGGCAGAGACCAAGGTCTCTCGGTACTTTGCACTCTGCAGACACACAGTAAGACCCTGCTCTGACCTCAAAGAGCTGGTGCTCACAACTCACACCTTACACCACCGTGAGGTGACTTGCCCAGGGCCACCCAGCAAGTCTGTGGCAGAGCTGAGAGCAGAGCTCTGAGCCTGGATAATTCCTGGCCCTGTGTTCATTGTGGAGGGGGAAATAGCCCCTCCAAGGCAGCACTGCCCACACAGGTGCAAGAAGCAGAGACTGAGCCTTTCCTAAGGTAGGATGGAGCCAGCAGGGCAGTCAGAGCAGGCATCCTCACACTACTGCTCCCCTACACCAGCTCCTTGCAGCCACCAAAGGAGATGCTTGGTCCCTTTTCTCCCCAACAGCAGCAATAGTTGGAAGTTGGGTCAGATTTGCCACCATATGCTACTCTCCATCTCAGAGAAGCAGCCCAACCACAATCGTCTTGCCCAGACTATCTGCAGGAGAGGTTTAGCAATACCACTAACATCAACACCATCTTCAAGTCAGATAACATTATTATTTGCACCCATGTAATTCTGTGGCTGTAAAAAGTAAGAGCCACATCATTTCCCCAAGCTCCTCATAAGGAATCAAAGCTGGTGGATGTCCGTTCTCTCCTCTTCTGCCTTCCTTTCCCTTCACAGCCCCACACAGGAACTGAACTTCAGGAAGCTTTCACTACTAACCCCATGTTAACAGGGATGTTCCCTTCAAACTCAAGGGATCTGCAACTTGAGACCAAGACTCGAGGACAGATGAGTTGCTTTATCAGCCAGCACTTCCCTGGCAGATACACAAGCCACACACAATGTGCCACCCTCTTAAGACATAGGGATGAAGCACTTACTCTTGGCTTCACTGCAGGATCTGGGAATTTGGCTTGTGAGTGCCCCTGTGGCACACTGCAGCTTCACACTCTGAAAGCTGTCCTTGTTGTCTCCCAAATCATGAATTCCACACATCAGAGATTTGCTTTTCATGCACATTATTTTGAGCACCGCCCTACCAACGTCCTGAGCCTGGGAGATGCAGTGTCCTGAACTTACCTCTGCATGAGGGAAGGAAAAAGATCACAGCAGATTAAGTCAGTTCCTTGGCTTTTGACTTGGTTAGTTTAATGCTCATCAGATTATGCAGATGGATTTCCCACCCTGGGTCTCTCCCTGGCTATAATAAGAGCAGGTGTTTCCTCAGTAAGGAGCCTGGGGGTTCCTAACCAGCAGGTAGGAATCAGCCAGAACTGGTACTTTCAAGGGCCTCCAGCTCTGATACACACTCCCTGAAAATCCTGCTACTTTAAGATGTCTCACATCACTCCTTCAAACCCAGGGGTACCCAAAAGTCACTCTGATAAAAGCACTGGAGACTTCTATAAACACTCAAATGAAGTGATGGTCTTTTTGCTGATCACAGGCCAGAGCATTTCTCCCCTCCATGTTTCCAATGCCATGGGAAGCACTTCCAATCAAGTCAGAGCAAGCATTTAGATGCAGGTCACATACCTCCTGAAGCACACAAATCATATGGGGCTCAATGGCTTTCTAAAGGCTGCAGGTTCAAGTGCAGGGAGTGATGTTGCACACTAAAACAAGTTCATTTTCATAGCTTTGAACTGGCTTTTGAGAAGAGTTTTAAGTGACCAGCCTCAGTAATGGATTAGGTATGGTTGACCTTGCTTTGCATTAGGGAGGACAGGATGACCTCTGGACATGTCTTCCAGCTTTGCTTTTTGTGGTCCTCTGAAAACACTGGGGGCAAATTTTAACTCAGGCATATGTTGGTTTTGTGCAAGCTCCTGAGTTACAGTGTTTTGTTAACAAAGCTACAAGAGGAAGGAAAAGTGTGAGGGGTTATAAAACTTAGTCTATGTTGGATTCCTGACTGAAAGACCTCAGCCAGCTTTGAGACCTGACTCGGCAGCAAGAACTGGACTGAGATGTGTGAGATAAACCAAACTGCACTTGCAAAAAATCTGCCAGAAGGCACTTCAGCAAATTAATTGGGTGACCTATAATGAAAAAGTTAACAAATGCTTAGTTGTAATAAATAAGCCTCTATGAACAGGTTTCAAAGTACTTGGAGCAGCTGGTGGCTTGCACATCCAGACTCCAGGAAGGCAGAGTCAAATCAACAGGATGGGAACGGGTATGTCCTTTACAGGAAAATGCTGGTGGTTGTGCCTCTCACAAGATACACCAATTACCTTTATGTCAATGAGGGATTAAAAAAAAAGTTGGGCTGTTTCATAAGAGAAATTTGGCATAGAAAGGGAAGTATTTGGGGTAACCACATGTCTGGGCAGAGTCTGCTCGTGCCATTTCTTCCCAGAAGGGAAAGGTGGAGATGCAATGGAATGACCCTGCGTGACCCACAGGGCTGGACCCACAACACCTAACTGGGGACAGAGTCAGAGAAAAGGCAGACAGCAGGGAGTCAAGGTTTAGAGGAAAAGAGGAGAACCTGCTTCAGAGTCTGTTTTCTCTCTTTGCCAGTGCACTGCAACCCACTGCATGCTTATTTGACATCTTGTAGGGGTTCCTGCAGCCTCCTAACAGCTCACGTGCAGCAGAAGCCCTGCAGCCTTGGATATTAGGCAAAGAGGAAGTGCTGGGAAGGTGCTGGCACATGGCCACATACCATACAAGCTCTCAACATGTCAGGAGCAGGCTGGGGGGGGGACAGGGGACCTCATGGAGGCAGGAACGTGGCTGAGGGCATGTTGGAGGTACAGTACAAACCACAACACAGGCAGCAGCTCAGTCCTCTGTGATTCAGGAACCACTTCAAGCCTGATCCTGCAAAGTGCTAAGTAACTCTGCCCCCTTGATAAGCTGCATGGTCCCTGTGGCTCAGTGTCTCACCACAGAGGGTTCTGCAGACTTATCACCTACAAGATACAACTAATTGGTCAATCAAGATAAATCTCTTTCTAAGGAAGACTTAGATAAAGACAGAAACAAATTTAAGCTATCCACCCTTTCTGGCTTCTCTACATGGGTCAACCCCTTCTCCAGTTGTCTGTTAGCAAGAGGGGAAATAACAAAGAAGATTCAGTGCTGGATAACTGGGGCTGGAGAGTCAGACTGCTCAGATGTGTGGGTTCTCCCATTGTCTGTTACAATAACAATGAGAGCTGATGAAGTCAATGCCCTGAAGATGCCTCCTCTCCCTGCAGCAGATCTCCCTAGGGAAGTCCCACCACATAAGCACAAGGTGTGCAGGACCATGGAGATCATGTTGTCTTCCATCACATTTCCTAAAACATCACATACAGAAATAGCAGTCCAGCCAAGATGAATCACTATGTTTACATGAAAGTCAGCCAAGGAGGGGAAAAAAGGTTTGGTGATTCCAAATTCAAACCTTGCTGGTAGGTCCAGCAAAAGACTCCACGGACTGTCACATCTTCAGACTGGCCAATTCAGAACTGGCACAAAGGCCTCCTGCTTTCTTTGTTATCCACCTCTCCATGTTTTTGGTATTATCACCTTAAACTTCACAGATGGAGACAATCTACTGTTCTACCTCTACTCACCCTTGCATTCAAATCCATACTCCAAGACCGACCAGAATCACAAACCCATTTGCTTTCTTGGCTTTGAACCACAGTCACCTTTTCTGAGCATCCTTCATGTCAGCATTACCAACTGCTCTGAAAGTGGGAGACTGAAACTGTGTCAGGCTGACGTTCCTTCACCGGGAACTTGCTCGTAACAGACCTCAGTGGCAGAGAATCTCTGAATTCCTGCTTGCCCACCATCCATCAGGCAATACTGTCACAGCACATGGAGCAACAGAGGAAAATCTCACTTGCTGAGAGCTATTAAGAAGAAACCATACAGCTAAAAGTCCAGGAGCAACAGGTCCATCCTGGACACACTGCCAAAGTGAAGCAGCAGGCTGAGGCTGTTAATCATTTCAGTGCTGGATGATAATGCTGAATAGCCTTAACCTGATACTCCGTGGCTTCAGCAGAAACCAACCTAGGGCTCCTCCTGCTTACACTCCTCCAGGAAGCTAAACTGCTGGAAAGAAACAGATACACTACTGAGCAGATAAACTGCAAGAGGAAACAGGGATCTAACCTACACGCTTTGGGAGAAAGCAAAACATAGAGAAAGTTAGAAGAGAGAAGGAACTAAGTCAGTGAGGAGACAGAAGTTAAAGCTTTCCATTTCATGCAGTTTGAAAATGTGATTGACCACAGGCTGCTGTTAAAATGATGGATCACACACCCAGGTTACTTTTCTGAACTACAGACCAAAGCACCATAACCCTCCTCCATCAAGGCTCTGTCTCCTAATTCCCCTCAATTCACCTCACTTTCCAGACCACCTTCTCCAAAGCGTGGTTTACCCAGCAAGTGTTACCACCGAGGATTCAGCCCGAGACTTCTGGGAACACCTCTGCTGATTTCAGGTCAGCAAACCAAATTTCAGTTAAATGATTAAAAACACAACAACAAAGAACCCCCCCCAACTCTGGCACTGCCCCAAGTTTAAGCTGATACGTGCACAACAGCAGCATTCAGGTACACCCAGTAAAGCAGAACGAGGCAACACCCGCACAGGCTTCGGATCTCCTGACAGGATTATTGTACATCTACACCCTCGCAGGGTCCTCATTTTGTGCACTTTAAAGAATGTGATCTGCACAGTTAAACATTTGTGTTCTGAAAAAGTCAGCCCTTCCCCTTTATAATCAGCATATGGTGCTCTGTGTACTGTTACAGTACAATAAAAAACCTCAAGTTCCCTCTGTTTGATTCAGCATATAGTGAGTAAATTACAACACAATCTTCCCACAACAGGTTTTGCCATGATTGTTTCTTTTTCTGCACTTTGATTTTCAAAAGGAGAAATTATTGGACACAAAGCTTTTTGAAGAAAAGGCTAAAAAAAGAAGAAAAGAAAAAGCCACAAGAGCTTGAATGCTTCCCTGCTGGGCAGAGCATCTCCAAGCATCTGCTGCACCTGCACAGTTACAAAAAAAAAACCAGCTACAAGCAAGCCTGCTGACACCTCAGCTCTGACACCCCATGCTGCAGCCTTGTCAGTGCCCCCACTTGTAAAGTGGGGATATGAGCATTTCCACTGCCATCTCACTGCCATCTACAATTGAAGTCGTTAGCCTTTTCCCATGCATTCATAGATTAATTCCTTCTCAGCATTATGGTTGTACTACACATTAAGGTAAAGAAAAAAAAGAAGTAAACACACAGAGGAACCCACATTTACAAGGTGTTCAAACAGCATCACTTGGGATTCCGGAAACAACTTCTAAGTACAACATTAATTGTCACTGAAAGGAAGTGCAAAGCTAAAACTGCCATCTGCTTTATCCCTTTCCCCACACTGCAGCGCTCTTTAAACATGTTTCTAAAAGATAAACCACAACACCCAAGAGGTCCTTCGTGACACCTGTTAGGGAGGGGGCTTTAGATACAGTCTGATTCCACTTCCAACTGAATCTAAGAGGCTAAGATTACCCCCTCTTAATGAAACTAAGCACAAAAAGTACTCTGAGCAATGTATAAAATACAGAGAGTTTGTAAATAGCACTTAATTCCTCTGTGTCATCTATTCAAAGGGCTGTTTTCTGCTGTGTACCTAAGAACCCCCACTGCAATTCTCCCTTACACCACCAGTACTGCAAGGCCATATATCAGCATTATTAATATCATTTACAAGTGCTACAGATGTTATCCTTAGGGGCAGCTCCATGCAAACATCAACAGCCTTCTAATAAACAGACACAGATCCGTCTGTTAACCTGTTACAATCAGCTCACTGTACACAGCAGAACCAATGGGATTCATTAGAGAAAATATCTTCATCAACAGACCTCCCCTACCCACTTCTTGTGCTCCAGTGCTTTCTCTTACTTCACTTCTAAGTTTGTTTTTACATATTTAAATTATTAAAGCTACTATTTTGAAGAACAGATTCATTTCAGGAGGACAAGCATTGCAGGTGTAATGGATGAGCTGCCACTGGTTTAGATCATGCTCTGGGTTTACAACCACAGTGCTGCACCTTCCCCATGCAAAGTCTGCCTGAAATCAACATATGACAATCAAGTCAGTTTAAGGGGATGAAGAATGAAATGAAAGTGATTGAATTACCATGACATAAATACACTGGTTGTTAGCTGAGCCACAGTAACGTTATACCTGGAAATGGGGTAGAGTAAGTGCACCCACCCACCAAGGTAATTATTGCAGCTTTGCTGACAGAGCAGCAGTCACTTGCTAGGAAAATTTAAGACCCCCCACTCGTTCCCTGTGCATGCTCCCACCAGTTTGGCTTTATCTCTTTACAAACCAACTGAAGTGCCTTGTGTTTGAACAAGCATGTTGTCCCAGAATAACTCAATGTGTTAACTCAAAGCAAACACAGTCACACAAGTGTAAAAGGCTGTACGGGGTCTGCTATTCCTGATGAAAAGTGATTTTGCTAAGCTTGGGTAGATCCATGAACTTGCTATGCAAGGCTGAGGTTTGAACAAACTGTAAGAGGTAAGGTGCTGTCATTCCCTCAGAGAGCATCAAAGCAATTTCTACTGTCTGAGTTCATGCATCTGATTGAAACCCCCAAACAGTCAGCAGGCAAGGGAAAAAATTGGATCTTAAAGTCTGTTACCCTTCCCTACGCAGAGAGCAGAGGGAGCTGATTCAGGAAAAGATGGCAAGGTTCTCCCTAGTGCCTCAGACACCCAAGGAACACTGCTCAGGGAGAAGGACAGATTCCTCACAGGAGGAGCTCAGCCTCCCCAGCACAGCTCCTGCTGAGAGCACCCACAGCTCAGAACAGACAAGCCCCAAGCCTCTCAAAGCTCCTGCACGTGGACCAAGTGCAAGTCAAAGGAGGTATGAACATGACAATGTGGACACAAGCATCCCAGTTAATTCCCATCTGGCTTACTCCTGCCCAGGAAAAGAACACACTTGGCACACCAGCTGATCCATAATACTAATACTCAGGCAAAGCTCTTATTCCAGGGGAAAGTTAAGGGAGCACTGCCTCTTTTATATAGCATTTTGAAGTGCTTCAACACCTTTCCACAGACTAACCAACAGAAAAACTAACCAACTGCGAAAAACCAATGCTTTCCAATAAGGAAAAGCATTCTCCACTAAACCCAGACACAGTTCAGAATACACACACATGCTCAGCTTATCACTTTCAATGCACCTCACAGCACAACACAGTTCCTAAACCAGCCTTGGTAAGCAAAAAGGCAGCCACGAACTCCATCCTCTCACAGCAAAAAAAACCTCTGGACTGCAAACTCTGCACTTGCCTGGAGCCAAACTGATTGACCAGGGCAGTTTTAGAAAACAGATTTATTTTGGCAGGGCCACAATAAACAGGCACCCTCTGTGGTGTTACACAAGGATAAGCTGAGCAGTTGAGAGGACAAAGTTACAGAAGGAAAAGTGTGCATTTTCTTCAGTACAGCTTGTATTTGGATACAACAGGAGAGTCAGGCAAAGTGCATCTCTGCCTGTGCATCAGTGTCAGGGCACGAGTCCTCTGCACAGATGTCAGTGCAACTGTCAGTGAAGTGCTTCCAAACTTCAAGAGTGAACAGCTCTCATGGAAAACTGCAATCCTTTCCTGTCCCTGCCTCTATCTTTTAAAGGGAAAGACAGGAGCAAAGAGGATCATTCCTAAAGCAAACAGTGCCAATCGCATCTGAGTCTAAATCTCAAAGTTTGAAGCTAAATGGAATCAGTTCAGCCAGGGTATTTTGCTCCAGACTGGTCTCCCAAGCAGAGAAATTTCACTTCAGATTGTCTTTGATACACCTGCTGCATCACTGGTGGAAGAGAAAGCCAAGCCCTGGTCCCAGGAAAGAAAAACAACTCTTCCCAGGTTATTCATGTTGCTGAAATATTTCCAAATGTGACAGCATCTGCTGAAAAGAGACTGCAGCCTGGAAAGGCACAAAAGGAATCCAAAATAGAGTGTTTCTTCAGTCAGTATTTTATCAAGAAGAATCAGAGAGGAACTACTAGAAAATGTAGCACATTACAGTGAATTTCCACACTGCTATCCTTCCATTACTGGCTTTAGCAACAAGTGAGTTAGAGTTACTGTGCCCCAAAGAAAGTTGCTCACCTCTGACAAGCACTAGTGACTGACAAAAAACACACCAATGTTACAGTAAGATCCTGTGGAATGAAAAGCTCAAGATGCTCAGATCCTTCCAAGAGGTCCTGGCAGCTTCACTGAGCAGCACAGCACACTATGGCTCCATCCTAATTCCCAGAACCCTATTGCTTACAACGGTGTGCTGGGTTATCACTGAAGAATAATGTGGCAATTTGAAAAGGAACACAACAAAACAAAAAACCCAACACCACATACAACCAACCAAAACATATGGTTCGTGGTAATGACTGGGAAACCCACTGTGGATTAATGAATTTTGCAAATTAGCAAAGAAGGAGCAACCAGGATTAAAGAGAAACAATCAACAACGCTCAGATGCAAAACACTCTTTGTTCATTTATTTGGCAAAGTGTAATTCTGCCTGTGCTGAGCGCACCTGAGAGCTCAGCAAAGCACACAGAGTAATATATTTTGTAAAAGTAATTAAGCCTTTGAAACATGAGACTTCACTACATCACTCAGCTGCTGCTGAGGAGAGGGATTTGACTCCCGAGTTGTTTGTGCTGTCAACAAGAGCGATCAGGCTCCCAGATTACTCCAGGGAGGAGTGAGATTCTAGGAGTGCAGCAGGGCTTGGCTGGAAACCCACCCCTCAAAGTGAAGAGGCAAACATTAAACAGCATCTTTCAGAACCTGCACCAAGTTAAAGGCGTGCCTGTAGAAATTATGGGAAGCCCCAGCCTGTTTGTCTCTGTGTACTGTCTTTAGTCTCACAGGGAAGAGACCACCCCCAGGTCAGGCAGGTTGGATCCCAGGCCTGCAGGAAAGGTTTGAGGATACCAAGAGCCTCTGTTGGACTCCCTCCATTTCAGGGGAGGGCTGAAGGATAGAATTTTAAACACCATTCATAACTCAGGAAAGAAGCATTTTACAAGATTATTAAGAACTGTGATTTAAGTCTTTGTACTCGGTGCAAAGAAACAACCAGCTACAAAACCTGCTGAAATACTTGCATTCGCAGACTACCAAAAAAAGAAAAACAGCTTTCTTTGGAGACAGACACTGACAGAGCATTGCTTCTCTAGCATGGTCACAGAGCTGGAACATCAGACTTGAATATGCTTTTCCTCTAAATATATTTTTAATGATAAGAATTAAAGTTTTTGTAAGCACTTTGGTGCTTAAATAACACAAGTTTTATTTCCAGAAGCCTAGTTTTTATTTGAAGATAACAGAACCAACACTCCTAAGTCAGTTTTGAAAACAAACCTCAGACACTTCACATTGCACGGGCATTCTTTCCTAATTTAAACTCGGCATGCATAGGTCACTACAACTGCAAAGCCTTTCACTGGAATAGCTACTATCTCAGCACCAAATACAATATTGCAATCAAGCCTATGCTGAACACTGTATAAAACTATTACCCCCTGCCCAACCCTTTTATTAAACACTGTCTCAAAACACCAAACGCACGCATGAGTGAATATTTTCAACCAGTGTGCGTTAAAGAGAAAGCAATACACAACCTTAGCATTTACTCTTTCCAGAAAGGACAGCTTTGAGGTCAGGAGTTATTTTGTTTCAGCAGGAGCCCCCCCAGTCTATTAGTACAAACTCCCCAAACTTCTGTGCTAACAAACTGAGACACCCGGCAGTCAAAGTACTGTGATCTGCAGATCAGGAGGCAGGACTTGCATTCACAGTACACTCAAGCAGTCGGGTAGTTGTAAGCAATACAGATCGTGGCTTTTTTGCTTGCAAAGCAACTAAACTGTTTGGGGGATTTCTTGTTTGTTTTGATCGATGCATATTTATTGTGCACTTCTCACCCAAATTCTGCAGCACATATGGTAGTCACCAAGCCCCCACTGATACCTTGACTTAGCACTGTGTGAATTAAAGACAACAGTTTCAGCTTCAAAACTAAACTTTCGGTTTCATGTAGACACACCCCCCCTCAGCACACTCACATACACTGAACACATTAAAAACACTAACAAGCATATTAACAACAACAAAAAATCCCCTGCTCTATTCCCAGAAAGGAACAGCAGGTGTGCTTTGCTAATTATGTCAACTCTTAACCTACTATTATTTACTGGCGTCAGAGAATATAAGTGTAAAAAAAAACCCAAACAAACAAAAACACAACAAAAAAAAACACCAAAAAACCACAACAACAAACAAAACCCAAACAAACACCAACACCCACAAACAAGCACCCATATATATAAAAATTTGATATATTAGCGAAGCCATCATATTTGCTTATCCAAACTAGTTTATTTTAGTAACTTTTAACTCCTGAAGACATGGACAGAAAGGAATATCCACACTACGGAACTGTCACAGAACACTCATCCCGGACCTTACAGAATGCATTCTCCACGTTGTCAAAAGTCAGTTCTGTAGGAAACACGTTCTGAATTAACACCCTGCAAGCCCCAAGCACGCGGCTTAAGGACGCGCACAGCCCCGCGACCCGAACACTACAGCTTTGTCTGAAAGCGAAACCAAGCAGGCTACAAATAATGCTTTATCCCCAGCGCCCAGGGAGGTGCCAAACCCAAACAAGAAGCACAAACGCAGGAGGAGCACGGCTGAGTTTTGAAGTTTCAAATTTTTATTATCGGCAGCATTATTTATAGCGTGACACTTCTATATATAAACCCACGATCTGCGTTTCTTTTAACACCTAGAAAGCATATCAAGTTTAGGCAACGAACCCTGGGGTTTCCATTTATTTACAGAAGTTTGGTAAACACCGGATATTTACGCGAGCGAGGCAGCTGGATATACACACACACACAAATAAATGCATGCGGACGGCGGACAACACGCGAAACGCGCACTTTCCAGCCCATCAGACGCTGCCTACTCAGACCTTTTTCCAGCTCCCGAGCCAGCGACGGGGCCGGGGGAATGGTCAGAGGAATGATCCGGGAATGGCCCGGGAAAGGACAGGGAATGACCCGGGAAGGGATCGGGGAATGATCCAGGAAAGGACCGGGCGCCGGCCCAGGGCAGCCACCGAGCCCCGCACAGTCTCCCCCTCCTCCACTCCACACCTATTTTTAAAAAATTATTTTATTTTTTCCCCGCTTTCTCCCCCCCGCCCCTTTCTTCCCCCCTTCTTTTTAAGGGCGCACTCAGCCCTCCTCCTCGCCCCTAATTTTCCCCTTCAAAAGATGGCGGGCAGAGAGAGCGAGGGAAAGCGAGCGGGAGAGGGGGGGGAAGATGAAGAAAAACAAAACAAGACAAAAAAATTAGAAAAGAAAAGAGGAAAAGAAAGCAAAGCCCGTCCTGCGCTGGGGCTCGGCAGGGCCGCGGCTGTGCCCGGCCGGGGAGTCTTGGGGCGCTCGGCGAGGAAGGGAGGGGGGAGCAGAAGATGGAGAAGAAGCGGCAGAAGAAGAAGAAGAAGAGGAGGAGGAAGAAAAGGGTGGGCAGGAGCGGCGGGGCCGGGAGGAAATCAATGGCCAGGCTGCAGCCAGCCCCGCCGCGCTTTGTTGCATTGTGGCGGCGCACAAAGGCTCGCGGGGCCGCGGGGAGCGACGCGGGGCTCTCGCAAGAAGAAGGAGCAGGAGAAGAGAAGAGGGAGGAGAAAAAAAAAAAAATTGAAAAAAAATTGGAAAAAAAAAATCAGCATTGGCCTTTCCCCCAAGT